>JACEFZ010014235.1:0-202500 GCA_014155875.1 Cepaea nemoralis
CCAGGGTAGAAGAGGAAAGCTTACACAACACTGTAAGGATTATCTAATTACCAGGGTAGAAGAGGAAAGTTTAAACATCATTGTAAGATATCTCTACTTCCCAGGGCAGAAGAGGAAAGCTTACACAACACTGTAAGGATTATCTAATTACCAGGGTAGAAGAGGAAAGTTTAAACATCATTGTAAGATATCTCTACTTCCCAGGGTAGAAGAGGAAAGCTTACACAACACTGTAAGGATTATCTAATTACCAGGGTAGAAGAGGAAAGTTTAAACATCATTGTAAGATATCTCTACTTCCCAGGGCAGAAGAGGAAAGCTTACACAACACTGTAAGGATTATCTAATTACCAGGGCAGAAGAGGAAAGTTTAAACATCATTGTAAGATATCTCTACTTTCCAGGGTAGAAGAGGAAAGCTTACACAACACTGTAAGGATTATCTAATTACCAGGGTAGAAGAGGAAAGTTTAAACATCATTGTAAGATATCTCTACTTCCCAGGGCAGAAGAGGAAAGCTTACACAACACTGTAAGGATTATCTAATTACCATGGGCAGAAGAGGAAAGTTTACACAACACTGTAAGGATTATCTAATTACCAGGGTAGAAGAGGAAAGTTTACACAACACTGTAAGGATTATCTAATTACCAGGGTAGAAGAGGAAAGTTTAAACATCATTGTAAGATATCTCTACTTCCCAGGGCAGAAGAGGAAAGCTTACACAACACTGTAAGGATTATCTAATTACCAGGGTAGAAGAGGAAAGTTTAAACATCATTGTAAGATATCTCTAAATACCATGGTAGATAAGGAAAGTGTAAACAACACTCGGGGATATCTCTACTTCCCAGGGTAGAAGAAGAAAGTAAATAATACTGCGAGATATTTACTTACCAGGGAGCGTCATAACCGTTACACCAAAGGACCCGCAAGACAGATACAGAAAACATTAACACAACTACACGTGAATGCATCGACGTTTAAAACAATTGAACAGGAAATAAAGTTTCAATATACAAACGAAAAGCTATTACATGCAGCGGATAATATTTGATAGGGTATGTTATGAGGTGGCGGAAGATGAAAGAACTTGATCGCATGTTAAACAGTGCTCAAGGACAAGGACGTGCATGTCGATTTCTTGCTGGGAAGTCACATGTGAGGGTGCTTTAGGGAACCACCAAGTGAAAAATGCAAGATCTGGAGTGGAAATTTAACGAATGAATAGTTAGACGACAGTAAAGTAATATTTCATGAAGGGAAGAGAAGAAGAAATATAAAGAACGAAGAGGAAGGAGGAGACACACCCAAGGAAGGAAGATAAAGACGAATGAAATGACTGACAAATGTTGCTGGGTATACATTAGCTTGCCACACACAAGATGTCACCAAAGTGAAACTGAGGTAGGATATCAGCATGGCTGAGTGGATAAAAGCGTTTGCTCTGAAACTTCCGTTGTGCTGATGCCGGGGGTAGCGGGTTAAACCCAGGTAAACACAAGGGGAGTAACAGAGACAATATATCAGAATAAGAATACGAAAGGCAAGAGAGGTCTTTGCAACACTAGGGAATTTGTGGCGGTCAACACTAGGGAATTTGTTGAGGTCAACACTAGGGAATTTGTTGAGGTCAACACTAGGGAATTTGTTGAGGTCAACACTAGGGAATTTGTGGAGGTCAACAGAAATTGAACGTGACACCAAAATAAGATGTTTCAACTCTAACGTTGAATCAAAACTCGTGTATGGTTCAGAAACACGGAGAACAACGACAACGATTACAAAAGAACTACAAACACATAGAATAGGAGAACTAACGTGGCAAGAGAGAATCACACACGAGGAGCTCATAGAGAGAACTAGGCAAATAACAGTAAGCATAAGGGGACGAGAAGACACTGGTTGGAGCACATCGTATGTTGAGAACACACTAGAATTGTGTAACTAGAAATTATTTGCATGGAATTAACAAGGCTAAAGAAAAGGTCTCGTAAACACGCGGAGAAGAGAAGTAGAGGCAGAAATGGATAATATGGTGAGACATGGGTGGAGCTGTATGGGGTAGCTGAGGATGGGAGGGCTGGGAGTGAGTTCGTTGAGGGTCAATGCCACAACCAGGGATAAAGGGAGAAAGGAGTAGAAGAAGGAGACGAAGAAGAGGAAGAAGAGGAAGAAGAAGAAGAAGAAGAAGAAGAAGAAGAAGAAGAAGAAGAAGAAGAAGAAGAAGAAGAAGAAGAAGAAGGTAAAGGGCTCCGTTAAAAGACGTGAGGTTTATTGGGTATATGGTGCTAGTCCTATAATTGTATTGACCAACCGCACTAGATGGCTGATGTACTCGGTATCTCACCGGCCCCCTTCACACCCCCGGACATGACCTGATGTCCATATTATGCTGGGCCGCCCTGGGAGCACAGATGAAACAATTATCATCAACGGAGAAACCACACAGACATACCCTGACATAGGCGCGTCCCAGGAGGGCGAGCACGGCTGCAACTGGTAGTTTAGACGTTATGGGTGATGTATCGTTGATCGGGCTGTCTATGTTCATAGCCAGGGATGTGTGGAGCCAGTCTATAGCCTCGTCCAGCAGGCCTTCTGATGACGGGATGTAAGATGACTTTGATACGTTTAGGCATTCTTGACATTAGTAACAGCGTGGCAGTAAAGGAGATATTGTTTCTAAGGCGAATGTTGTGAACTTTGCGAATATTGGTAACATGTTGCGAATGTTGCGAATGGTGGTAACATATTGCGAAGGTTGTGAGTGTTACGGACTGTCAGAGTAACTAGGTAACTAACCAGGGATGGAGTTATAACTCTTCATAGCACAAAGACGGGGCTAAAATATAGAGACCATGTGTTGCCCGTGAAGCATGATCCCTCTCTAACCAGCAACAAGTTAATGTCAAATTGTTAAGGACGTCAATCTTTCCTGTAAAATCATATCGATGCAAGTCATGGATCAGTTCGCAAACACTAAAGAAGAAAAGTAGGCTTTTGCAAGATGGACAAAATATTGACCAATAAAAAGATATCAATTGCAACAAGAAAAAAAGGGTGTTGGAAGTGTTACATAGAACCTGCACTTTTGTATGGATGTGAAACGTGGACAATGAGCCGACAAGCTGAAAAAAAATATCTTGTGGCAATGGAAATGAAGTTTCTGAGGGAAATGCAAAGAATACCATGGACAGACAGTAAAACCAATGAGCAAATCCTACAAAAAGAAAATGAAAACCGCAAACTAATAAAAGAAATTAGACGTAGACAGTCAAAACGTTTTGAGCACGTTATGAAAAGAAATAAACTAGAGAATTTGGTCACAGCTGACAGTATTCAGGGGAAAAGAACAAGGGCAAGGCAGAGAAGTAAATAGCTGGATGACTTGACCACATGGCATGGTCGGGACAAGAACACAGAGCTGACCCACTACATTTGGTGATCATGTGAAATGGTGAAACATGACCGCTCACGCTTACCGGTATGGCACATGATGATGATGATGAAAGAAGAAAATTGGGGCTTGTGAGCTCAAATGTTACAGAACATATTTAGAATATGGTGGACCGGGAAAAAGAAAAATACGGACATTGTGCACGACCTGAACAGCCCCCAAAAAACTGGCTTACAGACTGTCATGTCTCGGGAAGGTCACACATAAAAGCTATGGGATATAAAACAAAAACAAATTGTTTGCAACTGTATTTTGTGACACAACTTCACATGCCGTATTTTTTAATTGTTTACATTTTCACAGCTTTAAAACAGTTACCGCATTTCTTTTATATTTCTAACATATTTACAACTAGCTCATCATCATCATCATCATCATCATCATCGTCATCATCATCATCATCATCATCATCATCATCATCATCATCATCATCATCATCATCATCATCATCATCATCATCGCCATCATCATCATCATCATCATCATCATCATCATCATCATCATCATCATCATCATCATCATCATCATCATCATCATCATCATCATCATCATCATCATCATCATCATCATCATCATCGCCATCATCATCATCATCAAATGCCTTGCCGGCTGGCGTGGGCAATCATACTACTCCACAAACTGCGATCTCCGACGGCATAGATGAATTATGTGTTGACTCACTTTCGTGTCATGACTCAAGATTGTGAAGGTGTTTTTCTCCCTGTCTTCCTATAACTCTCTTTCTACAAATCATTCTTGTTGCCACATGTTCCAATGTTTGCTTTCTCAATGTCGCTAAAAAATAACGACAGCCTCTTTCTGATGTTGATGCTAAGTTGTCTTTGCGACTTAGCTTCCCTCAGAATGTCCAGATTGTTCCTTTTGTAAGAAAAAAAAAGAAGCTCTAAACAATCAGCTTACGCGAAACACAAATAACCAGTCAGCAAGTTTATATGTAAACAAATAAAAATGTTCCTACTTGAAAATGCAATGATTCCGATTTGATAAGAGTCCACTGGCTGCAGTTCTGGCCCTTTGTGACCGAGGTAGTCTCCCTTGGCCATGTGTGCGGCTTGCATTTTGTACACAGTCTGAAAAAAGATCTTATATGCATGCAGTATATGCGCACGCGCGTGTGTGTGTGTGTGTGTGTGTGTGTGTGTGAGAGAGAGAGAGAGAGTATGTGTATATGATAGACTGACAGACAGACACATAGGTTAAAGAACACACAGAGGGACATACTGAATAGATGGATGGATGGATGGATGGATGGATGGATGGGGGGTGGGTGGGTGGGTCGGTGGATGAATGAATGGATGGACAGAAAGATAAATAATTTACCTGTAGTCGTAATAGAGACTCTTTAGCGCCTTTGACGTCACCGGCATTCGCCAGAAATACATCGCCAGATTCCTCCAAATAAGCAGTGAAACTCTCTGCACGGAATGCCAAGGAAAACCTTTACAAACTCATACTATAGTAATTCACTGAATATCGATAACCCCTATTGCGATCTTCTTCTTCGTACACAGTCAGACATCAAAATAAATACATCCAAAGAAATCAGCAGTCAACTTTAGCTTGTTGACATCTCCATAGATTTTGTCCTCAAATGGAGAGTTTGTAGGCCAACCAACATAGTTTTCTGTTTCATATATTGTCTACGAACTAAAACGTTATATTGTCCCAACTGCATCTATACAAATGAATTGAGTTGAGTCAAGAACCGAGATCACGGAACTCAGGACATTCCCATACGCGCTCTGTCTTTATCTTCAACAGCCAGCGAAGAGTGCCAATACTAATGGTACCAGTTCATCATCATCATCAAGTGCCATGACAGTTGGCGTAGGCGTTCATGACTCTCAACAGGTTTCCGTCCTTAGTTTTCTGGATGAACTCTGCTGATGATATTTCTCCATGCCGCCGTCTCAATCCATCCAGCATCATTTCTCTTGGTCTGCCTCTGCCTCTCTTTCTCTCGATCTTTCCAGTTTTCACGATGTTCTTCAATGCCTCTCTTCTAATTACATGACCAAAGAAAACTGTTTGTCTCTTTCTTATTGTTGTATATAATGTTCTAGTTTCATTAGCCTGTTTCAGGCAGTCGTCGTTAGTTACTTTGGCAGTCCAAGGAATTCGCAACATCGTCTAAGGAACCACACCTCTGTTGCTTCAAAGTTCTTCCCAATTTGTTTATTTACATTCCAAGATTCACTGCCTTAAAGCAAAACAGGTTCTACATAGCACTTCAGGAATCTCTTTCTTACATTCAATGAAAGTGACTTATTGCATAAGATACTCTGCATTTTGTGAAATGCAACCCATTGCTTGCGCTATTCTGCTCTTAATCCCTGTTGTGCTTCTTCCATCTGATGTTATAAATGCACCTAGGTATTTAAAATTATCCACTTGGTTAAGAATGTTCCCTTCTATTTCCATTTCACAATTTGGTATCACCTTTTTCTTTGATATCACCATTGTTTCTGTTTTCTTGCTATTCAAGGCGAGTCCCTTCTTGGCACTCTCTGTTTACTACAATGTCCAACAATTGTTGTAGATCTGTTGCATTATCCGCCACCAAAACTGTGTAATCTGCATAGCCTTTATTGTTTATATTATAACTTTCGATTAGTATTCCTTGCTTCTCTTTGATCTCTCTAATTATTACTTTTCTATAGAGGGAGAGGAGATCCTGTGACAAGACACATTCCTGTCGTACTTCCGGCCTTATTTGTTCATAATTGCCCTCTTTATTTCTCATGTTAATTGCTGCTACTTGGTTCCAGTAAATAGTCTCATTATTCTGAGATCTTTCCCATCAATGTTAATATCTTCCAACATTTTAATCAGTTCATCATGTTTTACCTTATCAAATACCTTGGTATAATCTATGAAGCACAAATATATGACTTTCTGTGTCTCTATTGAAACATCTTAACAGGAAAGCAAGCAGCTGACCATTTTGCGGACTCATTCGCACAAGATAACAATATCAAAATTAGTCCAAAGAAACAACAAGAGATTCGAGAGAAATGGCAACATACAGGACAGAATGAAACAGTACCTGAGGTTCTCGAGAAACCTACCACAATAACGAACTGGAGCTAGCCATATCAAAACTGAAAATGAGAAAGTCACCAGGAGCTGATGGTATCGCCAAGGAAATGATCAGGAACCTAGTAACAGAGGCCAAAGCAAAGCTGTTGCAGATCTTCAATAACAGATGGACCTTAGGCAGTGTTCCACTAGCCTGGAAAGAAGCAATCATGATACCCCTCCTAAATTCAGGGAAAGATAGTTTCATTGCCTCTAGCTACAGACCAATTAGCCGCACCAGCTGTCTCTGCAAAACACTGGAGCGCATCATCAATCATAGACTGCAGTGGTACATTGAAAGTGAAAACATCCTTGTGCCACAGCAAGCTGGCTTTAAGCAATGCTACTGTAAGGAAGATAAGACAACCCACCTCTCTCAAGAAATTGAGGATACATTCCAAGAGAAGAAGCTGGTGCTTGCGGCATGGATAGATCTGAAGAAAGCTTTTGACAAAGACTGGAAAGAAGGTCTGATGAGGAAACTGAGAAACTGTAAAGTCAATGGAAGAATGTACAAATGGGTGAGAGCATACTTGCACAACGGAAGAGCCCGATTACAGATAGACGGTCTCAAGAGCAAGAAAGTACTATTGCGTCACGGTGTTCCCCAGGGCGGAGTCTTCTCCCCCACACTT
Organism: Cepaea nemoralis; assembly: GCA_014155875.1. Classification (NCBI taxonomy): domain Eukaryota; kingdom Metazoa; phylum Mollusca; class Gastropoda; order Stylommatophora; family Helicidae; genus Cepaea; species Cepaea nemoralis. The sequence goes on from JACEFZ010014235.1 coordinate 7,196, forward strand.
TTTCTAATCTTCATTAATGATCTCGTTGCTAATCTACCGCATGGAATTAAAGCGGCAATGTACGCTGATGACCTGGTTTTGTGAAGCACAAATGAACATGCATCAGTGGCCACCAGATCGCTACAAAGTGCTGCAGATGAATTTGTTGCATGGGCAAGAAAATGGTGTGTCAGCATATACACTGATAAGTGCAGCATCACTCTATTTACCCTCTCTCCAAATCAAAAGGCAGGGATCATCCAGATAAATGGAATACCCCTTAGAGAAGATAAAGAACAACATACTTTGGAGTAACACTTGATGGCAGACTGACATAGAGAAAGCACATCAACAAAGCAGTAGCAAAAGTCAGAAGAAAAATAGCCATCCTGAGACAACTAAGTGGAACCACATGGGGAGCCAGTTGGAAAATACTTAGCAAAGTTTATCAACAGAGCATACGGCCACGTCTGGAAAACGGGTCAACTGTGTGGTGTTTAGCATAAAAACCACACTACAAGATACTGACAAGGTGAAAAATCAAGCACTTAGAGTCACCACAGGAGGGATGAGATCAACCCCTATAGTGGAGATGGAGAAGATGGGGAGGACACAAGCACTGAGTGAGTGCAGCGATACGAAAACGCTAATACAAGCAGAAAGTTCCTCAGCTTGCCAAGCCATCATATGAAGAACAGATTTGAAAACCTAGCTACAGGACGGTTGAAAAGAAGCAGTTTTATCTACCAGGCCACACGACTCTGCAAAGAAATCACCGATCTGCCCACAGTTGGTATCCTACTGAAAACTATATCAGAGCGAACTCCATGGAAAGATGAACATAGACTATCACTACAAATCATCCAGACAAAAGTGAGGAAAATATTTGACAAGGAAGAACAAAACAGTGTACAGCGCAGAACAGCCACTCTCAGATTCCTTGATGAAGAATACCCACAGGACCTCTGGATCCGAGTCTACACAGACGGGTCAGCGCAAAATGCTGTTCCAAATGGAAGAGCGGGAGTGTGCATAGACTACCCAAATAATACTAGGGTCACAGCCAGAGTATCGACAGGAATGTACTGTAATAACTATGATGCTGAAAGTGAGGCAATCAAGGTAGCAACAGAGAAATTACTAAATACCAGCCGTGGTACACAACCTGTGGTGCTATGTAAAAACTAAAATTAAGTTGCATGTCCTTCACAGGACGTAGCAATCAACCCCAGCATTTTCGCTGTTCATGATTCCTGGACAAATTTTACTTTCAGTAGTTTGCCATTGCTTTCTGAACGACCGGCTCCAATTTCTTTGGTGCTATTGGCAGATGCAAAATCAGTACTCGAGGCGCTCCTGTCTGGGAAATTGTCAGGACTGAGGACACTACATTCTGAACTTAGCAGTCAGCGCAAGGTCACCATACAGTGGATACCATCCCACTGTGGAGTACCCGGAAACGACAGAGCTGATCAATTTGCTAAAGAAGTAGTAAAAGAAGAACAGCATGATGTGCCTATTACATACCACCAAAATAAAAGAATGATCAAATGAGTCAGAAAGCCACCAAAACCTGCTCAAGACGACTACCACATTATGGACAGACCAGAACAAGTCATTATTCTGCGCCTCAGAACAGGACACTATAGATACGCAACCACATGTATACAAAATTCAAGATTGGTGACTCAGCCATGTGCTAATGTGGATTGGCGTCGCAGACAGCAGAGCACATACTCCAAGACTGCTCAAATTACATGTCTAGGCAAACCTTCTGGCCTATAGAGACGACAGTGGAAGATAAACTCTATGGACCGCTGAGTGAACTAAAAAAGACTGTTAGATTCATACAAGAGACAACATTACAGTTATAGACATATTTCAAGCGAACGAAAGAAGAATATATCGCTCAAAGACAGAATGGATTAACCCTGGACAATAAAGTGAGCGTTGTTCACGGAGATATATATATGTCTGAGTGTCTTTCCTGGTTGAGGTTTTAGAGTGGACAATACCTTGAGGGGTGGGAAAATGCTGTATGAAGTTGACAATTTTTATGGAGTGGATAATTATTATGGAGTGGACAATCCTGTATGGAGTGGGAAATGCTGTATGGAGTGAACAATCCTGTATGGAGTGAACAATCCTGTATGGAGTGAACAATCCTGTATGGGGTGGACAATCCTGTATGGAGTGGACAATCCTGTATGGAGTGGACAATCCTGTATGGAGTGGACAATCCTGTATGGAGTGAACAATCCTGTATGGAGTGGACAATCCTGTGTAGAGTGCTGTGATGTTGGTACTTAACTCAACCTATATCAGGAACCACATATCCGTTGTCTCCAAGCTCTTCCCAATTTATTCTTTCAGGTCTCATGATTCGCTACCAAACAACAACAAAGGTTCTATATAACACTTCAGTACTCTCTTTCCGAGGTTCAGTCAGAATGACGCTTTGCATAAGATACTTTTGTATATAAGTGACTAAAAGTTACCGAACACGATTTAGAATCCCTCTTAACGCGTTAGAAATCTGCGCAGGCGATTTGGAAGCAGGCTGCCTTGCGTTGAAATGTAATAATGGTATGAGTGTCGGTCGTTTAGAAAGCAATGGCAAACTTCTGAACGTAAGACTGTCTGGAAAATCCCAAATACGCAAAGAATGCTGGGGTTTATTCGACGTCCTGCACACGACTTACAACTAACTTTTTAAAACACAGTTTTTGCTATAAAACAACCAAAAAGCATCACAATTTCAGATACCACTTAAAAAATTCGCCAAAATAACATTAAAATTACACGATTCTATCAAAAATGTCATCGATTTTGGTCAAATGGTTGTTGAGTAATAACATTTCTGATAATGGCAAGCCATCCTAACGGATTATAAACAGCTTACCGACTTTCTCGTCCAGAACTGGCGAGTAGACAGATGCGTACTGTTTGATGACGTTGTACACAGCATTTGGGTGTTTGAGGTCAGGGTCGGGATTTCGACGTAAATTTACCTCCCGAAGACGATCTGTGTAGAAACTTTAAAAGAAAAATTCATCACTGTAGATCATATGTAAAGTAGATTAATAGCTGTAAATAATACAATTGGAAGATTGATAAATATATATTCAAGTATGTTATTTTGTAAGTACAACGAAACTTCGATTAACCGTCTCTAGCGTGACCGATAGTTTCTGTTATCCGTCATAATATTTATATATTTTAAAATAAAAATGCTTGCGTATCAATAAATAAACACACAGCCATTGTAAAATGTGTCCACGGATTACTATGACATTTTGAACGATGATGAAAGTGTGTCTAGCGTGACTACCATTGAAGAAGAAGAAATTGGTGACGATGTAGGATCAGTTCCTAACATAAAACCTACAAACAGCCACTCAGAAGCAGAAACAATGTTATCAAATTGCTCGAATGGTTTGAAATGAAAAAGGAGAGAAATGCAATACAGATCCTACTTCTGCGTAAGATACGGAACATGACCGCGCAGAAAGCTCGAGCCTCAAAGACACAGAAGGAGATAACAGATTATTTTAAAGTAATGTTGTTTTATAGTATTACAACACATTTCATATATTTTTGGTATCTTCTTCTTCTTCTTCTTCTTCTTCTTCTTCTTCTTCTTCTTCTTCTTCTTCTTCTTCTTCTTCTTCTTCTTCTTCTTCTTCTTCTTCTTCTCCTTCTTCTTCTTCTTCTTCTTCTTCAGCGTTCCGAGCCATTGAGGTTCTTTGCTGCAGATACAATCCGTCTCCATTCGTTTCTCTGGTTGACCTTCTCTTGCCAGTCCTTGATTCCTCGTTAGTACTGATTTCTTCATTTCTAATCTTATCATTTCTTGATACATTGATTATTCTTCACAGGAATCTCATTTCAGTTGTTGTTATTTTTCTTTTCTCTTTCTCTGTCATTGTCCAGGTTTGGCATTGTAAAATAGAGTTGGTAGGAAGATTGTGTTGTAAAGTGCTTTCTTTGTAATTATTGATATATGTTTGTTCTTTAGTATTGGTGCCATTTGTCCAATGAGTTGGTTTGCCTTATTGCATCTATTTTCGATCTCGTCTTCTGATTTGCCATTTGATGATATTATATTTCCTAGGTACTTTGCTGATCTGGCAGCTTCTGCAACTTGTCTTGTCCCAAATATATTGGTGTTACCTTTCCTGTGGAGTAAATTAGGCAGGCCGAGAGAGGGATCATGCTGCATGGGCAGCACATGGTCTCTAAATTCAGCCCCGACTTTGTGTTATGGAGAGGTATAACTCCTTTTTACAAACTATCGTCTGTCAAGACGGCAAGGTGCCAGTCAGGTACTTGAAACTCTTTACTTGTTTCAAGGGATGTTCGTTTAGGTGAATCGTTGTTGCTGTATCTTCTTTAGTTACAGTCATTACTTCTGGTTTACTTGTGCTAATTTTCATGTTATGTTCCCTACACATTTCGCTTAGACTATTCATGTGGTCTTATAATGCAGCTTCTGATTTTGCTATTAGTGCTTGGTCGTCCGCAAACAGGAGTTCTCTAATGGTTAGATTTGCAGATGGTTCTTCTTCCAAGTTCTCGCCATGCGGTGTTCTTGTGGTCTCTGGCTAGTTTCTTTTCATATGTTGTCTATATACGTTACGAAAAAGAGAGGGGACAAGACTTTGTCGTACATGGGATCTTATGGTGAAGAGTTCTGAGTGTCCTCCAGTTGCTCTCACTATATATTCACTGTTGTTGTTTAAGTTTTTACATAGGTTTGTGTACTCACTCCATATTGTTTAAGGATTTCCCACAGCTTGTTTCTATCTACTCTATCAAACACCTCTACTCTATCACACACACACACACACGCACGCACGCACGCACGCACGCGCGCACACACACACACACACACACTTAAGAATGTCATCATCATTATCCTTATTATCATCATCATGTGCCTGGGCCATATCAATATGCGTGGGCTGTAATGGTACACGCAATCCCGCTATCACCAGAGTCCTGAATTAGGTTTGCTCCTGTACTGATTTCTAATATGGCCGAAGCCATCTAGGCATTTATCTCTTTGACTTCATCATTCACTTTTCAAATCAAATGATTTCTGGGTGAATTCTGGCAACTGATACCGATTCATTCATGTGAAGATAAACTACCGTCGCTCCGGAAACCGTAGACGTTGTTCGTGTCAGCACGACCCATTGGTTGATCGCTTGATGGACGATAGAGCCGAGCAACCTAACGGCTCTTTCATTTCCCCAACACCCGGATGTCATGCACGAAGCTTAACGTAAACCATCAGGTATTTAAGTAGATACAAGTGTAGGTCGCTACATGTCTATGTAGCTGGTTACATGAGTATGTAGGTCGCTACATGTCTATGTAGGTCGTTTCATGGGTATGTAGGTCGCTACATGGACATGTAGGTCGTTTTATGGGTATGTAGGTCAATGGACAGTTTAACAATAGATAAGAGAAGATCTGTTTCTGTTTATGTATTAATTTTAAAATAAATGATCACTGATATTTTTACCCTATGATTTACGTTTGCCGGATTGGAGTGCGGTGTACACTGTCCATGTTTATTATCTCTCAATACTTTGCAGGAGTTAGACGTACCTATTTTTATGTTGGATAGTTTAACTGATTCAGAACCGAAGGATAATATACCGCCAAATGTGACATACCATTTTGACAGAAGGACGATATATCGCCATATTAGGGGCATCGTGTTTTTTGTTTTGTTTCGTGGTATCGTCCACAATTTTAATGCTCAGTGAACGGAAAGTTACATGTAATACTTGTTTATTTAATTGTGTAACATTTTTGGGCCAAACTATGTGTTTGTTTGGCCCTGAATCAGTTACCAGCCATGTAGACAGGCGGAAATAACAACAGCAGCAGCGACAACAAGAAGCTACTCACTTGGATAAAACCTTCAGCCGCTCATACTGACTGTCAATGTAGCTTTTCAGTGCACCCAGGGCCCTCTCTTCCCCGAGAACCATCGAGTGCACTTCAAACGATGACGTGTATATTTCTGTGGATGTCAGTGCTACCCATGATGCCAGGGTTATAAACATGGCGGGTATTAGGATGATGGATTCCATGGCTCCTGGGTAGGAATGTTATTCATATAAACATGTCGACATATATAACTGCAATAGTTTGTTATATTGTGATGTTAAAAATGACATAATAACTACAACACATAGGTGATAGAGAATGTGACCGGCCAGACCAATTTGAGCCATAAATGTTCGTCCACAACGTAATGCATGTGAACACATGGTCATTTCCACCATCACGCACCATCAGATGTCTCAATAGCTCAGTGACTGACCTATCATGCAATAATTATCTCCTTCGGCTTTTATTCAATTCCTGATCTTCTCCCTCCATGCTACGCGTTCAGCGGCGACTGTTCCAAAGATGCAATATCTAATGCCTTATATCATTCATGTCCCGCTTACACAGATCTTTGCACCGTGTGTACTCGCTTCTTTGGCCGACCCCGAGATCTTCTTACCCCATCTGTATTTCACCAAATAAGTTGTCCTTTAATGTTCTACCATAGTCCATCCACATTCATATACATAGAAACTACACCAAACACTATATTTTAGAGACATACAACTACATGTCTAACACTCTACACTAAATGTCAAAGACATCAGACTACTTGTCTACGATATAACACTGTTAAAAAAACAATTATAAAAAAAACAACTGTCATCTGCAGCTTATATTACCTGGTGGTGTAGGATAGATGGAACTTGAGACTGAGGAATTACGTCCACCTGGCTAGTGCAGTCGCCCCGGACTGTGCAAATTAGAATTTCCTATTTGATCCCGAGAGAAAGAAAAATCCACACATTACCGAGGATTCGAACCCGGGTCTCTCGAAAGAAGAACCACTTATACTTAGCCACTCGGCCAGCCGCTCCTCGAAATCACGCTACATGTAAAAAAGCTCACATTACATATATTTGACATCACGCTACATGTCTATGACATCATATTGTATGTCCATGTCATCACACTGCATGTTATAACTAGACAGTCTAGACATCCCACTTTCATTCGTATATGACATCACTACATACATGTCTATGACATCACACTACATGTCTATGACATCAACTACATGTCTTATGACATCACACTACATGCCTATGACATCACACTACATGTCTATGACATATCACTACATGTCTATGACCATCACACTACATGTCTAGACATCACACTACACGTCTATGACATCACACTACATGTCTTATGACATCACACTTACACTGTCCTATGACACAACACTACACTGCCTATGACATCACAATATACTGTCTACGACATCACACTACATGTCTATGACATCACTAATACACGTTCATGACATCACACCTTACATGTCTACTGACATCACACTACACGTCTATGACATCACAGCTACACTGTCTACTGACCATCACACTACACTGTCTATGACATCACACTACACCTGTTCATGACATCACACTACACTGTCTATGACATTACATCTTACCTGTCTTATGATCATCACCCTAACAATGTCTATGACATCACACTACATGTCTATGACATCACACTACACTGTCTATGACATCACACTACATGTCTATGACATCACACTACATGTCTATGACATCACACTACATGTCTATGACATCACACTACATGTCTATGACATCACACTACACGTCTATGACATCACACTTACACTGTCTATGATCATCACACTACATGTCTATGACATCACACTACATGTCTATGACATCACACTACATGTCTATGACATCACACTACCTGTCCAGTGGACATCACCACTACATGCTTTTGGACATCACACTACACTGTCTATGACATCACACTACATGTCTATGACATCACACTACATGTCTATGACATCACACTACATGTCTGTGACATCACACTACACGTCTATGACATCACACTACACGTCTATGACATCACACTACATGTCTATGACATCACACTACATGTCTATGACATCACACTACATGTCTATGACATCACACTACATGTCTATGACATCACACTACATGGCTATGACATCACACTACATGCCTATGACATCACACTACATGCCTATGACATCACACTACATGCCTATGACATCACACTACATGCCTATGACATCACACTACATGTCTATGACATATCACTACATGTCTATGACATCACACTACATGTCTATGACATCACACTACACGTCTATGACATCAGACTACATGTCTATGACATCACACTACATGTCTATGACATCACACTACATGCCTATGACATCACACTACATGTCTACGACATCACACTACATGTCTATGACATCACACTACACGTCTATGACATCACAATACACGTCTATGACATCACACTACATGTCTATGACATCACACTACACGTCTATGATATCACACTACATGTCTATGACATCATACTACATGTCTATGACATCACACTACATGTCTATGACATCACACTACACGTCTATGATATCACACTACATGTCTATGACATCACACTACATGTCTATGACATCACACTACATGTCTATGACATCACACTACATGTATATGGCATCATATTACATGTCTATGACATCACACTACATGTCTATGACATCACACTACATGTCTATGACATCACACTACATGTCTATGACATCACACTACATGTCTATGACATCACACTGCATGTCTATGACATCACACTACATGTCTATGACATCACACTACATGTCTATGACATCACACTACATGTCTATGACATCACACTACATGGCTATGACATCACACTACATGTCTATGACATCACACTACATGTCTATGACATCACACTACATGTCTATGACATCACACTACATGTCTATGACATCACACTACATGTCTATGGCATCATATTACATGTCTATGACATCACACTACATGTCTATGACATCACACTACATGTCTATGACATCACACTACTTGTCTATGACATCACACTACGTGTCTATGACATCACACTACATGTCTATGACATCACACTAAATGTCTATGACATCACACTACATGTCTATGACATCACACATGTCTATGACATCACACTACATGTCTATGACATCACACTACATGTCTATGGCATCACACTACATGTCTATGACATCACACTACATGTCTATGGCATCACACTACATGTCTATGGCATCATATTACATGTCTATGACATCACACTACATGTCTATGACATCACACTACATGTCTATGACATCACACTACATGTCTATGACATCACACTACATGTCTATGACATCACACTACATGGCTATGGCATCATATTACATGTCTATGACATCACACTACATGTCTATGACATCACACTACATGTCTATGACATCACACTACATGTCTATGACATCACACTACATGTCTATGACATCACACTACACGTCTATGACATCACACTACACGTCTATGACATCACACTACATGTCTATGACATCACACTACATGTCTATGACATCACACTACATGCCTATGACATCACAATACATGTCTACGACATCACACTACATGTCTATGACATCACAATACACGTCTATGACATCAAACTACATGTCTATGACATCACACTACATGTCTATGACATCACACTACATGTCTATGACATCACACTACATGGCTATGACATCACACTACATGTCTATGACATCACACTACATGTCTATGGCATCATATTACATGTCTATGACATCACACTACATGTCTATGACATCACACTACATGTCTATGACATCATATTACATGTCTATGACATCACACTACATGTCTATGACATCACACTACATGTCTATGACATCACACTACATGTCTATGACATCACACTACATGTCTATGACATCACACTACATGGCTATGGCATCATATTACATGTCTATGACATCACACTACATGTCTATGACATCACACTACATGTCTATGACATCACACTACATGTCTATGACATCACACTACATGTCTATGACATCACACTACACGTCTATGACATCACACTACACGTCTATGACATCACACTACATGTCTATGACATCACACTACATGTCTATGACATCACACTACATGCCTATGACATCACAATACATGTCTACGACATCACACTACATGTCTATGACATCACAATACACGTCTATGACATCAAACTACATGTCTATGACATCACACTACATGTCTATGACATCACACTACATGTCTATGACATCACACTACATGGCTATGACATCACACTACATGTCTATGACATCACACTACATGTCTATGGCATCATATTACATGTCTATGACATCACACTACATGTCTATGACATCACACTACATGTCTATGACATCACACTACATGTCTAAGACATCACACTACATGTCTATGACATCACACTACACGTCTATGGCATCATATTACATGTCTATGGCATCACACTACATGCCTATGACATCAAACTACATGTCTATGACATCACACTACATGCCTATGACATCACACTACACGTCTATGACATCACACTACATGTCTATGACATCACACTACATGCCTATGACATCACACTACATGCCTATGACATCACTCTACATGCCTATGACATCACACTACATGCCTATGACATCACACTACATGTCTATGACATCACACTACATGTCTATGACATCACACTACATGTCTATGGCATCACACTACATGTCTATGGCATCACACTACATGTCTATGACATCACACTACATGTCTATGACATCACACTACATGCCTATGGCATCACACTACATGCCTATGACATCACACTACATGTCTATGACAGCACACTACATGTCTATGACATCACACTACATGTCTATGACATCACACTACATGTCTATGGCATCACACTACATGTCTATGGCATCACACTACATGTCTATGACAGCACACTACATGTCTATGACATCACACTACACGTCTATGACATCACACTACATGTCTATGACATCACACTACATGTCTATGACATCACACTACATGTCTATGACATCACACTACATGTCTATGACATCACACTACATGTCTATGGCATCATATTACATGTCTATGACATCACACTACATGTCTATGACATCACACTACATGTCTATGACATCAAACTACATGTCTATGACATCACACTACATGTCTATGACATCACACTACATGTCTATGACATCACACTACATGTATATGACATCACACTACATGTCTATGGCATCATATTACATGTCTATGACATCACACTACATGTCTATGACATCACGCTACATGTATATGACATCACACTACATGTCTATGACATCACACTACATGTCTATGACATCACACTACATGTCCATGACATCACACTACATGTCTTTGACATCACACTACATGTCTATGACATCACACTACATGTCTATGACATCACACTACATGTCTATGACATCACACTACATGTCTATGACATCACACTACACGTCTATGACATCACACTACACGTCTATGACATCACACTACATGTCTATGACATCACACTACATGTCTATGACATCACACTACATGTCTATGACATCACACTACATGTCTATGACACCACACTACATGTCTATGACATCACACTACATGTCTATGACATCACACTACATGGCTATGACATCACACTACATGCCTATGACATCACGCTACATGCCTATGACATCACACTACATGCCTATGACATCACACTACATGTCTATGACATCACACTACATGTCTATGACATATCACTACATGTCTATGACATCACACTACATGTCTATGACATCACACTACACGTCTATGACATCACACTACATGTCTATGACATCACACTACATGTCTATGACATCACACTACATGCCTATGACATCACACTACATGTCTACGACATCACACTACATGTCTATGACATCACACTACACGTCTATGACATTCACAATAACGTCTATGACATCACACTACATGTCTATGACATCACACTACACGTCTATGATATCACACTACATGTCTATGACATCACACTACATGTCTATGACATCACTACTACATGTCTATGAACATCACACTACATTGTCTATGGCATCATATTACATGTCTATGACATCACACTACATGTCTATGACATCACACTACATGTCTATGACATCAAACTACATGTCTAGACATCACACTACATGTCTATGACATCACACTACATGTCTAGGACATCACACTACATGTATATGACATCACACTACATGTCTATGGCATCATATTACATGTCTATGACACCACACTACATGTCTATGACATCACGCTACATGTATACGACTTCACGCTCCATGTCTATGACATCACACTACATGTCTATGACATCAAACTACATGTCTATGACATCACACTACATGTCTATGACATCACACTACATGTCTATGACATCACACTACATGTATATGACATCACACTACATGTCTATGGCATCACACTACATGTCTATGACACCACACTACATGTCTATGACATCACACTACATGTCTATGACATCACACTACATGTCTATGACATCACACTACATGTCTATGACATCACACTACATGTCTATGACATCACACTACATGTCTGTGACATCACACTACATGCCTATGACATCACACTACATGCCTATGACATCACACTACATGTCTATGACATCACACTACATGTCTATGACATCACACTACATGTCTATGACATCACACTACGTGTCTATGACATCACACTACATGTCTATGACATCACACTAAATGTCTATGACATCACACTACATGTCTATGACATCACACTACATGTCTATGACATCACACTACATGTCTATGACATCACACTACATGTCTATGGCATATCACTACATGTCTACGACATCACACTACATGCCTACGACATCACACTACGTGCCTATGACATCACACTACATGTCTATGACATCACACTACATGTCTATGACATCACACTACATGTCTATGACATCACACTACATGTCTATGACATCACACTACATGTCTATGACATCACACTACATGTCTATGGCATCACACTACATGTCTATAACATCACACTACAAGTCTATAACATCACACTACATGGCTAACACAAGACCGCATAGTCCGACACAACATACAACACACCGCAAGTCGCGGTGGCGCAGTAGCTATCACGTCCGCCTACCTGTCCTATAGGCATGGATTGGATTTCGTATCGACGCGTCTGGTCAAACTGATCCAGTTCGACATAGCTTGCAATGGATCCCAGGAAATGTTGCGGAAAGTAAAAGCGTCCATCGTTATATTAACCAAACAACACCTATGGTGCCGATCGCATCTACAAGTATGAGGCTAGCACCATATACCCAACAATCATACAAATATATCCCGAAGCAGTTTCTTGCCATGGGTCTCTGATGTAAATAAGACCATCACTGTGTAGGCCTGGATTCACGGAGGAGTAGGTGGCCAATCGTTTCCTCACTTCTATGGAGATATTACCAAGCTCATGTAGACCGCAGCTTATTTTAACTACATTTAGATTGACATCTAAAGGCGCATGAAGAAGTATTTAGACTGCTACTCTTCACAACACAGGTATGTCGGTGGCAAAAAGCGTCCCAGAGGCATGAAATGGAATATTGCTGGCTAGCAAATTTGACTGTGTACAGCATCAGAAACTTTGGGAAATCATGAGGAATATGGGCTTTCCATCACATGTAGTACAACTCATAAAAATGCTCTATCTAGACCAACAAGCAGCAGTTAGAATAGATGGCGAGGCATCAGAATTGGTTTGACATCAAGCAAGGAGTCCGTCAGGGCTGTGTGCTGTCACTCTATTTGTTTAAACTGTACGCCGAAAATATAATGAGAAATGTAAGAGGAATGATATAAACAGCGGCGACTATCAATTGCTCTTCAAAGACTAAAACAGCTGAATAAATTATGGAGTGGGACAGACAGAACTACACAAATTAGATTTTTAAGAGCATTCATCTATCCCATTGCAACATACGCCTGTGAGACATGGACACTTACTAAACAAGCTGAACAGCGCATAAACGCCTTTGAACCTAAATGTTATAGACGAGTGCTAAAAATATCTTGGGTAAAGAAAAGAACAAATGCATCCATACTCCAAGAGTTGAATATTGAAGAAGGTTCGCTATTAACGACGATAAAACAAAGAAAATTGAAATATTTTGGTCACTTGAAACGTCACGAAAGTTTGGAGAGAGCAATAATGGAAGGGTATATGCCTGGGAAGAGAGGAAGAGGAAGGCCAAAGAGAAGATGGGTGCAGGATGTGGCGGATGATCTCCAGATGGGTGTATCAGACGCGGGACATCTTGCTTATGATCGAGAGGTGTTCCGGAAGGTTGTTATGGGAGCGAGGTTCTGCAAAGGACATGCTACTGAATGAATGAATGAGCAAATCCATTACGTGAAAAGTCCGAATCTAAAGCTCACTGTGTGGATGTCATCTGCAGACTGCATTATTCTGATTTCCCGAGGAACAGCCTATGGTGACTGGAAGGCCCAATATACGGAAGTGAGGCTAAGCAGCCATGTGCAGGACGTGACGATTCCTTGGGTGAGCCCAGTACCAGAACGCTATGTGTCCGCTCTGCAATCATGGAAGCCTCCTTGGATGGCGAGGAATGCCCATGGTCTGCCCCTGCTTTCCCTTGAGGGCTGACCTGGATGTCTTTGGCTGTTCTAAATGGGCCAGCTGGGATGGGGGATAACACCACAAGAGTCAGAGTCAAACGTCCAAAGAAACCCCCGGGAACGTTAACCCGGTCAACAAATGCCCGCAGAAGTCGGATGTGTCGGCCTAACGACGCAAGAACGCAGCTCTGCTGTAGACAGGCACAACACAAACACGTCCGGATAAAAAAACAACTCTCCGGATGAACGCAGCAGCAGAAGAAGAAGTTTCCTCACTTAATAGGGACGAGCCCTCGTCGGTACGTGCTGGTGACATTATCAAAGTAGTTTCCTATCAAATGTACTGGTTGTTAACTGCCTATTTTTATACCACGTTTTGCAGAGCCAGCACAGCATGTCTGAGAGTACACCGTATCACTTAACTGATGACTGTAAATCTACATCTATGGTCAGACTCCGAGAAAAGCAAGTTAAAATAGGTGTGGCCAAACAAGAACACTATGCAGGAAGCCCAAGAAGATTAATAAACCAACACAGAAATGGTTTCGTGAGCCGCTAATGCTGCGGGATTTTCTGAGGAGAGGAACCGAGCACTTATGGACCGAATGGTTCGATGAGCACTGAGGATGATCTGTCGACTAACTAACTTAACTGATTCAATGGCAAACAAAAAGTCGGTTTGGACCAAAGATGGTACACAAACAAATGAACAAGTATTATAATGTAAAGTTCCATTCACTGAGCACTGATATTGCGGAAGATGCCACGAAACCAAACAAATAAAATGATGACCCTAGTATTGTGATATATCATCCTTCTGTACAAATGGGAGGTCACATTTGATGATATAGTATCCTTCGGCAGTGAATCAGTTAAAACACCCACACTATATCTTATAGAGAGTCCATTCTTTTATCGCTTATTTAAAGACAACTTCACTTCTCTCAATGCATACCTGCGCTCTCGTCTGTAAAGGTGTAGTTGTGGAGAATCTATAGATATAAATACATAATGATTTAATGTTGGAACCTCCTCCATTCGAAACACATCGCGATGTTTAGTTGTTCAGGAACCACAACGCATACCACACGTTCAAGGGCTATCGTTCGCCATTAGATTATGTTTCTTGATCCGATGTGCTCCGCTACCCAAATTATTGCGGAAACGATGTGTGTGATTCAGAAACTTAAACTAGACCCGTGTGCATCCATGCATGTCCTAAGATGTCATGGCTTTAACGAATGTGCTCCATATTTTTTACCATTGAAATTTATCAAAGAGTTTGCTTGATTCTTAGAACTGCATTCGTCACTTTAAGTGCACGCAGCTTGACACAATGCCGGTTCCGTAGCGATGGTGTTACGGGCGCAGTTCGTGATCCCGCATACCCGCGTTCGAAACACAGCTGCGAGCGATTTGGCAACAGACCGCCTTGCGTTGGTTTTTTACGAAATGGTATGGGTTCCAGTCGTTCAATAAGCAATGGCAAACTACTGAACGTAAACTTGCTAAGAGATAATAACAGCATAAAATGCTGGCATTGACTGTGACTTCCTGTAAAAGATATACAACTAACTTTGTTTAGTTTGACACAAAACACCAACTGTTATCTAGCTATTCAAGTATAATGTTCACATTACGGTTATGCGACTGAAACCAGCAGGCTTGAGACGAGCTTAGATTCCTTACAAAATATTCTAAAGGATATTGTCGCTGACATTCTTGATGGCTTCTACTCGGGTTAGTCGTCTTACTCTTGGAGACAACTCAGCCAAGTTTCTGCGGTTACCGAAGGGGGACAACTAAGCCAAGTTTCTGCGGTTACTGAAGGGAGACAACTTAGCCAAGTTTCTGCGGTTACTGAAGGGAGACAACTCAGCCAAGTTTCTGTGGTTACCGAAGGGAGACAACTCAGCCAAGTTTCTGCGGTTACCGAAGGGAGACAACTCAGCCAAGTTTCTGCGGTTACTGAAGGGAGACAAGACAGTCAAGTCTTTGCGGTAAGTGTCAGCCTTGACTCTATTGAGGAGGGTGCCATGCATCGACCAAATACTCTGACGGTCTTGTTGAGAGGTCCAGAAGCGGCCAGATCGACTGCCGAACTGGCGAAAGGTGCCTTGGTGAGTCCCGGAAGAATACCGATGGACGAACTCGATTAACTCTACAGATATGAGAACCTAACTAAATGGTTCATTACCGTTGTATTGCTTGTAAAGCGACTTCACGGGGAAACAATAACTTAAAAAAACCTGGAAATTACACTAGAAATCCAGCAGACAGAGAAAAAGAAGAAGAGGTTAAATCTACACTGTATTCTAGCGACGATGAAAGAAAAAAAAAGGTTAAGAGAATAGTGAGGGAAATACAGGCGACCCTGAGCCAATGGTATTCAAAATTAAAAAAAACAAAACAAACTCACCAGAGAAGTTGGGGTTGGGGGGGGGGGGGATTTGGTTAATCCTAGAGAAGGACAAACCAACGGAGGACAGTCTGCCTGACGTGCGGGCAAGACTCCACTTGGACCAATAAATAATAAATGCCTCAATAAGACAACAACAACAGCTACGCCAACCATAAACAACCAAGATGAGTTTCCAGTTCTGCCAGGACTGTTAAGAAGTCAACGCGCCCATCCTGCTCAGCCTACCCAGCCAAAATCGACACCAGCTACGAACCCAAATGTAAACCCACCCCCAACCCCGGCCAAGGAGAAAGACTAGGATAACGAGGAGTCTATTAAAACAACAAAGAACTAGACAAGGAAGAGGGATATACTGAAGTAATCCATAATAAGAAGCGCAAGAGAATGCAGGCAAGACGGAAAGAAGCGGAAGAACGCGATAGTGAAGAAGACGATTCTCCAATAGCTACACCACAGGAAGTCAACAAACCAGACAGCCCCACAGTGAAGACAAACGACCAACGACAGACCAAAGAGGAAGATGACGACGTATCGTTAAGGAAATTATTTGTCGTCACAGATCAGAAGAAGAGGAAATTCCGGAGGACGACAAAGAGACACTAAATAGCTATATACAGTCTATTGGTGTTATTAATAATGTCAATTATTAATTTGTAATCAATATAAATGTTTGATACTTGTGATTGGTTAAGACATCAAGATAAGATGTTTAATTATATCAGGTACACGTACAATACAACATCACATATGGATGGGAGCAGTTTGAGTAGAACCCAGTCAATGACATATCTTGGCGTGAGGCTTGATCGTAGCCTGTCCTTCAGAGATCATGTCGATTATGTCATAACGAAGGCTCGAAAAGGTTTGTCAGCAATGAGAGTCATGGCGACTGCCAATATCGAGCAAAGACTGCTAATACTTCTGTTCCAAGGACTTGTACTTTCACGCATCGAGTATGCCCTGGCCATCCTCACTGTCAGCCCTACACAGATTGGAAGACTTGAAAAGGTACAAAACGAAGCCACTGCGCATCATTTTGGGCTGCACGAGAGACACCAGCTGTGTAGCAATGAGATACCTCCTTGACTTCCCGACAATGGAACACAGGATCAAGATCTGGAGAGTTCGTGCATACTTAAAAATAAGTGCAGATGAGCAGCACCCTCTGCATGACGCTATATTCAGAGAAAAGGGTGACAGGCTAAAGAGGGGCAGATCATGGATGGGTCGGGCGTAAGATGTCGTTAGACAGGTCTGCAGTCTTCCCAGTATCAACCCCGGCAAGGAATGGGTGCCGGTGCCTCAGCTTTTAAGTGCACTTTCTCCTGCATTATCACACTCGACAGACGGTGCAGAGACCAGAACCCTGCCGCTGTCAATGCAGAGGTTAACGCGCTCATCTATGAACACTCAGATAGCCCTGAAGTGCTCATCTATACAGATGGATCTGTTGTAAAGCAGCAGAGAAGTGCGTGGGCATTTACAGCCCGTTCAGCGGGCCGAACCGTTCAAGAATCCAGTGGTGCCCACTCTATGACCACGAGCAGCATGACGATGGAGGTGATGGCAGTTACACAGGCTTTCATATGGCTGGAATCACAGCATTATACCAACGTGTGTGTACTAAGTGATTCAATGAGCATGATTCAGAAGGTCGAAGCTGGATCTGTACGTAGACAGTGGACTGAATCGCTGCGGAAGTCTGTTGTCCGTAAAGTCACCTTCATCTTCGTCCCGGGACATGCGGGAGTCGAGGGAAATGAACGAGCTGACAAACTGGCTGGCTCTGCACCCCCTGTAGATGGCCAGCCCATGGATCGTGCCGATGTTATTAACGTCCTTAAAGATATGGCGAGAACAGAGGACTTTGACGTCAGTGATTCTACAGCGCTGTCCAGGATGAAAGACCTTGGAGTAAGAATCGGCACAGCCAGACGGAGAGGTACATCGGGAAAACAAACGCCTCGTCAACCAACACAGAACTGGCACTATTAGCCACCGGACGCTGGTGCATATGCTGGGGGGGGGGGGGGGGGAGGATCTGAGCACCTATGGACATGTCCGGAGTGCAATGAAGTGTAACAGTGTAAAGGACCAACAACACTTGGTTTCAATACAAATATTGTTTATTATCTTGATGGTGACAACATGGCTTCCTCCTTCTTCTAAGCCGGGATGTAAACTGCCCACAGACAACCCACTACGTCACGATTGAGCATCTCTCCTCGCTTTCACTCCCAATGCTCAATCGTGCTGTAGCTGTTTCCCACTAGATCCTAATACCCTAATACTCCACTACTGTTACACCTCCCTATGTTTACTAAAGACTTTTTCCTATAAAGGAAAAAGTCTTTACTCCTAATCCCCTCACTCTATACCCTCTTTTTTTCTTACCTCTCACAGTTCCTCTAATTCATCCCTATACTAACTCAATTTTGAGTAAATAATATATCTTTTAACCCTTCTCCCGGTTATATTGTCAGCTAGTAACCCACTATATACTTCTTCTTCGATTCTACTTTGTATAATACATCGTACCACGTATGGTAACTCTTTTAAACTAAACACTCCTTCTCCCCTTTCCATTTCCCCAAACTATATAGCTATCCACTATATATTTCTGGTTCTTTCTTGGCTCCTCAAGTTCCTGTATCAAATATACATATCATAAGAACAGCTCGTAAAATCGTTATCGTAACTTTTGACCTTATAAAATTTCTCACTCTTCCAGAACACAGGACGTACAAAAACAATGTAGTTAGAAAAAGTAAAGAAGCGGTGCGCACCGAGTGAGAAGTATAAAGAATGAATACTCAACATGACCACATGTACATACAGCAATGAATATTTAAGACACTCACATTTACCTCCCTTGCCAATAAAAAATTTTTTTTGTAAAATAATTTTTTAAAATATACTTTATGAAATAGACCTTTGTTCACTATAAAACAATTTGGCATAAGTTTTCATAAGCCTTATATATTCAACATTTACATTGCCATCCACAATTTTGTCCATATTTCGTTATCTCACCTTTAACCATGAGCCCATGTTCATATTTTATGAACACTTTTAATATAATTAACGCTGGTTTTTCACAGCACCTATATCTTGCCCCCGTACATCCCCTACTTATATACTGCTATTTACAGTCTTCCCCCTACCTTATATCAGTGGACAAAGTAGTTTTTATTAACTCTTTTCTGAACGAAAAGCCTTAAGCAAAACCTCATATATTTGAAAATTAAACTTACTTAACTAACTTCATAACTTATTCATTAACCAAGTAACTTAATATACCAAACCATTCATGTAATCGAATTAAAATCAACACAAGACGTCATACCCCCAAATTAATCTAAAGAAAAAACACATTTTAAAATGACATAACATGCATTTTATCAAATCAGAATAAAACATTCTATTACTACCTATCACTATTGGACACTTTTACGGACCAATAGTTTTTACTCCAAATACTAGGAACACAATAATCCTATTCTAAATCAATTAATCAAACCACAACAACAAAAAATTTATTATATATGAGGCATTGAAACTTAGGCTCAATAAAACAACCAAATAATAGCCATCATTTTCCAGTACCAACTCAAGCATAAAAACATATTATATATGACTCATGACTCATAAAACTTAGATTCAATAAAACACAGTTTTCAAAACAATTATAACTCTCTTAAAATTACTACGTATAGTGGCCCACCAACATTGGCCTCTCATACTAAGTAAGGTAACGCATATCTATTTATACAAGTCATTCCAGTATTTCTATGACCGAGAAAACCAAACACTTCACTGTCCATCTGTATATCTGTTAACTACAGACTAATTTCTTAACTTATAATGCTGACCGTACCATTTATTCTCTCCCCTCACAACTTTCTATCATTTTCTATCTTAACTCCTAACACAACATAACCTCCGGAATATCCTCTTAAGTAAGCACTGTAAACTACATGTTGACTCCTTTTATCTATTTGTAATGTGACGACTAATCCAATATCAACTCAATGTAGCAGCCATCATTTACTTATCAATTAACTTGTGGCTCGGCCTGCCAATTATTTCCATTGGACCAATCATCACTATACTTATTAATTCTTATCGTTAAACACGGCATTTCTAGCACCAATAAAAAAACTCGTCTATTTTTCTATAGAGTACATTCACCTATTGTACCAATACCCAATTTGTCCAATTTACTAAAAGTCAAGAAGTAGAAACATAATTTCAACCAGCAATTCTATTACAAATAGAAATATATATATATATATATATATATATATATATATATATATATATATATATATATATATATATATATATATATATATATATATATATATATATATATATATATGCCTCTCTACTAGTTATCTCACTGCTTAACTATTCCTCAAGATTACTTTAAAAAAAATGTCCATAGAATCCTTTTCCATTTCCACCGTTTCGTATACTTCTTCAAGCATCACTTTCACTTCTAAATCCTGAAACTTATAACTTGCCATCTGCAGTATTCTCTATTTATCTATCTCCTACGTTTCCACTTCTTCAACAACTCCAAGTTTCTTTGAATAAGTGCTAACTCTACATCAATATCTTCTTCTTCGTACAACTTATTAGTTTCTTCCATACTACTACTTGATTCTGACTTTTCATCCATTTCTTCTTCTTCTTCTGTATGTCTGTCGTTAGCAGCCGCTAATCTCTTCTGTTCAACATCCCATCTAATTTGTCTATCATCATTTCTTAAGGACCTTTCTAGTAGAGGCATATCTTCACCGCTTGTTGAATAATCCCTAATTCTCCTCTGTCTTTTCACTTCTTTATCTCTTTGTTTATCCATTCTTCTTTTCGTTGCTTGTCTAGTATTCTTAAATGGAGCACCTATTTCCTCTTCCATACTATCATAATGAGTTTCATTCACATTTTCTTCTTCCATTGTTTTCGGAATCGTCTGTTCTTGAGTATCTTCGTAACTTGGAGTTGCTAGTAACTGATTTTGTGCTGGTTCTTTTCTAAAACTTGGGGTTACTGTAGCTCCTCTGACAACTTGTTCATCTAAATATTCAGTGTCTGAATAATAATTATTATTATAATTCTCATTTCTCTTCTCCTCCTCATCTCTTCTTAAGTGCTCCACGTGTGCTCTTGCCACATGTCCTGTGACCTGGTTCTTGATAGTATACGATACATTACCTAGTTTTTCCAAAACGTAATAACCTGGGATCCAACGAGCATCAAACTTAGAGTTTCTTCTATGCTTCTTGTAATAAACTCTATCACCTACTTTAAACTCCTGTAATTTTGTATTTACATTTTTGTACTTTTTCTGTCTTTCCCTAGCTTTAAATACATTATTCTTTAATCTTACGTGTGCTTTATGCATTTCCTGTATTATGGTCTCTTGAAATTCTTCTCCCATATATTTCCGTCTCGGTTTTAACAGATTATCTATAGGTAGTATTGGTTCTCTCCCGTGTATTAAATAAAATGGTGAAAATCCCGTGCTCTCATTTTGATTTGTACGAATAGCACTAAGGGCAGGTCCTAAGAATAGATCCCAATCTTTTTCATGTTCATCAATAATCTTTGCTATAACGTCGTATAACGTCCGATGTTGACGTTCGTTTCTAGCATTTGACGAAGGTCTATAATATGAGGTTTTTATATGTTTTATATTCAAATCTTTTAATAACTTTTCGAATTTTTTATTTACAAACTCTCTACCATTATCCGTAAGTATACTTTGTGGGCAACTAAATCTTGGTACGAACCCCTGCAAAAAAATATTAATGACTGTATCTGCGCTCTTATCTGGAATTGCGTAAATTTCCGGCCAAAGACTGTAGACGTCTACTATGTGAATTAAATACACGTTTCCTGACAATGTTCTAGGGTGTGGGCCTGATATATCTAAACTAATCTTTTGCATTGGGAACTGAGGAATATCTGTATCTTGTAAGGGACACTTTATTGTTTTCAAGTTCCTTAATCTGCATTTTTCACACGTATCCACATATTTGCATGCAGATTTAAACAAGTTTGGCCAATAATATTTGCTTGTAAGTGCTTTCACCAACTTGTCCCTACCGAGATGTCCATTTTCATTGTGATATGCTTTTAACACTTCATTTTCTAAATGTTTTGGAATATATTTCCTTAGCTGTTCGTTCCTTTCACACATATAGTATAACTGTCCATCCTCTTGTAAAACCAAATAATTCTTTTTATATTTGTTATCTTCCGTTTCTCTTAATTTTTCTTTTATTTGTATGACTTTTGGATCAAACTCTTGCTCTTCCTTCATATTAAATTGTGCTAACTGTAGGTCTTCTTCTCTATGTTCAGACTCTTGCTCCGATGGTACACTCTCAAATTCTTCCCTATTTATTATGGCAGAATCTAAAATATTTACTTGCCAGTTTCGGTCGTCTATCTCTGGTTCAGCTTCATCTTCTGTATCTCCTGATGACTGTGGGTACGGAATCCTAGATAACAAATCAGCGCATGTGTTAATCCTACCTAGAATGTACTCTATCTTTGTGTTGTATCCCTGTAGATTCAATGCCCAGGTCTGTATTTTCCTGTTCTGCACTGGAGCTTCTAAAAAAGACTTTAAAGGCATATGGTCAGTTCTAATAACAAAATTTGCGTTATGTAAGTAGTAATTTAGTTTCTGAAGAGCATAATGAATGGCATATGCCTCTTTCTCAATAGTAGTCCATTTTCGTTGTGATTTGCTAAGTTTATGAGACAAGAAGTAGATTGGCCTTTCATTTTTAACCCCTGGTATTCCAGACTCTTTCCTTCATATGGTTGAACCAAACATGCTCCTACTGCATTGTCCGAAGCATCTGTGTACAGTATTAACTGTTTGTTTAAGTCTGGATGCGTCAATAGTGGTACCAGTGTTAAGCTGTTTTTTAAATACTCGAACGCTTTTTGACACTCATCATCCCACTTAAATCTAGCGTATTTGCCTGTTAAATTTGTAATAGGTTCTGTTATCTTTGAAAACGCTGGGACAAACCGCCTATAATATGCACAGGTTCCTATAAACGCACGCACTTCCTTAACGTTAGTTGGAGTAGGTAATTCTTTAATAACCTTTATCTTGTCCTGGTCTGGTTTAATACCTTCTCTATTTATAATATACCCCAAATATTTTGTTTCTGTCTTTAAAAACTGGCATTTACTAAGCTTCAATTTAACATCATGCCTTCTTAACCTGTCAAACACTAATTCAATATGTCTTAAATGATCCTGTACGTCTCCTGCTGTGAAAATGAGTATGTCGTCTATATAGGCTAGGGCAAACCTTTGCATACCTTCTAATATTTCATTTATTAAGAGCATGTAGTGAGAGGGTGCAGTTTTGATCCCAAAAGGCATTCGTAAAAATTCGTAAGAGCCCATATGGGTACAGAAAGCACTCTTTCTTCTGCGCGTCCTTCGACATCGGAATACACCAGAATCCTGACCTTGCGTCCAGCGTCGTGAAATATGTAGAGCCATTAAGTAGCTCCAAAATATCATCAATTACTGGCAGTGGGTACGCTACATTCTTGGTGATTTTGTTCAACGCCCTGTAATTGCAACAAAAGCGACTCGAACCATCAGGTTTGGCCACGATGACGACCGGAGATGACCACTCAGACTTCGATCTTGTTATTATTCCTGCTTTCAACATCTCTTCTATTGCCTTTTCCACGATTTCTCTATTTCTTAATGGAGTTCTATATGGTTTTAAACTTATTGGTGGATGATCTCCCGTATCTATTTCCATTGTAACTGTCTGTGTCCTTCCCAATTCCAAATCACTAATTGCAAATACATCTTGATTTTGCCTTATAAGTTGTTCTAATACTTCCTTATTTTCTGGCGGAGCTTTTAATTGTGCCAACAATTCTTGTTCCCTTGTCATTTTGTCTAGTGAATGTATTTGGGCTTTATTTCTTCTGGATGGATGGATCAATTCATCCATTCTGACGTTCACTCTTCTTCCGCGTCCGCGTCTGTTATTTACCCTTTCACCAGAAGTTTCTGAATAACTTGTTCCCGACATTTCTGCTCTATCCGTTGCCAATATGTCACTAATGTTATGATCTAGTTTGGCTATCACACATCCTCTGTATAATTTGATTTCTCTACCTGTGTTGTTGATAACCATCACTGGAAAGGTTAAGTGTTTATCCAACGCTATTATTCCATCCGGACCTTCCAAACCAGGCTCATCAATTACTTCCTCTTGTAACTCAGTGACTCTGACTGTGTCTCCTTCCACATAATATGGGTTTCTCTTCAGCTTCGCTTGTATCAGATTAACCGACTGTGGTTTTAACGTCGTTGACATTTTAACTCTAACTAGTGCTGATATATGCATGTCTTCTTCCATATCTATATAGACGTCCCTGAATTTTAATTTATGTAAATCATAGAAAAGTCTTACTCCATTTTTTATTTAAAAATCTCTTCCTATCAACATGTTTCTATTTAAATCCTTCACTACATGAAAAAGATGTCTTATGTTGATCCCTCCTAACTTAAAATTTATCATTGTTTGTCCAATTACTTGTAAATTCTGTCCAGTAATGATAACCTCTCAGGGTTTTCCCTCATCAGCTTAAATTTCAAACCATCGGATTTTATGCCATCTACAAAAATCCCTACTAACATCCTCTCCACCTCCTCTCCTTGTACATTCTGTCCCAAGAATGCCTCTTCAGCCAGGTTAATTAACCTATCGCTGAACAACTGTACCGTCTCTCCATTATTTTGTTTAGACTGTCTCAATACTGAAAACGCATGTTGTGGATCCGTTATTTCTGCATATTTGTGTGCCAGGTCGGTTTTGAACTGCTCCCATGTTTCATCTACTCTAGCCTCTAACTTTCTTCTAATATGCTGTGAGACCGGTTCTGTGGCTGCCTGATATGCAAGTCTCATTTTCTCTTCATCTGTTGCAGATACTAAATATGCATATTTTTCTATGGAAGTAATCCATTTCTTAAACTCCCTGGCCTGTCCACTAAACTTAACGATTTCAGTTGTCATTCCCTGTTGTTTTATGACCGTATGAAGTCTATCTACCGCCGTTCCCACTCCCGACAAAACTTGTGCTACTGAATCCTGTTCTGTCATGTTTACAATATTTATACTTGTACAAGCAAACAAGAATCAATTCTTATTAATATCTAAATTAATTAACTAAAGAATTCAATTATTTTCTATCCAATACCTTTTTTTTTGTTTTTTTTGTTGAGGTTATCTTTCCAACCGAAAATGAAGTTCCTGGCGTCTATGTCTCTGTCTACTGAGCCTGAGAAAGCCGGTACTCGATCACTTGAACCAAGACCGATAAAGTGGGTTCTGTAAGGACCAAAAAATGCTCGACTGTAGTCCACAGGCCTCGATATGGCTCCACAAAGCTCGATATGGGTCCACAAAGCTCGATAGGGCTTCACAAAGCTCGATAGGGCTTCACAAGGCTCGATATGGTTCCACAAAACTCGATAGGGCTTCACAAAGCTCGATATGGTTCCACAAAGCTCGATAGGGCTTCACAAGGCTCGATATGGTTCCACAAAGCTCGATAGGGCTTCACAGGGCTCGATATGGTTCCACAAAGCTCGATAGGGCTTCACAAAGCTCGATATGGTTCCACAAAGCTCGATAGGGCTTCACAAGGCTCGATATGGTTCCACAAAGCTCGATAGGGCTTCACAGGGCTCGATATGGTTCCACAAAGCCGTGAGGAGCGGTCAACCGTACCAGCCACCCAGGGACGGGCTCTTGAAACACAGTAAAGTTCTGAGATGAACTGACAAGGGCTCGACTTTAATGACTAGTTTACCGGGCCACAGCGATCAAAACCATCACTGGACGACGGTGATCAAGAAAATCAGTATTTCAGCCGAACTTGATAAGGAGCTTCGGTCCAGGCCAATTATAGCCGTAAGTCTCATAGACGGCCATTTTCTTAGAATTTGAGAGCAGAAAAATTTCCTCAGTCCGTTAACAAGCAAGTGACCTTCAGACCAGCCAGGTTAAAACAACGGCTGCAATGACGGCAGTCCAAACTCACAGGAGGATATCGACCATAGTTCGGTCACCCCAGAGCACAATAACAAGCGGCTCCCGACTTTGACAAAAACCTCCAACAGACAGTAGCTCCATCCAAAAACTGATTTCCATAGGTATGGCGGTTCCAAACGACTGTTCGAGAAAACGTTTGTTCTAAGTTGCAGGCCTCAAAAGGTAGTCTGGTCTGGATCTTTTGATGGTTTATTAGTACTTCGCATTGCGTCCGCGACGGCAAAGTCCAGTATCCTGGTCACGGCACCATTTATTAGTCCTGTAACAGTGTAAAGGACCAACAACACTTGGTTTCAATACAAATATTGTTTATTATCTTGATGGTGACAACATGGCTTCCTCCTTCTTCTAAGCCGGGATGTAAACTGCCCCCAGACAACTAGATCCTAATACCCTAATACTCCACTACTGTTACAGAAGATACCCCAACTGATAACTGATAACAGATCACATTTGTACAAATACAAAGCAGACTTTATTCCACTACAAGAGACACCATGCTTTCAGACGCTTGGCGCACAAATTAAAAGACATTTATGACTGAGACATGCATATTTTAGCTTGGTTGTCCACAACACAGGGTCTGCGGCAGCCATACTGCAAACATCAGATAGGTGGAACATACTAAATAATAATATAATAATAATAATAATAAGTCTTTATTTTCAAAGGGTTAAGAATTGGGCACGCAGGCCCGTCTGACATTCTGCCCTTCTTCTCTATTTCCTCTCATACATTCTTTCATTCAACATCACTTATGAAGCAACTTTTGACAACAAAAGAACATTAAAACGCATGAAAAATAATCAATAACAAATGACTCACTGAGGCAGTGTTTAACATGGGCATTATAAATACCTAAGGAGGGTGTAACGTGCCATACATAAGGGAATGTTTTTTGGCTAGTTGTCGTTTGAGATAAGTTACCATTATTGTCTTTTTTGTGTTGTTTGTTATGGGGGCATGTAGTCTGTATTAAGGTAGTGTTCAAACAGGTTGCGAATGTATGTATCATGATTGGTGGTGTCTTTGATTTCTTGTGGAAGATTGTTCCACAACTGAGCGGCAGAGTATGCTAAGCTTGTTTTATATAAGTCTATCCTAGGTTTAGGGACATGAAGTATATTTAGTCGTTCGCTATGTCTAGCGTTATATTTAAACAATGGCCAAAGGTAGCTTGGAGCATTTTGAAATAGGATTTTGTGAATTAGTTTGGTCTTATTAAAAAGCAGGCGCTTGTGGAGTGGCAGTAACCGGAGACGTTTATATAGGTTAGAATTGTCGGTAAGCTTTTCACCATTAATTAAACGCACTGCCCTTTTCTTGAGTGAATATAGGCGTTTTGTTATTGATTTGGAGCATCCATCCCAGACTGTGGAGCAGTAATCAATATGTGTTTGTATATGAGAAGTATAGAATATCTTTCTTGTGTTTTCGTCAAGGAAATTTTTAATTTTGGCAAGTTGGTATACTTTTTTGGCTATTTGTTTAACTAGAGCATGAACATGTGAGTTAAAAGTTAGATTTTGATCTATGATAACACCCAGTGTCTTGTGCTCGGTGACACTTTCTACAGGCGTGCTGCCAATGTGCAGCTGAAGAGTTCTCTGCGAGTTTAGAGTGTGAAGTCTTTGCCTGGTTCCTATTAACATAGACTTTGTTTTAGTAATGTTAATTTGCATGCGGTTTGCATGACTCCAGTTAACTACACTATTTATTTCCTGTTGCAAGGATAATTCTAGCACATTACGATCAACAGCGTTTGTATATACTGTGCAGTCATCAGCAAATAGATCGCAGGACGACGACAGATTTAATGGAAGATCATTTATATAAATGGCAAATAATAGAGGGCCAAGAATAGACCCCTGAGGTACTCCAATATTAATGGTAATGGCTTGAGATAAAACTTTATTGTGTGATACTACTTGCTTTCTGTCTAATAAGAATGATTTTATTAATGTCACTATATTAAAACTTACTTTCATTGTTTCTAGTTTTTTAATTAGAATAGTATGATCTATCATATCGAATGCTTTCCTAAAGTCTATAAACACCGCTCCACATAGAGTATTGTTGTTAATATTTTGATGCCAGTTTTCTATCATGTTTGTTAGTGCCGTATGGCAAGAATATTTTGGCCGAAATCCTGACTGACTGTCAACTATCAGTTTATGGCGAACTAAGTGATCTAGTGTTGTTTTGTGGATGTGCTTTTCTAGCGGTTTGGATAATGAGGATAATATGGAAATTGGTCCATAATTACTCATGAGACGATCGTCTAGAGGACCAGCTTTTAAATGAGGATACACTTTAGCGATTTTAAAGGCTGATGGGAAGTGACCTCTGGTTAGACATTGATTATATATAAAAGTTAGTGACTCGCAGATCGCCGGTGCAGCATGGCGAAGGATCCGACTACTAATTCCATCTAGTCCTGATGAGTTATTGTTTTTTAGATTACGGAGATGAGTAAATACTTCAGTTGTCGTCATTAGCGGTATGTTGGAGGAAATGTGTCCATAGCATTTGTTCTCACAGAATGATGATAATAAAGATATGTCATGAGGCGCATCTGGTATTGCAGCCTTCAGTTGGTTTATGTCGGACTGAAAGTATCTACTGAATTGATCACATGTAACCTGATTTGATGGTAATGATTGTGATGATTTGTGTTTGTTTGTCAAGGTATTAATTGCTTTCCATATATCTTTAGTGTTGGTTTTATCTATTACTATGTTCTTAAAATAGTTTTTCTTTTCCTTCCGAATAACATATTGAACTTTGTTTCTCAGACTACGGTACATAGTTAGATCTCTATTTTTGTGAGCCCTGTCGCGATCTCTCATAAGTTCAACTACCTCCTGTGTAATCCACGGGGGCTTTGTGTGATGTTTAACACGAACTTCCTTAAATGGAACATGTTTATCAAATATACTTAGAAAGGTCTTTAGCCAGTGGTCCAGAGCATCGTCTGGGTCAGGAAGCTGGTAAACATAATCTAGAGATGAGTTGACCAAATCTTGTAAGAAGACGTCTCGATTGAAATTTTTGTAATTTCTATATTTTATGCTTATATGTTTGTGTTTGGGAGTTTTGGTGCCCCTTCTCGACCACGTGCAACATACTGGATAGTGATCGCTCATTGCATTGATAGGTACAGTACATTCTGTGATGTTATCAGCACACGTAGTATAAATATGATCTATAAGTGTTGCAGATGATTTAGTGATTCTAGTGGCTTGTTTGACTAACTGTTGGAAATTATATGACTCTATTATGTTTTCCCATGTTTTGTTTGATTTGTTAGCGTCTATGTTGAAGTCACCTAGCAATATTATTTCCCTAGCATTACTAAAGACTACATCCATCATAGTGGTGAATTTTTCATACCAGATATTTCCTGCACTGGGGTTTCGATAAAGATAGCCAACTACTAGCGGTATGCAATTTTGAAGTTTAACCTCTATCCATACACACTCAATCTCACAGGTTTCAAAGTCTAGCCTGCGGTGGGCGTTAAGCGAGTTGGAAATATAAACTGCAATACCCGTCTCTTGTTTCTGATAGGGATCTCTTCTAATGGTTTTAAAACCTCTGATAGCGATGTCATCATATGAGATGTTGCCATTTAATCGACTTTCGCTAACGCCAAACATGTGAAAATTTTGATTAAGTATAAGTGATAGTTCGGGCAGCTTCCCTAATAGATGGCATATGTTTACATGCCCGATTCTGAGCCCATTATTCCTGAGCCAGTGTTCGAACTTATTAGACATTTCAACAATGCGTAATCACAAGTTTAAAAGCAAAACACACACACACACAAAGTGAATACAACTTACGTCCCTTATTACAAAACACACTCTAAAGTACAGAGAAACAGTAATATCTCTGTAAATATATAAAAATACGTACACAGATCCGTAAGGAAGAGCAGTGAAGACCCCCTCACTCACCGTGAAAACACAATTAGAATTATTATAAAAGCTATACAGCTAAGTACTATCAATTAATATAAAGTCAAAACCAGTCAATGTTTGTAATAACTTATAACCTAATACGTTACTAGATCAAGTTATAACCAAATATGCAGATAAACGTTTAAGGAGAGGCTCTTTCTTGTACCGAGATCCGGTGTAGCTTTGTGGAGCAGAGTAGAGTAGAGTAGAGAGAGTAGAGTAGAGTAGAGTAGAGTAGAGCAGAGTAGAGTAGGGTAGAGTAGGGTAGAGGAGAGTAGAGTAGAGCAGAGCAGAGTAGAGTAGAGTAGAGTAGAGTAGAGTAGAGGAGAGCAGAGTATAGTAGAGTAGAGGAGAGCAGAGTAGAGTAGAGTAGAGTAGAGTAGAGTAGAGTAGAGTAGAGTAAAGTAGAGTAGAGTAGAGCAGAGCAGAGCAGAGCAGAGCAGAGTAGAGTAGAGTAGAGTAGAGTAGAGTAGAGGAGAGCAGAGTAGAGTAGAGTAGAGTAGAGTAGAGTTGAGTTGAGTAGTGTAGAGTAGAGTAGAATAGAGCAGAGTAGAGTAGAGCAGAGTAGAGTAGAGTAGAGTAGAGTAGAGTTGAGTTGAGTAGTGTAGAGTAGAGTAGAGTAGAGTAGAGTAGAGTAGAGTAGAGTAGAGTAGAGTAGAGTGGAGTGGAGTAGAGAAGAGTAGAGTAGAGTAGAGTAGGGTAGAGAAGAGTAGAGTAGAGTAGAGTAGAGTAGAGTAGAGTAGAGTAGAGTAGAGTACAGTAGAGTGAGTAGAGTTTTTGGAGTGGGAAATGCAACTGCGTCTATCGATGAAATAGACCAATATCAAGTGGGACGCTACATTAATAGTAATGAAGCAGTATGGCGTATTTTATCATTTCCAATCCATGAACGTCATCCAACAGTTGTTCATTTGGCAGTGCACCTTGAAAATGGACAGCGCGTGTACTTCACAACAGAAAATGCAAGTGAACGAGCATTGTCACCACCACCAACAACGTTAACTGCATTTTTTTCATTGTGTGGGAATGATATGTTTGCAAAGACACTACTTTACTCTGAAGTGCCAACATACTACACATGGAATGCATCAGCGAAAAAGTTTCAACGTCGCAACCAAGGTAAAGCAGTTGAAGGACATACCAATTTATATTCGACCGACGCGTTAGGCCGTCTGTACACTGTTCACCCAAACAATGTAGAATGCTTTTACTTGCGATTACTGTTAATCAACGTACGTGGACCGACATCCTTTCAAGAATTAAGAACAGTAAACGGTCAAGTATGTGCCACTTATCGTGAAACTTGCCAAGAATTACATCTTCTTGAAAACGATGCACACTGGGACACTTCACTCGCTGATGCATCAAATACTGCTCAACCACAGCAAATACGCACATTATTTGCCATCATATTGACAACTTGCTTCCCATCCAATCCAAAAGATCTTTGGGAAAAATACAAAGACTGTATGAGTGAAGACATCCTACCTCGTTTGCGTGCAATGAATCAAAATCCGGACATTCAATTCACACAAAATGTGTATAATGAAGCATTGGTTTCGACGGAGGACATATGTTTGGCAATCGCTAACAAACCACTGGTACAATTGGGAATGACTGCGCCAGATCGATCTGCAAACGATCTTTTCGATCGTGATTTGCAACGAGAATCACTCTTTGATGTCGACGAATTGTGTGCATTTGTTCAAACGAATCTTCTGAAATTGGTTCCAGAACAACGTATAGTGTATGACATAATTATGCATGCAATTAAAAGCCAAACCGGCGGATTGTATTTCCTAGATGCGCCCGGGGGCACAGGGAAAACTTTTCTCATTTCACTTATATTGGCAACCATACGATCACGACAAAATATTGCGCTGGCTATCGCATCATCTGGAATTGCGGCAACTCTTTTGGATGGTGGCCGAACAGCACATTCAGCACTAAAATTGTCCTTGAATATTCACATCACTGAGACACCAACATGCAATATCCGAAAAAAATTCTGGAATGGGTAAGTACTCCAATCATGGTCACCTCATTGTATGGGACGAATGTACTATGGCACACAAAAAAGCATTGGAGGCGCTTCATCGTACACTACAAGATTTTCAGAGGAAATGAACAGCTCTTCGGTGGCGCACTTATTTTATTGTCTGGTGATTTTCGACAAACTCTACCAGTTATACCACGTTCAACACCGCTGATGAACTTAATGCATGTCTGAAATCATCAGTTTTGTGGCGACACGTTCAGAAATTGACTTTGAAGACCAAATGCGTGTACAACTACACATGATGCATCCGCAGAAGTTTTCGCAAAACAATTGTTGGATATTGGGAATGGAAAATGCCAATCGATGATCCACACATAGTATCACGTTGCCACAAACTTCTGTACCATCACAGCAACTATAGACGAATTAATTGACACAGTTTTCCCAAATATGGCACGGAATCACAAAATCATCAATGGCTCAGTGCACGTGCTATATTAGCAGCTAAAAACAACGATGTCATGCCATCAATTGCGCCATTCAAAACGAAATACCAGGCGAGCGACAACGTATAAGTCCATCGATTCTATGATGAATCAAGACGAAGTTGTCAATTATCCAACTGAATTCTTGAATCCCTTGATTTGCCAGGCATACCGCCGCACGTTTTAACATTGAAAATTGGTGTCGTGCCTATCATTCTTCTCCGAAACATCAATCCACCCTCGACTTTGCAACGGTACCAGGCTTGCAGTCAAAAAGATGATGAACAATATCATCGAAGCTACAATTTTGAATGGGAAATTTAAAGGAGAAGATGTACTGTTGCCTCGCATCCCAATGATTCCAACAGACATGCCATTCGAATTCAAACGCCTGCAGTTTCCGGTGCGAGTTGCATTTGCCATGACGATCAACAAAGCACAGGGACAATCGCTACAAGTGTGTGGACTAAATTTGGAAAATCCGTGCTTCACACACGACAGCTATATGTGGCCTGTTCACGCGTTGGAAATCTTCGGATTTATTCGTCTACGCACCAGACAGAAAAACAAAAAATATTGTTTATCAAAAGCACTACGTTAGACATCATATTGGTGTTCGGCCATAACTGAAATTTATACAAGATTTAAAAAAAAATAATCCTAGCAGTTAAGCAAACTTTTCTCCTCTAGATAGACAGACAGACAGGCAGCATGCAGGCAGGCAGGCAGGCAGGCAGGCAAGCAGGAGAGGAGGCAAAGATAGAGAAGAGGATGGGAATATGAGAAGAAGTAGAATTTGGGATGAAAAAGAGGGGAAGAGAAAAAATGAGGTTGAGAAGAAGAAGGCGAAAAGATGAGAAAGATAAAAAAAAAGGAGGATGAGGAGAATAGATGAGAAATAGTAGAAAGTACAATGTCTTCATGCTTTTTAAATGCATTATGATCCTGGTGTTTCTTTACACATTTGATCCTGGGGGAAATTTTTGCTTTATGTCCATAGTCGTAATCTAACACCTTAGTTTGGGTTATTTGACAAAGCTGCCCTCGTGTAACTTTAACCCATTCTGCCTGATATTGCTTTAGACTCTGCCTCTGAACCACTTGGATCCAACATTGATTATCCTCTATAACATGATGTCAGAAGATGTGATTTAAGTGCGGGGTCATGTGGTACTTCCAGCATGCAGCACAATATAACAACATCAAGTGCAGTTGTGTTAGAAAATAGGTGCATAACATCGTATATCACAGCAAATGCCCGGTATCAGTTGCAAGTTTATTTGTTGCTTCACTTCTGTATTTCAAACTGCTATAATAATAACTCTTTCTGTTCCAGGAGTTATACTTTAAAATACACACATTGATGATATTCTTCATGTAGTTCTCAAATACAAAGTTAGTTATCTATTTGCAATTATTTAAAGTAGTACTCAGCAAGTGTTACATAAAAACTGCACGTCACTACGAGTGCAATGACTCAAGAGTATCATTGTTGTGTTAACCTAATGAAGAAATATCACTATTACTGCCTCTAAATTGTCTATTTAAAACGAAATCAGCCACAGGCAGTGAGGACTACATATGTATTACTTTAGGCTGACGTACATACTTCACGAAATCATGCTCATTATGTGAACGATCCTGCAAGATTCTCGACTCACAGCATACAATATAACTATAGTGAATTTTCTTGATTCATAATTCAGTTTCCATTCATGTTTTCAACTTGGCATTGCTTGTCAGACAGATAGTGGGGAACGGGATCTTATATGACTACTTATATAATTTAAATGAGATGCTCTCCACCATGGTCTGGGCCGGGTCAGACAGACAGACAGATAAATAGATAGATAGACAGACAGACAGACAGACAGACAGACAGACAGACAGACAGACAGACAGTCAGTCGGGAACGGGAACTTATATGACTACTTATATGAATTAAATGAGATGCTCCCCACCAGGAGTTGGGCGATGCCGGGCCGGGTCAGACAGACAGACAGATAGATAGTCGGAACGGGAACTTATATGACTACTTATATGAATTAAATGAGATGCTCCCATCAGGGTCTGGGGCGAAGACGGGCCGGGTCAGACAGACAGACAGACAGACAGACAGACAGTAGACAGACAGACAGACAGACAGATAGTCGGTAACGGGAACGAGAACTTATATGACTACTTATATGAATTAAATGAGATGCTCCCCACCAGAGTCTGGCGAAGCCGGGCGGGTCAGCTAGTAACTATAAACCTATACGTTACTAGATCAGTTATAACCAAATATGCAGATAAACGTTTAAGAAGGCTCTTTCTTGTACCGAGATCTGTGTAGCTTTGTCCTAATTGCTAGTAAATACCAGTGTTGTGTTGGTTGTTGGTATAAGCGACATTATAAAGGGCTTGACGAGTGTAGCTGGGCTATACCGTGTGAGGTGCAAACCATTCTGGATTACAATTAAATGGGTACTGATGATGGTCTCATGGGTATGTAATGACTACCAACTATAGCCTCTGGTTGGTGGCTAACAGGAGGTTGTGCTGGCACGTCGTTGTTGCTGGAGAGTCGGATCCTTTCTGGGGAGAATATGAATCATATCTTCGTAATTATTACCCTCCTGTGTGAAAGACGACGTATTTAACGGACTTGGTTGTTGTGGGTAGTGTCCGTCTGGCTTGGATTTCAGGGTGCAGTGGTTATGAGTGGTCTGCACACTTCTGTCCTATTGGTACTTGATGTGAACGGGAGTATGGCGTCTGGCTTGAGTTTCAAGGAGTAGCTAAAAGTGTCCGGCGCCGATCCCGTATTGGATGTATGGTATGTCCGTCTGGATATTTAAATTCTTGGCGAGAAAACTGGTGCCCAATGGTAGATAAATGTATTTGATCCTTGTAAAGACTCTTTTTTGGTGCACCAGCCTGTGAAGTGAATGATGCTGTATTGTTGATGAATTGTATCTTGTTTTGAGAACAGAACTTCTGCAACATGTTGTTATTTATGATCAGCTAGACGCGCTGGTGTCCATAACTCGGTGATATGATGGAGAGAAGAAATGGATGAGTTAGGAAAAGTCTGACGTAGTCCGTTCAAGAGTGCCAGCAGTGTGAGACACTGTGA
Source organism: Cepaea nemoralis (assembly GCA_014155875.1). Taxonomy (NCBI): domain Eukaryota; kingdom Metazoa; phylum Mollusca; class Gastropoda; order Stylommatophora; family Helicidae; genus Cepaea; species Cepaea nemoralis. The sequence goes on from JACEFZ010014235.1 coordinate 44,017, forward strand.
TTTGTTGTTGTTCATGGTGTCGGTGATGCCAATATGTACGCTTGCCCTTCTGACGCTATGATTTACAGCCAACCTGCTAATTTGTCTGTTAGCCGGTCTACACCAGCCCCAGGCAGCGGGATTATTGAAACAATGTCTTTGTCTGATGTGGCCATCCTGTCGCTGTATAAACCTTTCATTAAGGAATCGCCTAGTATAATATGTGTACAGTCAGGTCGTGCTGTCTGTACATGTTGGTTGTCAGCACGTCTCGACCGTTGTTTCATCCATTTCCGATTATTCAGCAGTCTTTATGTCTCCATGTGGTTCTCCCGATGTATCTTGTTGGCTTGTCTTGCCCGTTTGCAGCATGTTAAAGCACTGTAAGTTTTTCTGGTGACTTTTCTTGAAGTACTTCAAACCTATTGCTTATTTTGACGTCAATGGGGTAAGACTGCTTGTTGTTGTTTATCTTCGTCTGCACATTGAGGTGTTTGTTGTTTTTTATCTTCCTCTGCGCGTTGAGTTGTTTTCATAGAGCTTATCTGTTCTGGGTGGGATTGAGCTTCCCCAAGATTTCCCAAGGATGAAGCGGTTGCTTGAGAATTACATGCTTCTTCGGTTTGCTTTGTAGAGGACGCATTCTGTAAGATTTGAACTGTATTTCTCAGCAGCAAATTTTCGTCTCGCAGGAGTGCGACTTCTGTCTTGAGAGCATTGTAATCACTGCTTATCTTGTTGTTTGCTTCAATGTTGGTTGAAACAGTGACAATGAGCGCCTTTAGTGATTGTTCTAGTTCCTCAATGCGCTGTTTACAGTCGCACGAATGTCCATTGATAGTTAAGATGCTATTGTTATCTGAGGCAGGTACTTCTTCAACAATGTCAACATTGGGTTCTATGTTGTTTTGGATACGCTCCATTGGGTATTCAATAGCCAAGAGCGCTGGTGGGTTGGCAGGCCTCGTGTTTGATGTTGTCATGTACACTCATCGTATGAGTAGATTCGGTGAATGTCTGTGTCGAGTTTTCAAGTTCAACAAAATCTACTTTTAGCCAGGAATTAATGTTTTCATTACTGCCCTGTGTCCATGAGTTTATTTTTACTGCGGTACAAATGTATCGTAATCACTGGCGTCGTAATCAGATCCTCAACGTGGGCCCCGTGCTTATCTTGCCTGTGTTCAATTAGTTCAAGCCTGTAGTAGTTGAGTAGGCAAGTTCGGAATGCCTCATAATAGAGTGTGTTGTTGAAGGAAATAGTAACACACTGTCCTGAGTTGGTGTGTTTGACGACTAGGCCGTTGGGATTTATGCACTTGGATAGCTTATTCTTCACGGCCTCTCTTTGTTTAGTGTGTAAGTTTTATTGACAGCCGATCGTAAACCTGAGCGAGTCCTTTTCACCATTCACTTCCAATACGGAGCACTCTCCTTCCCCTGACATTATTGCATAATATTACGACTAACTAAACTTGAAGAACGCGGCAATCGCATTGTTATCTAGCCACGCCGCGGGCAATTTGAGGTCCCGTGGTTGTATCTGACACGCCTCGTGCACTTGATTGGTTGAAATTTAATAGTGTTCAACTATCACTCGAAATGAATATTAGATATAACCCACATTTTTGCGATAATAAACACTTGTATTAATCTAAAAACTATTTCACCACATCCTCAGAATCACAACGAGCACATTGATATAAAAATCCATGATAGGTGATTCAGCTTGCAGTAATAATAATCCGAGAAGTAAGAGATACAAAAACACGTCTTCACTCTCCGGAGAGCAAAACTACAAAAAAAAAAAAAACTAAAAAGAAAAAAAAGAAATCGGGATAGCCAGGGTAGAATCAGCATAACACAAATAAATAACACTCCACACACACATACCCTTGTCAACATTCATGCACCACCAAATTACAACTACCAGCCACAGTTATACGAAGAACTAGACACACTATTCATACATACATACAGAGGACAGAACATTATCCTCTGTGGAGATTTCAACTGCGTCTTAGAGGCACTGGATATAGTGGACGGAGAAATAAAGACACATGTGAGGAGAATGAACAGCGAAGGCTCAAACCAGTTAAAGACACTGCAAAACATTTTAGACACACAGAGTTGAATAGATAGATTCATACACAAACATCAGAATAGGAGAGAAACAATCCACACAAATAAAGTACACCATCCATCCATAATACGTTATGCCGGTAAGCGTGGGCTGTCATGATTCGCCATGTCACTCGATTACCAGAGTCGTGGACCAGCTCAGTGTTCTTGTCTCGACCATGTCACGTGGTCAAACCATCCAGGTATTTACTTCTCTATCTTCCCCTTGTTCTATTCCCTTCGATCTTGCCAGTTGCCACCAAGTTCTCTAATTTATTTCTTCTCATAACTTGTCCCAAAACGTTGACTGTCTACGTCTAATTCCTCTAATTTAAACGGATAGACTGAACAATGTCGACATCTTGAAAGAAGTGAACTCACAAAGAGAACTGGTCACTAGTATCAGAAGAAGACAGTCCACATTCTTTTGTGTTTTGTGCATGTCATGAGAATAAGAAAGCTGGAGCATGACGTCACAACGGGAAAGTTAGAGTGAAGAGAGGCAGTGGAGACAAAGAAAGAAGATGCTGAACAGTTTGACATCATGGCATGAAGGAAAATAAGTATCATAAAAGATTGGCAGTGCACGAGACAGGAAGCTGTGGACAAGGATGATGACCAACACCACATGATATGGACTATGAGAAGATTGGCGGCAGTACACGAGCCAGAAGTATGTGGACAGACATGATGACCAACACCACACGACATGGACTATGAGAAGATTGCGGCAGTACACGAGCCAGAAGTATGTGGACAGACATGATGACCAACACCACACGACATGGACTATGAGAAGATTAGCGGCAGTACACGAGCCAGAAGTATGTGGACAGACATGATGACCAACACCACACGACATGGACTATGAGAAGATTGGCGGCAGTACACGAGCCAGAAGTATGTGGACAGACATGATGACCAACACCACACGACATGGACTATGAGAAGATTGGCGGCAGTACACGAGCCAGAAGTATGTGGACAGACATGATGACCAACACCACACGACATGGACTATGAGAAGATTGGCGGCAGTACACGAGCCAGAAGTATGTGGACAGACATGATGACTAACACCACACGACATGGACTATGAGATAATGTACATGCCAGTCAGCGCAGAAGGTCATGACCCTTCACTACATATGTTTGTTTATGTTTTGTTAGCTCGCTGTGAACTCAAGCGTAGTTCACATTGGACTGAATTTCGCGCGTGGGCAAGCTTTCCAAATTACCAGTTATGGATTAAAAGTTGTTAATATGGTAGCAGACATGTTGTATTATAATGGAATGGCAACCTTTCGGCTATATATAACCCCCATGGCAGATACAGGAAGTCGCTTAAGCCGATTTATCATCCAATATCGCTTGATCAGTTATTAAGAAAGATTATGTTTGTTCATATTTCGAGTACAACTGTAACCAAACTAATGTTGATGTATGTCGATAAGACAGAGTCTATTTCAGTTCAGTCTAGATGGGTAAACACATCACATTGTCCACTTCTTAGGGCATCTGGGTATCAGGTGCTAACCCCAAATCTGTATAGACCATTCGGTAATCCAAGTGTGATGTGTGCGATGCAACATTGACCAACTTTACTGTCCAGGATATTTTCTGGCACTAATTTTTGGCCGGATCGACCTATGAGTTCAGGACAATGTGTCAAGAATGTCGTGCCGATGGGGATTCGAGCACAGATTGGCCATATGACATAAGCCTGGGTCATTGACATTGAGTTGAGTGACCGGCCATGAGAAAGAATGGAGATGAAAGTGGGAGACAGTAAAGTGACTGACCTGGCTATGAGAAAACAGCCAGTCCTGAGGAATAATATAGTGAGGGTAGAAAAAACCCCTAGGGTGGATGGGGCGAGAGATAGGGTAGGTGTGTGTGAAGTCAAGGGACTTCAAGGCAGTTGATGTGTAGATGCCGAACTGGTCGGTAGTCTAAGGAGAAGCGGAGTTAGAGATCTCCGTGTTGTGTTGTTCTCCTAGTTGTGAAGACAGGCCTGAACCAGAGTGGGTTCTATAGTGAGTGAGGGCCTGAACCCAGAGTGGGTGATATCGTTAGTGGAAACTAAGACCCAGTGTGTGGGAGTATTGTGTGAGGTCCAGCGGTGGATAGGAGCTGGATTACCTGTCTTGTGGATTTGATATGAAGCAGGCTTGAGAAGGCATTGATGTGTGCTGGTTAAATTGTGAGGAGGATATTTATAGTCTATGGATTACATTGTTTCTGGATATATACATATGTTCCGTGAGTCTGTGTTATTTCTGTAATAAAGGATTATGTGCGCCAACTGAATCTTGTTTAATGACTGGTGAATGTGCACTGCGGGGGTGAGTTATATTGCAAGACAGTTAGATATCTCCATTGACACACCAGGAGTATTCGTTACCTAGACAACGACCATCACACGACAATATCATGAACATATCATCGTAAGAACTTCGTGATATTATCATCAAGAACGACGTGTGACATCTGGGATCTCTCCGGTCAAGGACGACGGGGATATTGATTATCTGGAAGGTTACATACGGTCAAGAACAATATAGACATTGTTGTCATTCTGAGATATCTGTGGGCTCTTCGCTGAGAGAGGAGTTATTATCTGTGACTTCGTTCCATCAATTTAGACAGTACTGCTTCAAGAGATAAACAGCAACTCTTTTGTGTGTGCGCGCCAGGTAATTGACACAGACAGACAAAGTGAAGGCCCAGGCTAGCAGACGGGGCACGGGGAAAAAATGGGGATTCGAGCACAGATTGGCCATACATAACTTAGTTTTATATGGTCAGAAAATGGCTCGTTGGGACGCCGTGCGCAGATAGACAATCTACTGGATCCTGGTGGTTGATTGAGGCATAGACCTGATCGAAGACTGGTGATCCAGTGAGATTGCCAGCCATGGCCGCTCAAAATTATAGGCATGGCATATGCTTGCTTGTGTTCGTTGGCTTGAGCTCCAACGCGAAGTCCTGTATGTCGGATGAGGGCATCCTGTTGTCCAACATCAGTGTGATGTCATACAGGACCTGAGGTTTGCGTGAGTATCCGTTGTCCCATGTCTGGCTTATTGGTGTGCAGACTGGTGGTTCCTCACCGTACAGGCAGACACTCTCCGACTTCGGAGGAATCGGCGATCCTATTGACTTTAGCCAGGACACCGAAGGGACCTGTTGCCCAGGACGCTTGACGAGGACGCGTCAATAGGTCTTGGCCAGTATATAACCCGGCCCTGGTGCCTTGGAAACACCTCTGCGAGAGATAGATAGATAGATAGATAGAGAGAGAGAGAATGAGAGAGAATGAGAGAGACAGAGAGAGAGCATCAAAGAGATAGATAGATAGATAGATAGATAGAGAGAGAGAGAGAGAGAGAGAGAGAGAGAGAGAGAGAGAGAGAGAGAGAGAGAGAGAGAGAGAGAGAGAGAGAGAGAGAGAGAGAATGAAGAAGGCTGTTGTTTTATTGAAACAGTCGATCCCAGTTAGATATCACTCAGGTCACATTACATACGGGATGGTATAATCTTCTTATAGTCCATGTCGTGTGGCGTTGGTGATCATGTCTTTCCACAACTTTCTGCCCCTTGTCCTGTCAGTCACTTCTGAAACCGAACTTCCTTCATGCAATAATGTCAAACTGTTCAACATCGTCTTTCTTGGTCTCCACCTGTCCCCCCCCCCCCCCCCCCCTCCGACTTTCCCGTTGTGATAGCGTATAATATACTTATTAAAATTTAAATATGAATCTGAAGATAAAAACATGGAAGTAATAAAATAACGAAACAAATATTGAAAATTGTCACTCACCACTGGTAGACAAACAGACGACTATACGTCATGCACTTTTGCTGATAGAAAAGAATGGAACAAACAACTAACTTAAGACTGCGACGTTAACAACTCAACAACTGGCGTTAACCAAAAGCTGCACTAACTGATCAATTTATGACCAGGCCATATCGCGAAGGAGTAGCAACTCATTAAATCTACTCAACAAGACCTCCACAGAATCATCTGATTGGCAATAAATACATAAACCACTCTCATTGTATAAGTATAATTGAATAGAAAAGGCAATTTATATAAGAAACTGGTCTCTTGTTCTCGTGAAACTGGCAATCAACCGCGAATGTGTTCAATATGTGAACAGATGGCATATGTGCGGTTTGAATATCCATACTTTTGCTGGCTGTATCATCTGTTTGTGATCTGTCGCCGGGAGCGGGCGATCATGTGCCCTTACAACCTTCGTATCTTAGTATTGTTTACAAAATCACTTAATTCATTCTGTGCCAACAAAGCGTAGGTTTAGACCAAATATGGTGCACAATCACATAAAAATGTATTATAATGTAAATTTCCGTTAATTGAGCAATGAAACTGCAGAAGATACCACCAAACAAAACAAATAACATGGCGATACATTATCCTTCAGCACTGAATAAGTTAAAATACGCATATGCGTACACACACACACACACACACATACACACACACACACACTCACACACACACACTCATACACACACAACCATGTTAGAGTGGAGACCAGCCATACATGAAAAAAGTTAGTTTCGCAACCAACCCCGTTATATATATATATATATATATATATATATATATATATATATATATATATATATATATATATATATATATATATATATATATATATATAAACCTTGGTTTTCGTTGCTTTGGGTTATCGTCGGTTTCGATTCTTGTGGATTTTATTCCGCGAACAAGTGTCTCGGGTTTCGCCGGTTGCCTCGAATTTCATTGGCGTGCCCACATGACCTCGCTGCTAATTTTGCGAAAACAAAGTCTCAGGCGTTCTTCTACTCCGTGTGGCGTTTTCTTTCTGTGAGCATCACTTGCTAATAATAAAATACGTGAGCAGCATTAAGATTGCTAAAATCAGCCGCATGTACGGGAAGTTGCCATCCACGATAAGTTTCATTGTGGTGAAAAAGGGAGCAATAAAGGAGGCTAATGTAGCGAAAGGCAAGCTTACGCTAATGAAACAGAGATCGCAAACAATTGAAGATGTCCAACAGTTATCTATATCTATAAAACAGAGTGTATGTATATATGTATGTATGTATGTCCTTTATACGTTCGCGAACGGTCCATCCGATTGAGATGAAATTTTCTACACGTCTTCCTCTCATTCCAGCGCTGCCAACTGTCATATTTTTTTTCTTCTTCCTCCTCCTCCCTCCTCCCCCTCCCTAAATACGTACGTAAATATATGATGATGATGATGAAAGAATCCCCGAACCAAAACGCTAGGAAAAGCGAAGAAAATGACGTGACTACACAGAATCGTCACACGGCAATCATCATCATCATCATCATCAAGTGCCGTGCCGGCTGGCGTAGGCGTTCATGGCTCTCCATAGATCTCAGTCTTTGGTTTTCTGGATCAACTCTGCTGCTGATATTCCTCCATGCCACGGCAATATCAATAACAATTCATCTTTTTATGTGTAAGGAAGTTATCTACAGTCATGTAGAAGGGAAGAACAATCAATGGAAGGACCGAAATCACAGAACCTAGACGAGTATGAATTCCTCCCTCTACCTCCTGCCTCCACCCTCCTCCGCCTCTCTCCTCCTCCTCCCTCCTCCTCCCTCCTCCTCCCCTCCTCCTCCCTCTCCCTCCTCCTTCTTCCTCTCCCTTCCACCTCCTTCCTCCTTCTCCCTCCTCCTCCTCTCCCTCCTCCTGCCTCCATCCTACTCCCTCCTCCTCCCTTCTCATCCTCCCTCCTCCTCCTCCCTCTACCTCCTCCCTTCTCCTCCTCTTCCTCCTCCTCCTCCCTCTACCTTCTCCCTCCACCCTCCTCTTCCTCCCTCCTCCTCTTCTTCCACCTCTCTGTCCTTCCTTCCTCCCTCCTCCTCTTCCACCTCTCTTTCCTTCCTCCCCTCCTCATTCTCCCTCCTCCTCCCTCTCCCTCCGACTCCTCCCTCTCCCTCCGCCTCCTCCTCCCTCCTCCCTCCCTCCTCCAATTCCTACCCTCTTCCGCTTCCCCTCCCCCTCCCCCCTCTCCCTCCTTTTCCTCCCCCTCCTCCTCCTGCGTTCCCTCCTCCCTCCTTCTCTCTATTCCTCCTCCCTCCTCCTCCCCCTTCTCCCTCTCCTTCCTCCTCCCTTCTCCTAATATTTCCTCCTCTCTCCTCCTCCTCCTCTCTCCTCCTCCTTCCTCATCCTCCCTCTTCCTCCTCCCTCCTCCTTCTCCTCTTTCCCCCTCCTCCTCCCTCCTCCTCCCTCCTATTCATCCCTACTCCTCCTCCTCCCCCTCCTCCTCTCTCCGCCTATAATGCATATCTTTTATATTGTTACTGTTCTTTTTTAGCCTTGAATGATGTGTGAATGAAATAATGTATGAAAGAGAGTGATAGAAGGGCAGAATGTTAGACGGGCCTGCGTGCCCAATTCTTAACCCTTTGAAAATAAAGTTTGTTCGTTCGTTCGTTCGTTCCGCCTATCTCTTCCTCCTCCCGCCTCCTCCCTCTTCCTCCTCCCTTTTCCTCCCTCTACCTTCTCCCTCCTCCTCCTTCCTCCTCTTCCTCCTCCTCATCATTCTTCCTCCTCCTCCTTCTCCCCCTCCTCCCTCCTCCTTCTCCCCCTCCTCCTTCTACCTCTTCCTCCCTCCACCTCATCCCTCCTACTCCTCTCTCCTCCCTTCTCCTCCTCCCTCTCCCTCCTCCCCCTCCTCCTCCTGCGTTCTCCTCCTCCCTCCTTCTCTCTCCTCCTCCTCCTTCTCCCTCTTCCTCCTCCCTCCTCCTCTTCTCTACTCCTCCTCCTCTCTCCTCCTCCTCCTTCCTCCTCCTAATTCTCCTCCTCCCTCCTATTCCTCCCTCCTCCTCCTCTCTCCGCCTACCTCTTCCTCCCTCCTCCTCCTCCCTCCTCCTCCACCCTCTTCCTCCTCCTTCCTCCTAATCCTCCTTTTTCTTCTTCTTCTGCTGCTGCTGCCGCTGTTCCATTTACCCAAGTTAATTGATGGGGGAATATGTAAAGATCTTTCAAGTGCTCTTTCTAATGCTTTTTGTAAGTTGGTCTTCGTTTATCTAAGGTTGTTCTAACCGCAACCAATAAATTATTAGACAGACAGACAGACAGACAGACAGACAGACAGACAGACAGACAGATAGTCGGGAACGGGAACTTATATGAATTAAATGAGATGCTCCACATCAGGGGCTGGGCGAAGCCGGGCCGGGTCAGACAGACAGACAGACAGACAGACAGACAGATAGACAGACAGACAGACAGATAGATAGTCGGGAACGGGAACGGGAGCTTATATGACTACTTATATGAATTAAATGAGATGCTCCACACCAGGAGCCAGGCGATGCCGGGCAGGGTCAGACAGACAGACAGACAGACAGACAGACAGACAGGAACGGGAACGGGAGCTTATATGACTACTTATATGAATTAAATGAGATGCTCCCCACCAGGGACTGGGCGAAGCCGGGCCGGGTCTGCTAGTTAATTTATATAAATGAAAACCAGTTAGATGGCGAAACTGTTTCGGAGGCAATGGTACGTGAAAAGGCCAGACTGTTGTGTGCTGATCTCATTAAGAAAATGCCTGGGACGAGTGCTAGTACTTAGTGATGTTAAGGCCAGCAGAGGATGGTTTGAAAAATGCAAGAGTGCACTGGCATACACAATGTTACTAGGCACGGAGAAGCTACGAGTTCGGACATGCATGGGGCAAAAACTAGTATTAAACACTATATTTATTATCTATATAATATATTTTTGGTATATATTTTGGAGTTTCTAGAACGACATAATTGAATTAACAATTATTCAAATGGAAATAATTGCCTCGGTTTTCGTAGATTTCGAATCCTGCCGACTATTTTCGGGTGGATTATCTACGAAAGCCGAGGTTTCTCTCTCTCTCTCTCTCTCTCTCTCTCTCTCTCTCTCTCTCTCTCTCTCTCTCTCTCTCTCTCTCTCTCTCTCTCTCTATATATATATATATATATATATATATATATATATATATATATATATATATATATATATATGAAATGATATGTGCGCTATGGCTAGGTTTCCTAATAAAAGTCGAGGGTTTGAAGTCAGCCACGAGCAACTTGGAAGCACTCAACTGTGCGTTGATTTAGATGGTCTGAGGCGTCGGTCGTTCAGAAAGCGATGACAAACTACTGAACTAAAATGCCTAGCACATCGCTGTCACGAAATACACCGCCTTCTGATCTATCAAATCTGGATAATGCACCATCTTGATGTATATATATATATATATATTCGCATATCCTTTACAGGACATTGCAGTCAGCACTAGCATTTTACAGCTGCTGTTGATGTCTTAGCAAGTTATTATATTCAGTAGTTTGCCATTGCTTTCTGAATGACGGGCTCACATACACCCGCAAGTAACCAACGCGACGCGATCCGATGCCAAATCTCGCGTAGCTGTGTTTGGTACGAGAGTATACGGGATTACGAACGAACGTCCTTTACCCCTACGCTAGGGTCTTGATCTATATACTGACATGAATTGGTAGTTACTCACCAGTACCAGATGGTTCCAGATGGTTACAGAGGAGATTTAAAATAAGAAGCTATAATGCTTATGAATTTAATTGAATTATATTTCTTCTTGTTCTAGTTCTAATTCTAAGTCTTCTAGTTTTTTTCGAACACTATTTAAAAATATTAAAGAACTTAAGAAGATATTACATTCTCGTGTTGTCTTCCATGATGATAATCAGTCGTGTTTGTTATGTCTTTACTCAAGATCCCTAAAGTTTGTTTCATTGTTTTTGCTTGAATACGCTAACGGTATTCATTATGCATGACGCCAGAGTCTATTTCTGAGTTAACGTCAACCGTCATTTTTCAACCTTTGCTGGCCGCGAAGAATCCTGACCGTGAATTATAAGCTTATAAATTATAAATTAAGCGATATCTACAAGCCAACTCTATATATGAATTATACCCTGTGTCAGAGTCTCATCCAGAGGTATAACGCGTTGTCTGTACCAACGCCCGACAATGCAACGCTGAACTATGATAAACACTACAGCTATAACGCGGCGTCGTCAACAACGCCAGGCGATCAACACTGAGCGATGCTAAGCAGTCGGCGGTCAGCTGGAACACAGCGTGAACATTGAGGGGTCACGCAAGCTGACTCGAGCACAACTGAGGTGTGTGCTAAAAGGCCAGCCAGACTAGGCTTGGGCGCCGTAACGGACTGACGTATGAATGCGGCTTGAGAGTTTATGCATGTCTTGATAGCTAGCCTGTATGACCGTTGGAGATGGAACGCCTGTGTGTTTGACTTGTAAGTGGAGTGCATTGATGTATTATTATATTGATGTATTGATTGCTTGTATTTATGATCTATTGGATATTGTGAATTGTGATTGCGCGAAGCCTGTATTGTTTCTGATGTGTGCAGTGCGCGAATAAATAGCGCGAATTATATTATCGGTTATTAGCCTCGTGTTATTTGATAAGCATATTTAGTATCACACTTGTCAAGATACGAGCCATAGCTCTTGCGCTAAGCAAGACTTTGACAAGTGCGAACGTGGGGTCTTCGTCCTCATTAGATTTGAACCGTTAAATACGAAAAGTACAGTGTTAAATAAGTGCAAACATGGCGACTGTTGTCGGGTGTTTTTTTTTTTGTGAATCAATTATTTGTATAAAGTGCGAGTTTTGAACAAATGCGAGCGTGTAGGTAAGAATTTAACAGATAAATACCATCTTTCGGGTTGATTTATTGAAACCATAAGTGCGTCTTTGGACTCAGTAAATTTCAACCGAGTCATTGAAGTGATAAAAACCAAAATGGCAGCCATGTCCTTGAATGTCATTGAGTAGAAGTAGTGTAAGCGGAACGTTTGAAAAGTGTGTAAAGAGAGTTGTTGAGTGTGGTGAAATGACTAACAACAATACTTGACGACATACAAACCTACAAAAACTTAAGTGACATTACATACACCACACACTTGCACATGTTCTAATTTCTCTTGCTCCAAAAACAACAGGTTGTTTGGTGTCATCTACACCTGTCCCTTGTAAACTCCGAATTTTTTTGGTCGACCTGAATTAAAAACCAGTGTGGTTTCGGGCAGTACTGAGCAGCCATTGTCCGACACATTGTCTCAGGAGTACTTGAGTATAAAATTTTTTTTTCTCTTCCCTATACTTTCGTTCATCAGGCCTTAACATAAGCTGTAAGATTAAGTACTGTAAACTTTTGAATGTAAATTACTAACAACGTTATTAATTTTGTGTCTATCTATTTCATCATACATTTTGTTCATCATGTCTAGTTTAAACGAGTACATCGAAATGGGTTTAAAGATGAACTTTTCTGGTGAAGAGTTAAGGGCCTGGAGTGAGAAAAAGTTTGCAGAATACCTCCTACAACAGGAAAAGGTTAATGAGCGTGATGAAAGAGCAGCCGAACGATCTTTGAAACAGGCAGAAGCTTCTTTAAAACTTAAACAGGCAGAGTCAGACGCTGCTTTAAAACTTAAACAAGCAGAAACAGATGCAGAAATAAGAAAAGCTGAAATTTTAGCCCAGACCAAGAAAGAAGAGCTTGAAGTACAGCTAAAAATTGAACAGCGGAACGCAGAAACTTCCAAAGAAAAGGAAGATAGAAAATCGGACAAAGATCAGCCATACAAGACATACCAAGGGCTGATTAAAAGTTACACCACAGGTGATTGCATAGCAGCTTTCACACAAAATTTTGAATGTATTATGGATCATTACCAGATCCCAAAGTCAGAATGGAGTATAATATACATGAGAATTCTTTCTGGAGAACCTCTGAAAGTGATAGAGTCTATTCCAAATGACCTGAAGAAAGATTATCAGTATATTAAGACAAAAATTATGTCTCATTTTCTGCTAGATGAAGCAGGCTACAGAGAACAGTTTGGTAAATTGTCTCCTAAACCAACACAAACGTTCTCTGATTACATCTCAGAAATACAGAATGTTTTTTCTAAGTGGCTGTCAGCAGCCAAAGTGAATGGTAATTTTGATAGATTGACAGATCTTATTTTGAGAGATAAAATTATCACATCTCTCCCACCTCCATTTTCGAAATTTCTATTAGAATGTCAGTGTGAAAGTGTACAACAGATTGAAAGTCGTGGCTCAGGTTATTTTTCAGCCAATAAACAATGTTTCATTACTGGTCTGACTAGCACAGACTTTGTAGCAGCCGCTACATATGATAGATCTAAGTCAGTGCCCTACAACAAACAAAAGCCCTATAGGCAATCTGCTGAACAGTTTAACAAATGCAAATATTGTCATTTGTCACACAACGAAACTGAAATGTGTGACCAACATCCTGGATACATGTCTTACTTACAAAACTACATAGCAAGACAAAGAAAGAAAGATATACAGACGTGCCACCAAATGCTTCCTTTGTAAGGCTTTCGGCCATTGGCGGAAAGATTGTAAAGCCAAAGCTATGTCCAGAAAGGCTAATGCAGCCATGATTGATAGTTCTTCATCAGAAGATGAAAGTGTAGAAGATCACCCTGTAAACGCAGCACATTCTATTGATGTGTTTCAACACGACAAATGTACTATCTGTGATCAATTTCATGAGGATGGCATTTTGACATGTGGCCATTCCATTCCTGTTACAAATGAGGAAGCCAATTTAGTAGTCAACTCCCAAGGTAAATTAAATATCCACCATGGGTATATTAACGGTAGAGCTGCCACCGTTTTACGTGATAGCGGCAGTACCCTCATTGGCATTAAGAGAGACTATATCTTACCATCACAATATAGTGGTAAATATGTTACATGCAGAACTTTCTCGGGTAACATCGAGAGATACCCGCTTGCATGGGCATACATAAGTACACCATTCCTCACCGGAAAGGTCAAATGCGCAGCATTGACCAATCCTTGTTGCGATGTCATCATTGGTAACCTTCCGGAGGTGAATGATATGCCACATGACAGTATTATATCCACTGTCACTTGTAACATTGATAATACCATTTCACCATCATCACAAATCACCATTCATGATGTATTACCACCTGTAAATGAATGTATGTATGCCAATTCGGCAACGTCATCACATGAATGTAGTTGTTTGAATGTAACACCAAGTTGTAATGTAAATGATAACCTTGATATTACAAATGCAGTAACCAGATCTACTGCTCAAATGCAAGATCGAATCGATCAGACAGAGGCTTTACAGCTAATAAGCCCAGTTGTAACATCTCCTGAAACAACCAGGGAGAAATTTATAACAGCTCAAAAAGCCGATCGATCGTTGCAAAAGTATTTTAAATTAATAGGCCAAAAGCCACGAGTAGCAAAGAACGCTAAATGGTATTTTGCTCTGAAAAACGGAATTCTGACACGGTACTATACCAAAGGTTCTAGCACTACAGAACAAACGGTGCTACCTTCAGAAAACCGCAACCAAGCATTACAGCTAGCGCATGACATACCCTTTGCAGGGCATATGGCGTATGCTAAAACACGAGCAAGGTTACTTACTCAATTCTATTGGCCTAAATTTTGCAGTGATACCAAACTGTATTGCAGATCGTGTGACATCTGCCAAAAGCTTGTTAAAAAGGGGAAACACCCGCAAGCAGAACTGCAAATCACTGATTTGGCAAGTAGACCGTTTGAAAAGATCTCGGTCGATATAGTTGGTCCTCTTAACCACATAACATCAAGAGGAAACAAATATATTGTTACAATAATTGATTTATGTAGTCGGTGGCCAGAAGCCATTCCGATGAAGAACATAACTTCCAAAGACATCATGGAAGTATTCTTCCATATTTTTGCAAGGGTAGGATTCCCTGATACCATCCTTTCAGATCGGGGTAGTCAGTTTATTGCCGCAGCTACACAAGCATTTACTAAGATGTTGGGGGTGAAGCAATGCTTTAACAGCCCGTACCACCCACACTCCACGGGTATCATAGAAAAGATCAACGGCGATCTTAAACATATGCTCTCAAAAGTAACCCAAGAACATCCCGAAGACTGGGACACGTATCTACCTGCTATTTTATTTGCATATAGGGAAGTGCCACATTCCAGCACTGGATTCTCACCATTTGAAATAGTATATGGTGCCAAACCACGCGGCCCATTATCGTTGTACCAGTCTATGCTGACTGAAAGTAAAACCATATCTACACCCATTTCATCGTATGAACATGTAATATCATTGCGCGATAGAATCATGAGATCATGTGTGTTAGCGAAAGAAGCACTACAAAAATCTGGTGCTGTCTACCGACAATACGCTAACAGAGGAAATAGAACAATTACTCTGACGCCAGGACAGGACGTTCTTCTTCTATTGCCAAGTGACAGACATCTTCTCACAGACTCTTGGCAAGGACCGTTTAAAGTGTTACGACAAATTTCGACAGTAGATTACGAAATTGCAGTTAGGGACAAACACAAGATTTTTCATATTAACATGCTTAAACCATATTACCACAGGGACGACGAACAAGTAGAGACTACAGCAAGCACAACAATAGTGGACCAGACAGACGACAACGATACTGACGAGATACCTACACCAGTACTGGACACGACAACCAACCTACAGGACATAAAGGTAAATCCCAAGCTGACGCAGACACAGACCGACAGTTGCAGACAAGTATTACAAGAATACAGTACAATTTTTTCTAACAACCCAGGACAGACAGACTTAGTGCATCATCATATTATTTTGACGTCTGACATCCCAATAAAATGCAGACCATATTCCATCCCTATACACTACAAAGACAAATTACACCAAGAAATTATTGATTTAGAAGCAAACCATATCATCCGACGTTCACAATCACATTTTTGTTCACCGATTGTCATTGTGAAAAAAAGGACAACACAATAAGACTCTGTGTTGACTATAGGAAACTCAACAGCAGTACACAGTTGGATTTAGAACCAATGAGCAACTGTGAAGACATACTAACTGAACTGACTGACTCACGTTACTTTACTAAACTTCCGACAACCAAAAAAGAGTTGCGAAGTGTATTAGGTCTTTTGAATTACTATAGACAATTTATTCCTCATTTTGCTGAATTGACCAAATGTTTCACTGATTTACTAACAAACAAACATCCTAATGCCATTGTAAATAGCGAATGTTTAAGGCCTGCATTTGCGAAAGTACTATCTTATTTTTCCAGTGAACCTATTCTAAAATTACCTGATCTTAGCACTATTTTCAGGCTAAGATGCGATGCGAGCTCCGTAGCCATTGGAGGGGTACTGCTTCAAGAGCACGACCAAATATTGTACCCTGTATACTACGTCTCTCGGAAATTGAACACCAGTGTACGAAATTACAGCACGCCGGAACTTGAAGCCCTCGCTCTTGTGTTCTCGGTGCTTGAACTTTCGAGATTTCTTTTAGGTAAACACTTCATTATTGAAACAGACAATAGTCCGTTGACATTTATCACCAGTGGAACCCCAAGTAACCACAGAGTGGCCAGATGGTCCCTTCTTCTACAGGACTATAGCTTCGAAATCAGACATATAAGAGGCTCACATAACTCACTGGCCGATCTTCTATCGAGATGTCCATACGACTCACCCAATAGCCAGGTAACACCCGAGCACAGTGCAGATGGTGTATAAATTGTAACGTAAATAGTGCTCAACACCACAGCCAATTGTGACTTCATGTCAGTTACGCTGTGAAGAACAGTGTGATAGGGAAGATTTAATCTCCCATTGTAAATAAATTGTGTACATACTATTATTATTATGTGAATGAACGTGTCGGATAATTGTGGGAGATGGGAAAGAATGCCATTACTATTGTAAATATGTAATATTATAAGAAATAGACACCACAAGTGTCACAGGACAGTACTACAGGACCCAAAGACTTACCAAGCTTGAACAGATCCAAGTAATCCTGAGTACATCTACAAAGATGGTCCACGATGTTTTAACAAGTACGAATGATGACCTTGACAACCTAATCCGAGAATAAGACGGAAGAAGCTATCCAACAGCTGATGACAAGAACTGGGTGCTCCGTATATTTAAATTCCATCTAAAACGGAAGACCTTGATGTGAATGTCAACATAACACATGTGTGCAACAACACAGCTCTACACTTCCGTTATATGTTCATATTAATTTGAAAGTTAGCAGACGATATTAAAATGTTCATAAATTTATGACAATTGTATGAAAATTTGGGTATGAAACATGTCCATATACGAAATTGTATATGTCGAGTTTTGTTAGATGTAATCTTAGCATCGTAGCTTGATGTACTTGTTCACAAGAGTGACCTTTTGTGCACTTTTGTCAATAGGTATCAAATAATGACACTAAGAAAGAAAATGTTACGTGTAATTTATTTTGTTGAAAGCATGATAAAATTGCTGTCCCTAACTTTTGTTCCATAACCAAGGGACATAAATAAATATTGTTGGTGATGTGTAAATATGTATTGAAACTACCATATTTGCCTAATGAGTAACACGTCAATGTGACGTTATGTGTATATGGGAAAACTTACCAAAACTGAAGACCTTCATTGGATATTCTATGAGATAAGGGTAGATGTCCAATGTCGGAGTTATCTTATAGGTAGATACTCACAGGCTGACCTGATTATTTGTAATTTTTCTTTTTGGTTGAGAGGTAGGGGCAAGTTAGCCGTAACCTACCGGACTGGCTGTGTCTCAGCGAGGTAAAAACCATGGAATTGATTGTACTTGACGAGTATGCTTGATGGGTAGACATGGGGATTGTATGCATATTGTTTACTAATCACCTGTACATATTAAGACAAACCAAAGATTTACGTCAGATGAAGTGCAAAGTTCGATTCTGACAAGATAAAGAACAGCTATATAGAGTACATGAAAGGAAAACCTTTCATGAGAAAAAAAAGGGGGGGGGGGAGAATGTCAGAGTCTCACCCAGAGTTATAACGCGTTGTCTGTACCAACGCCCGACAATACAACGCTGAACTATGATAAACACTACAGCTATAACCGCGGCGTCGTCAACAACGCCAGGCAATCAACACTAAGCGATGCTAAGCAGTCGGTGGATCAGCTGGAACACAGCGTGAACATTGAGGGGTCACGCAAGCTGACTCGAGCACAACTGAGGTGTGTGCTAAAAGGCCAGCCAGACTAGGCTTGGGCGCCGTAACGGACTAACGTATGAATGCGGCTTGAGAGTTTATGCATGTCTTGATAGCTAGCCTGTATGACCGTTGGAGATGGAACGCCTGTGTGTTTGACTTGTAAGTGGGGTGCATTGATTTATTATTATATTGATGTATTGATTGCTTGTATTTATGATCTATCGGATATTGTGAATTGTGATTTCGCGAAGCCTGTATTGTTTCTGATGTGTGCAGTGCGCGAATAAATAGCGCGAATTATATTATCGGTTATTAGCCTCGTGTTATTTGATAAGCATATTTAGTATCACACTTGTCAAGATACGAGCCATAGCTCTAGCGCTAAGCAAGACTTTGACACCCTGTTCTAAAGGAGAGAATATAATCTTTATGAATGTCAGATCGGATGATGCTTAAAATTGAATGTGCGACAAAAGAAAGTTTCTGGTGTCGTATATCATATTCACATCGTCACTAAAAGTAAAAGTAAAAATCATTCCAACAAGGCACATGATGACTTTAGGTGGATGAAAAGGGAAAATAGGTATTTCTCTGAGATTACTCCGATCGAATAGTTTTCCAGGGTTATTTTCTATCATATGGCTTGTTAGAGGTATATTTGGTTAAAAATTCGACTGTCATCTAACAACTCAAGTTATGAGATATGTTTTGACTCCTTTCTGAAGAAGTTTGATGAAGTTCATCTTCTCGGCATCATGTGGCTGTATCAAAACACTGAGCTCTCTTTGCCTGCTACATATAGGTGCACTGTCTTCTACTGCCTTTATATTCAATGTGATTTTTACATTGGCACCTTGCCGTCTTGACAGACGATAGTTTGTGCTTCAAAAAGGCATAACAACTGATAAGGCCAATTCGCGCTGTAAATGTTCGTTCACACTGGGTGCATGTGAACACGTGGTCATTTCCACCATTATGCACCATCTTACGTCTCACAAGCTCGGTGTGTGATTTATCTGTCAATGTGAATAATATACTTAGAAGTCGTGATATTGGCATGGGATGAAATCTTGTCATCTATATAGTATTCTTGTGGACTGTAGGATACTCTTTCGTATTCTTAAATCTTTTCAATGAGGAATTTCTTTTTTTTTTTTTTTAAATAAGATTTTGTTTTGTTGGACACAATTGGGCGGTGGGATAGGGGTATCCCCTATCAAAGGAGAGGTAAAGTGACCCCAAAACACACTACATCTCAGCATACCAAGTGACCGAGCCAGCTCTAGTTTGTAAATCAATCTTCAAGATGCACTGGGTGCCCAATGGTTCCCCCCCCCCGCCCCCCCCCCCCGTCTTCCGCCCCACGAGGGCGGGATGACTTAGCGATATCAGCGTGAGATAAGTGTGATTTACGAATGTCTCCAAGGTAGTTATGAGAACACACAACTGGAGAACCAGACCAGGGAGACATGACCCGGGCGGGCCTGCCCCTTGAGTGTCAAGGGGGTAATGGGGCTGAAAGATTTTGCGAGGGGGGTGGGTGGGAGACTAATTCTGATGATCAGAAATCTATCGTGATTGCTCCACGTCATATTCTATAACACTATTTTCTTATTGGCGTACGAGATACATCAACAACATTTACTTCTTGCTTAATTCTACTTTCAATTTGTGTGTGTGTGTGTGTGTGTGTGTGTGTGTGTGTGTGTGTGTGTGTGTGTGTGTGTGTGTGTGTGCAAATCTATTTACAGGACATCGCTGTCAACACCAGCACTGCTGCTGTTGATGTCTTGGCAAGTTTACGTTCAGTAGTTTGCCATTGCTTTCTGAACGACCGGCTCCATACTATCACGTAAAAAGCAGCGTGACACGGTCTGCTGCCAAATGGGTAGCAGCTGTGTTTCGAACTCAGGTAAGCGGCCTCATGAATCGCGTCGGCGAAGACTTTAGCCACGCAGACCGGCTCTAGTGTCATTACCACTTGTTATTAACCTTTATACTGGCCCCTTGCCATCTTGATAGACCATAGTTTGTTACATTGTGCTTGAAAAATGATTAATAACTACAACCCATGGCGGTGGCGAATGTGACTGATCAGACTAATTCACATTGGAAATGTTCGTTCACAATAGATGCATGTGATCACATGGTCATATCCACAATCAACATAATCTGACGTCTCACACGCTCAGTGTGTGACCTGTCAGCAATCATCTTTTCCTTTGCCTTTATTCCATTCCTGATCTTTTCTCCCCAAGCAATGCGATCAGCGGTGACTTGCATCCAAGGTGCAATATCAATGTCTGTATCATTCATGTCCCTCTTACACACATCTTTGTATTGAATAGAATCGGCCGACCCTGAGATCGTTTACCTATCTGCAATTCACCAAACATTATGTTCTTTGGCATTCTGCCATCGTCCATTCTCCTATTGTGTCCTATCCATCTAAGTCTGCGAAGACTAAGCATGAAAGAAATCGTCACACAAATCGATCTTCCCAATACTATGTATTTTTGTTTTGTCTTGAAATTTAATAGCAAGTATTCTTCGCAGACACCTCATATGAAAACGGTTTAAACATTTCTCTTGGTTGAATAAGTTGTCATGCTTCACTGCCATACAGAAGAGTACTAAGGACACAGGCTTGATAGACCAGGACTTTTGTTTTGGCAGTAAACTTCCTGTTCTCCCAGACTGTTTGTTAACCTGTTTTATTACATATTATTTATATGAAACATACATATTTAACTTACCTTTGGTAGACACACTGATCTTTAAATGTGAGCAGTTTCCGCTTCCTTTCTCATTTGTGACCTCTAAACAAACGTGTACGTGGTGCTCTCCGACAGCCCAGTTACAGCATAGACAATATTAGCCTCTTGATCTTCCACTGTCCCTAACAGCAAAGCCTGGTGAAGATGATGTTTCACAAGGGGAGCCAATACACGAGACCATGATTTGACTGAGCCCTCCATTAAAACCGGGTGTCCTGGACAGCATCACAGAATCTGGGTCAGCCTTTACGACTGTAAAATGTATAAGACAGCTGGGAGGACATGGTGCAGAGAAAAGTATATACATATTTTAAAAACACATGTAAAAGTGATTTATAAGATATACTAGTCTCCCATAAATAACACATTTGGAAGATATTTATAAGATATACTGTTTGTTTTGTTTGTATATCCTTTACAGGACATCGCTGTCAACACCAGCATCCTTCAGCTGATTGTTGATTTCTTGGCAAGATTACTCTCAGTAGTTTGCCATTGCTTTCTGAGCGGCCGGCTCACAAACCCCGTAAGTTACCGACGCGATTCGAACCACTGCTGATTCTCACCGTTGTCACGTTATCTACGAGAGTATACGAGGTTACGGAGAAAAGTTGCTAACCTCTAGGCCAGGAAGCCGGCATAAGATATACTAGTGTCCCATAAATAACACATTTGGAAGATATTAATATGATATACAAGTGTCCCGCCAGTCTCCCTGGTCAAGGAATTATCAGCTTTCTCCGTAACCCAGAATACTCTCTTGGTTGACGTGAGCGCACGAGAATTGGAAGCGGTTCGAGTCGCGCCAGTGACTTATGAGAGTATGGAGCCGGTCGCTCAGAAAGTCGTGGCGTGCTGATGAGCCTAGGAATCAACATACAGCTGAAAGATGCTGGTATTGGCCGCAATATCCTGAAACAGGATGGAAACACGGAAAACAAAATACTAGTGTTCCATAAATAACACACTTGGAAGATATTTATAAGAAATAGTCCCATAAATAAGTAAAGGACCCCGTACCACGGCTCCAGACGTGGACATTTGGTAAGTACATGACCCGTGTACACCTCCAGACGTGGACATTTGGTAAGTAAGTACATGACCCGTGTACACCTCCAGACGTGGACATTTGGTAAGTAAGTACATGACCCGTGTACACCTCCAGACGTGGACATTTGGTAAGTACATGACCCGTGTACACCTCCAGACGTGGACATTTGGTAAGTACATGACCCGTGTACATCTCCAGACGTGGACATTTGGTAAGTACATGACCCGTGTACACCTCTAGACGTGGACATTTGGTAAGTACATGACCCGTGTACACTTCTAGACGTGGACATTTGGTAAGTACATGACCCGTGTACACCTCCAGACGTGGACATTTCGTAATTACATGACCCGTGTACACCTCCAGACGTGGACATTTCGTAAGTACATGACCCGTGTACACCTCCAGACGTGGACATTTGGTAAGTAAGTACATGACCCGTGTACACCTCCAGACGTGGACATTTGGTAAGTAAGTACATGACCCGTGTACACCTCCAGACGTGGACATTTGGTAAGTACAAGACCCGTGTACACCTCCAGACGTGGACATTTGGTACGTACATGACCCGTGTACACCTCTAGACGTGGACATTTGGTAAGTACATGACCCGTGTACATCTCCAGACGTGGACATTTGGTAAGTAAGTATATGACCCGTGTACACCTCCAGACGTGGACATTTGGTAAGTACATGACCCGTTTACACCTCCAGACGTGGAGATTTGGTAAGTACATGACCCGTGTACACCTCCAGACGTGGAGATTTGGTAAGTACATGACCCGTGTACACCTCCAGACGTGGACATTTGGTAAGTAAGTACATGACCCGTGTACACCTCCAGACGTGGACATTTGGTAAGTAAGTACATGACCCGTGTACACCTCCAGACGTGGACATTTGGTAAGTAAGTACATGACCCGTGTACACCTCCAGACGTGGACATTTGGTAAGTAAGTACATGACCCGTGTACACCTCCAGACGTGGACATTTGGTAAGTACATGACCCCTGTACACCTCCAGACGTGGACATTTGGTAAGTAAGTACATGACCCGTGTACACCTCCAGACGTGGACATTTGGTAAGTAAGTACATGACCCGTGTACACCTCCAGACGTGGACATTTGGTAAGTACATGACCCGTGTACACCTCCAGACGTGAAGATTTGGTAAGTAAGTACATGACCCGTGTACACCTCCAGACGTGGACATTTGGTAAGTAAGTACATGACCCGTGTACACCTCCAGACGTGGACATTTGGTAAGTAAGTACATGACCCGTGTACACCTCCAGACGTGGACATTTGGTAAGTACATGACCCGTGTACACCTCCAGACGTGGACATTTGGTAAGTAAGTACATGACCCGTG
The DNA here is from genome assembly GCA_014155875.1 of Cepaea nemoralis. NCBI lineage: Eukaryota > Metazoa > Mollusca > Gastropoda > Stylommatophora > Helicidae > Cepaea > Cepaea nemoralis. The sequence continues at coordinate 67,495 of JACEFZ010014235.1, forward strand.
TACACCTCCAGACGTGGACATTTGGTAAGTACATGACCCGTGTACACCTCCAGACGTGGACATTTGGTAAGTAAGTACATGACCCGTGTACACCTCCAGACGTGGACATGTGGTAAGTAAGTACATGACCCGTGTACACCTCTAGACGTGGCCATTTGGTAAGTAAGTACATGACCCGTGTACACCTCCAGACGTGGACATTTGGTAAGTACATGACCCGTGTACACCTCCAGACGTGGACATTTGGTAAGTAAGTACATGACCCGTGTACACCTCCAGACGTGGACATTTGGTAAGTAAGTACATGACCCGTGTACACCTCCAGACGTGGACATTTGGTAAGTACATGACCCGTGTACACCTCCAGACGTGGACATTTGGTAAGTACATGACCCGTGTACACCTCCAGACGTGGACATTTGGTAAGTACATGACCCGTGTACACCTCCAGACGTGGACATTTGGTAAGTAAGTACATGACCCGTGTACACCTCCAGACGTGGACATTTGGTAAGTAAGTACATGACCCGTGTACACCTCCAGACGTGGACATTTGGTAAGTAAGTACATGACCCGTGTACACCTCCAGACGTGGACATTTGGTAAGTAAGTACATGACCCGTGTACACCTCCAGACGTGGACATTTGGTAAGTACATGACCCGTGTACACCTCCAGACGTGGACATTTGGTAAGTACATGACCCGTGTACACCTCCAGACGTGGACATTTGGTAAGTACATGACCCGTGTACACCTCCAGACGTGGACATTTGGTAAGTAAGTACATGACCCGTGTACACCTCCAGACGTGGACATTTGGTAAGTACATGACCCGTGTACACCTCCAGACGTGGACATTTGGTAAGTAAGTACATGACCCGTGTACACCTCCAGACGTGGACATGTGGTAAGTAAGTACATGACCCGTGTACACCTCCAGACGTGGACATTTGGTAAGTACATGACCCGTGTACACCTCCAGACGTGGACATTTGGTAAGTAAGTACATGACCCGTGTACACCTCCAGACGGGGACATGTGGTAAGTAAGTACATGACCCGTGTACACCTCCAGACGTGGACATTTGGTAAGTAAGTACATGACCCGTGTACACAGCTTTATGCATACCAGACATATGGTGCTAGACCCATACTTCTACAGACCAGCCAGCAAGTCAGGGGTGATACAATAACCAGCACGCCGGCCGCCCTCACTTCCCAGACCAGCCAGCAAGTCAGGGGTGATACAATAACCAGCACGCCGGCCGCCCTCACTTCCCAGACCAGCCAGCAAGTCAGGGGTGATACAATCACCAGCACGCCGGCCGCCCTCACTTCCCAGGACATGTCCTGGTTCCCTTAGAGGCCGGGTCCACATGGCAGCCCAGTGTTAAAATATAGCCTCTATGTAGATTCAAACTCATGACCACCAGGCCTGCAAGCGAGCGTCTAGCCACTACGCCTACACAGCTCCCACATACACGGTTCTCACATACACGGCTCCAATATACACGGCTCCTATATACACGGCTCCTATATACACGGCTCTCATATACAGGGCTCTCATATACGCGGCTCCCACATACACGACTCCTATATACACGGCTCCCACATACACGGCTCTCATATACACGGCTCCCACATACGCGGCTCCTATATACACGGCTCCCATATACACGACTCCCATATACACGGCTCCCACATACACGGCTCCTATATACACGGCTCACACAAACACTGCTACCATATACACGGCTCTTATATACACGGCTCACACAAACACGGCTCCAATATACACGGCTCATATATACAAGGCTCCCATATACATGGTTCCTATATACACGGCTCTCATATACAGGGCTCTCATATACACGGCTCTCATATACACGGCTCCCACATACACGACTCCTATATACACGGCTCCTATATACACGGCTCACACAAACACTGCTACCATATACACGGCTCTTATATACACGGCTCACATATACACGACTCCAATATACACGGCTCTCATATACAGGGCTCTCATATACACGGCTCCCACATACACGACTCCTATATACACGGCTCCTATATACACGGCTCACACAAACACGGCTCCAATATACACGGCTGATATATACAAGGCTCCCATATACATGGTTCCTATATACACGGCTCTCATATACAGGCTCTCACATACACGACTCCTATATACACGGCTCCCACATACACGGCTCCCACATACACGGCTCTCATATACACGGCTCCCACATACGCGGCTCCTATATACACGGCTCCCACATATACGACTCCCACATACACGGCTCCCACATACACGGCTCATACAAACACGGCTTCAACATACACGGCTCTCATATACACGGCTCACACATACACAGCTTCCACATACACGGCTCTTATATACATCCACCCATCCATCATGTGCCATGCCGGTAAGCGTTGGCAGTCATGTTCTGCCATCTCACTCGATCACCAGAGTCGTGGATCAGCTCAGTGTTCCTATCTCGACCATGCCATGTGGCCAATCCATCCAGGTATTTACTTCTCGGTCTTCCCCTTGGCCTCTTCTCTTCGATCTTGCTATTTGTCACCAAGTTCTACAAATAATTTCTTCTCATAACATGCCCAAAAAGTTTTGACTGTCTACGTCTAATGTCTCTAATCAGTTTACGATCTTCATTTGTTTCTTGAAGGACTTGCTCATTGGTTTTTCTGTCCAGTCCATGGTATTCTTTGCATTTTCCTAAGAAACCACCTTTCCACAGCCATCAGCTGTTTTTCAGCTTGACTGCTTATTGTCCACGCTTCACATCCATACAAAAGCACAGGTTCTATGTAGCACCTCAACACTCTTTTTCTCGTTTCAATTGATATCTTTTTATTGGTCAGTATGTTTTTCATCTTGCAAAAGGCTACCTTCGCAATGGCAATTCTTGTTCTAATCTCTTCAAGGCATCTCCCATCAGATGTTATGACTGTGCCGAGATAACAGTATCGATTCACTTGTTTAAGAATATGCCCATCTACTCGTATATCACATTGTGGTATTTCCTTCTTCCCAGTGACGACCATAATCTGTGTCTTCTTAATATTCAGTTCTAACCCTAGTTGTTCACTGTGTGCAACAACCGCATCTACTAAATTTTGCAGGTCCTGTTCATTGTCTGCAATCAAGACTGTATCATCTGCATATCTAATGTTATTGATGTATCTTCCCCCAATGTTGATTCCTTCCATATCTTACTATATTTCTGAATATATTTTCACTGTACAGGGAAAAAAGATCTGGAGACATTACACATCCCTGTCTCACACCTCTTTTAATAGGCTGATATTGACCTACATCGTTATCAATTCTGATGACAGCTTGTTGTTTCCAACATATGTTGTTTACAAGTCTAAGGTCATTTCCATCAATTTGTAGATCTTCAAGCATCCTTATCATGTCGACATGTCTCACTTTATCGAAAGCCTTTGTGTAGTCAATAAAGCAAAGATATAAATCTTTGTTTACTTCTACAGAACGTTCAATTACTGTTCTCAGTATATACACAGCATTTACTGTGCTCTTGCCTTCTACAAACCCACATTGTTCTTCCCCTATTTCAGGTTGTATTTTCTTCCTAACTCTTTGCATGATAATTCTCAGCAGAATCTTCGTCATGTGGCTCATTATACTAATTGTCCTATGTTAATCGCATTCCATGGCTCTTATATACACGGCTCCCACTAACACGGCTCCCATATACACGGCTCTCACATACACGGCTCCCACATTCACGACTCCCACGTACACGGCACCCACATACATGGCTCCCATAGTGTCTCTTGGGTGATAAATGATACATAGAAAATATAGATGCTATTGTATGACTCGAAAATTCATGTGCAATAACCTATGATCTCTAAATTGCAAAATCCTTAATCCCTAACTGCAAACTTGTAAAAAAAAACATGGAACTGAGAAGAATATTTAATCACAGAAGCCACACACAATAGGTCACACGATTTGAGTGGTACCTTGCAGTCTTGATAGAAGATAGTTTGTACAATGGAGTTATACCTCTCCATAGCACAAAGCCTGACCTGAATTTAGAGACCATATGTTGCCCACGCAGCATGATCTCTCTCTGTGTCTGTTAAGTTTACTCCAGAGGAAAGGTAACATCAATACATCTGGAACAAGATAAGCTGCAGCTATGCGGGATTACGGAGAAAGTGTTGTAACCCCTCGGCCAGAGAGACCGGCTGAAAATGATTATGCGAACATTTATTAATGAAAGTGTAGAATTGATGCAATTATTGAACATATATTAATGCAATTGTAGAATAAAATCAATTATGTGAACATCTATTAATTACATTGTTGAACTAATGAACTGATGTAAACATATATTCATGCAATTGTAGAATGAATGCGATGATATGAACATCCAATAATGCAATTGTAGAATGAATGCGATGATATGAACATCCAATAATGCAATTGTAGAATGAATGCGATGATATGAAATGATGCTGGGTGGACTGTGATGGGGGTATGAAGGATGTGTTCATCATGAACGCCAGGCACCGAGATCAGTGGAGGGACATGAACGTCTGCGCCAGTTGGCAAGGCACGTGATGATGATAATGCCACGAACATTTATTGAAGAGAAAACGTCAAGTTAATGCAACTGTATGAACAGAGATTAATGAAACTGTAGAATTAATGTAATTATGGCAACTGACTGGCACCTGCCCGTCTTGACAGACGATAGTTTGTAAAATGGAGTTATCTCTAGATAACACAAAGCCTGGGCTGCATTTAGAGACCATGTGTTGCCCATGCAGCATGATCCCTCTCTCAGTCTGCCTAGTTTACTCCAGAGACCATGTGTTGCCCATGCAGCATGATCCCTCTCTCAGTCTGCCTAGTTTACTCCAGAGACCATGTGTTGCCCATGCAGCATGATCCCTCTCTCAGTCTGTCTAGTTTACTCCAGAGACCATGTGTTGCCCATGCAGCATGATCCCTCTCTCAGTCCTGTCCTAGTTTACTCCAGAGACCATGTGTTGCCCATGCAGCATGATCCCTCTCTCAGCCTGTCCTAGTTTACTCCAGAGACCATGTGTTGCCCATGCAGCATGATCCCTCTCTCAGCCTGTCCTAGTTTACTCCAGAGATCATGTGTTGCCCATGCAGCATGATCCCTCTCTCGGCCTGTCTAGTTTACTCCAGAGACCATGTGTTGCCCATGCAGCATGATCCCTCTCTCAGCCTGTCTAGTTTACTCCAGAGATCATGTGTTGCCCATGCAGCATGATCCCTCTCTCGGCCTGTCTAGTTTACTCCAGAGACCATGTGTTGTCCATGCAGCATGATCCCTCTCTCAGCCTGTCTAGTTTACTCCAGAGACCATGTGTTGACCATGCAGCATGATCCCTCTCTCAGCCTGCCTAGTTTACTCCAGAGATCCATGTGTTGCCCATGCAGCATGATCCCTCTCTCAGCCTGTCCTAGTTTACTCCAGAGATCATGTGTTGCCCATGCAGCATGATCCCTCTCTCGGCCTGCCTAGTTTACTCCAGAGACCATGTGTTGCCCATGCAGCATGATCCCTCTCTCAGCCTGCCTAGTTTACTCCAGAGACCATGTGTTGCCCATGCAGCATGATCCCTCTCTCAGCCTGCCTAGTTTACTCCAGAGACCATGTGTTGCCCATGCAGCATGATCCCTCTCTCAGCCTGTCCTAGTTTACTCCAGAGATCATGTGTTGCCCATGCAGCATGATCCCTCTCTCTGCCTGCCTGGTTTACTCCAGAGATCATGTGTTGCCCATGCAGCATGATCCCTCTCTCGGCCTGCTAGTTTACTCCAGAGATCCATGTGTTGCCCATGCAGCATGATCCCTCTCTCAGCCTGTCCTAGTTTACTCCAGAGACCATGTGTTGCCCATGCAGCATGATCCCTCTCTCGGTCTGCCTAGTTTACTCCAGAGACCATGTGTTGCCCATGCAGCATGATCCCTCTCTCAGTCTGCCTAGTTTACTCCAGAGACCATGTGTTGCCCATGCAGCATGATCCCTCTCTCAGTCTGCCTAGTTTACTCCAGAGATCATGTGTTGCCCATGCAGCATGATCCCTCTCTCAGTCTGCCTAGTTTACTCCAGAGATCATGTGTTGCCCATGCAGCATGATCCCTCTCTCGGTCTGCCTAGTTTACTCCAGAGACCATGTGTTGCCCATGCAGCATGATCCCTCTCTCGTTCTGCCTAGTTTACTCCAGAGACCATGTGTTGTCCATGCAGCATGATCCCTCTCTCAGTCTGCCTAGTTTACTCCAGAGATCATGTGTTGCCCATGCAGCATGATCCCTCTCTCAGTCTGCCTAGTTTACTCCAGAGATCATGTGTTGCCCATGCAGCATGATCCCTCTCTCGGTCTGCCTAGTTTACTCCAGAGACCATGTGTTGCCCATGCAGCATGATCCCTCTCTCAGCCTGTCTAGTTTACTCCAGAGACCATGTGTTGCCCATGCAGCATGATCCCTCTCTCGGCCTGCCTAGTTTACTCCAGAGACCATGTGTTGCCCATGCAGCATGATCCCTCTCTCGGCCTGTCTAGTTTACTCCAGAGACCATGTGTTGCCCATGCAGCATGATCCCTCTCTCAGCCTGTCTAGTTTACTCCAGAGACCATGTGTTGCCCATGCAGCATGATCCCTCTCTCAGCCTGCCTAGTTTACTCCAGAGACCATGTGTTGCCCATGCAGCATGATCCCTCTCTCAGCCTGTCTAGTTTACTCCAGAGACCATGTGTTGCCCATGCAGCATGATCCCTCTCTCAGCCTGTCTAGTTTACTCCAGAGACCATGTGTTGCCCATGCAGCATGATCCCTCTCTCAGCCTGTCTAGTTTACTCCAGAGACCATGTGTTGCCCATGCAGCATGATCCCTCTCTCGGCCTGTCTAGTTTACTCCAGAGACCATGTGTTGCCCATGCAGCATGATCCCTCTCTCGGCCTGCCTAGTTTACTCCAGAGACCATGTGTTGCCCATGCAGCATGATCCCTCTCTCAGCCTGTCTAGTTTACTCCAGAGACCATGTGTTGCCCATGCAGCATGATCCCTCTCTCAGCCTGTCTAGTTTACTCCAGAGACCATGTGTTGCCCATGCAGCATGATCCCTCTCTCGGCCTGTCTAGTTTACTCCAGAGACCATGTGTTGCCCATGCAGCATGATCCCTCTCTCGGCCTGTCTAGTTTACTCCAGAGACCATGTGTTGCCCATGCAGCATGATCCCTCTCTCGGCCTGTCTAGTTTACTCCAGAGACCATGTGTTGCCCATGCAGCATGATCCCTCTCTCGGCCTGTCTAGTTTACTCCAGAGACCATGTGTTGCCCATGCAGCATGATCCCTCTCTCAGCCTGTCTAGTTTACTCCAGAGACCATGTGTTGCCCATGCAGCATGATCCCTCTCTCGGCCTGTCTAGTTTACTCCAGAGACCATGTGTTGCCCATGCAGCATGATCCCTCTCTCGGCCTGTCTAGTTTACTCCAGAGACCATGTGTTGCCCATGCAGCATGATCCCTCTCTCGGCCTGTCTAGTTTACTCCAGAGACCATGTGTTGCCCATGCAGCATGATCCCTCTCTCGGCCTGTCTAGTTTACTCCAGAGACCATGTGTTGCCCATGCAGCATGATCCCTCTCTCGGCCTGTCTAGTTTACTCCAGAGACCATGTGTTGCCCATGCAGCATGATCCCTCTCTCGGCATGTCTAGTTTACTCCAGAGACCATGTGTTGCCCATGCCGCATGATCCCTCTCTCGGCATGTCTAGTTTACTCCAGAGACCATGTGTTGCCCATGCAGCATGATCCCTCTCTCGGCATGTCTAGTTTACTCCAGAGACCATGTGTTGCCCATGCAGCATGATCCCTCTCTCGGCCTGTCTAGTTTACTCCAGAGACCATGTGTTGCCCATGCAGCATGATCCCTCTCTCGGCCTGTCTAGTTTACTCCAGAGACCATGTGTTGCCCATGCAGCATGATCCCTCTCTCGGCCTGTCTAGTTTACTCCAGAGGAAAGGTAACACCAATACGTCTGGAACAAGATAAGTTGCAGAAGCTTCCGGATCAGCAAAACTGCCCGCCGGCCTCAGCTTCGATCCTAGACCAGTTACCAATCAAGGCTTAGTTGCTTGGTCTGCCCTGCCATGACATTTAGTCTGTAGGTTGCATTTACTCAAACCAGGATACGGTTTGTACCCTCCCAATTGCGCTCTTCCGTCCGAAGCCATTGGCACAATTGGGGTGTCGGGTTTGGTAAGCGTCGCCCAACATTCGGCGCTAACAGAAGGAGGTAGTACCGTCTACTGTCACACGGTAGCTCAGTCATATCTGACTAAGACCTGACATAATTATGACAACATCTGTTAATGAATTATATAATGAAATGTTGCATATTAAGAGCAGGCAGCTATGGATAGAGTGATCTTTATAGTGTGTAAGAGAGGAAGAGAGAGAGAAGAGAGAGAGAAGAGAGAGAGAGAACAGAGAGAGAGAGAGAGAGAGAGAAACGGCAGATACTTGGACAGCTAGCCAGACAGGCAGATAGACAGACAGATTGTTAAGTTGATTAATCAATAGACAGATGGATAGATAGAGCATGAGAGATAGACATACAGAGAATGGTTAAAATCTGAAAAATGCTAGAGATCATTAAAAGAAAAAGTCAAGGAAGCAGTGCGGAACTACATGTGGAGGAGGCGAACATCGAGGACCACAGCAAGGGGTCAGGGATAGTGAGACGGTAACAGATTGCCCTTGCAGCAAAACGCTGTGAAAGTTGTGAACAGAAGGTCGCTCGCAGAACACCCTATATAACACACAGCCAGCGATACCGGCTCACACGAGGAAAAGTTAAATATACTTTACGCTGAGTTGAGTTAAGAATCAACATAACAACACTCGGCACATTCCCATGCGTGCTCTGTCCTCATATTCAACAGCTAGCAAAGTGTCCCAATTCTAATGATACCAGTAGCTGTCTGATTGTGTGCACGCCTGATCGTTCCATTGAGTACTGAGTGTCGGCCAGATCCTGTGCTCTCCCCTAATGCATCAGTCTCTACAGATTATGACAATGTATCTGTTCTTCCACACTATACACATGATCGCCAAAGGGCCCTAAACACATCTGCCTTATCACCAATACCCCACCTAACGGTGCAGATCTCACCAGGTGCAAATTATAGCCAAATATAATTGCATATATTAAATTGTAATGTAATTGCTAGTTCATTTTTATAGCAGAATGGAATGACAGTTAGAATATAGAATAGCAGACCTCATCACTAAATGGATAAGGGAATTGAAAGAACATTCTGCCAACCTGGCTAAACCTAACAACCAGAAGGAACCTACATTTATCAAAGCACGCCAGTTATTGGAATGTGAGCATAGGGCAGGCAACGACACCTTCAGTGTGCTGTCCACGCTAAACCCGCGGGAAAACCGCAGTTACGTAAACAATCACTTTAAAACTACAGTGGTGACAGTGAAACATGTGACAGTGTGGTGTGTGTCGCTTAAAAGTCGACAGGATCGACTTCATTGCACCGGGTTTTATCCCATATGACTCGGTGTCTTTCCGCAGCGCGGAAAGCGTCGTACAAAGCACGAACTCCGTAGCTCTAGCGACGACCCACAGGAGTCTCCGAATAATTTAATTCCTGAAACGAAAGACGCGGCCCGGAATCGAACCCACAACCTTCGGAGCCCGAATTTGATGCCAGGCTTTCCAGTAATTGGTGTATTTGTTTCATCAAATTAAAATAAATACAGAAATACAACATTACTTGCCTTGAGCGAATAAACCAAACGTCATGTTAGAATGAAGCGCCGAAACTCCAGGCGTTCTGTATTCTGAATACAGCATGTAATCTCCTATATCCGCTTGTGTAAAATTAGATATCATTACGGTGATTTCCCCTAGTCCATCTTCTTCATTCGTGAAGTTAAAATAAGCCTGGTACTTGTCTGCCCTCAGCCTGTTACTTGTCGTGGTGCCTGAGATTGAAGTAAATTGATGCCTTACAACATACATCATTGTAACCTTTCGCACACTTCAAGAAAGTAAATTGATGCCTTACCACAAACATCATTGTAACCTTTCGCACACTTCAAGAAAGAAAATTGATGCATTACAACTTACATCATTGTAACCTTTGACGCACTTCAACAAAGTAAATTGATACATTACAACATACATCTTTGTAACCTATCACACACTTCAAGACAGTAAATTGATGCATTACAGCATACATCATTGGAACGTTTCACACACCTGAAGAAAGTAAATTGATGCATTACAACATACATTATTGTAAACTTTCACACACTTCAAGAAAGTAATTATTCTTTAAATTCATTATAGTTTTCCTACATTACATGAATATAAGAGAAATATACAGTGTATTATGAAAGAATAAAGTATAAAATAGAATCACGGGAAGACGTTAAATAACTTATTTCTTGGTAAATGTGTTTTGACAACTTCTGGAATTTTGTGTCAACAAAGTGAAATAATACAAGTATCTGGGCAGTGTGTTCACAGAGAGGGGGAGACTGGATAGAGAAATAGGAATGGGTAGTTAGAAAGCAAACAAAACCAGCTATCAAATAGCACATATCCTAAAACATGATCTGTTACATTCTGGCATCCTCTATTATCTGTTACATTATGTCATCTTCTATTGTCTGTTACATTCTGTTATCCTCTGTTATCTGTTACATTCTATCACCATCTATTGCCTGTTACATTATGGCGAACTCTATTGTCTGTTTCATTCTGTCATCCTCTATAATCTGTTATTTATGTCATCTTCTGTTATCTGTTATAATCTGTCACTCTCTATTATCTGTTACATTCTGTCATCTTCTATTGTGTAGACGCAGTTAAGGGAAATCATGGATGGCTCAGGCGGAGGATACGATCAGACAGGTGTGCATCTTGGAGAACATTAGGCGAGGAGAGGAGTGGATCAGAGTGCCAGCGGAGCAGTCAGACTTGTGCAAAGTTATAATCACATTGAGCCTGGAGTGCAGGGAGTGGCCAGCAGGGGCCACGGAAGTGGAAATCCAGCAACGAATTCAGGATAATGCTCACTCGGGTGATGTGATTATCTACACAGATGGTTCGGTGTTGAGAGATAGGAGAAGTGCCTGGGGATTCTTAGCAAAAGCTAATGGTCGACATTTGGTGCAGGAGAGCCTGGCATATGATACTACAACAACTAGCTTAAGAATGGAGGTGGAGGCGGTCAGTGCAGCTTTCCGCTGGATGGAGAACACGATACACACTCACATCGTGATTGTAACTGACTCAGAAAGCCCACTGAGGAGGTTGAGGACAGGCAGGCTTCGTGCAGAGTGGCTTGCTTCGCTTCGGAAGTCACGAGTGGCAAGCATCACATAGATCCTTTCTCCGGGGCATGCTAGTGTGCTGGGGAATGAACAGGCGGACAGATTGGCTGGCTCTGCAAAACTGTGTGGAGTATTGATGCATGATAAGGCAGATGTGGACGCGGCCTTGTGGGAGCACGTGTACACCTCGGAGGAGCAAATGGATCACCATGGTCTGGCAAGAATGATACAGCGAGGAGTGACGAGGGGATCTGGTCGAGGCTTGACGCTCAAAGAAAAGGCGAGAGGGACATATAATCAGATTGCTTCTGGAACTGTTGGTGTTGGAACTCTTCGCTGGCTGCTGAGGATGGGGACGGAGCGCTTATGGGAATGCCCTGAGTGCTGTGATGTCAGTTCCTAAATCAATCATTCAATCAATCAATCAATCAATCAATCAATCAATCAATCAACCAATCAACCAATCAATCAATCTTCTATTGTCTTTTACGTTCTGTTATCCTCTATTACCTGTTACATTCTGTCATCTTCTATTATATGTTACATTCAGTCATCCTCTATTTTCTGTTCCATTTTCTCACCCTCTGTTATCTGTTACATTCTGTTATCCTCTATGATCTGTTACATTCTGTCACCTTCTATTATCTGTTACATTCAGTTATCCTCTATTATCTGTTACATTCTGTCATCTTCTATTATATGTTACATTCAGTCATCCTCTATTTTCTGTTACATTTTCTCACCCTCTATTATCTGTTACATTCTGTTATCCTCTATGATCTGTTACATTCTGTCACCCTCTATTATCTGTTACATTCTGTTATCCTCTATGATCTGTTACATTTTGTCACCCTCTATTATCTGTTACATTCTGTCACCCTCTATTATATGTTACATTCAGTTATCCTCTATTATCTGTTACATTCTGTCACCCTCTATTATATGTTACATTCTGTCGCCCGCTATTATCTGTTGCATTCTCTCACTCTGTTTTATCTGTTACATTTTCTCACCCTCTATTGTCTGTTACATTTTCTCACCCTCTATTGTCTGTTTCATTCTGTCACCCTCTATTATCTGTTACATTCTGTCACCCTCTATTATCTGTTACATTCTGTCACCCTCTATTATCTGTTACATTCAGTTATCCTCTATGATCTGTTACATTCTGTCACCCTCTATTATCTGTTACATTATGTCATCCTCTATTATATGTTACATTCTGTCACCCTCTATTATATGTTAAATTCTGTCGCCCGCTATTATCTGTTGCATTCTCTCACTCTGTTTTATCTGTTACATTTTCTCACCCTCTATTGTCTGTTACATTTTCTCACCCTCTATTATTTGTTTCATTCTGTCACCCTCTATTATCTGTTACATTCTGTCACCCTCTATTATCTGTTACATTCTGTCACCCTCTATTATCTGTTACATTCAGTTATCCTCTATGATCTGTTACATTCTGTCACCCTCTATTATCTGTTACATTATGTCATCCTCTATTATATGTTACATTCTGTCACCCTCTATTATATGTTAAATTCTGTCGCCCGCTATTATCTGTTGCATTCTCTCACTCTGTTTTATCTGTTACATTTTCTCACCCTCTATTGTCTGTTACATTTTCTCACCCTCTATTATTTGTTACATTCTGTCACCCTCTATTATTTGTTACATTCTGTCAACCTCTATTGTCTGTTACTCGCTGTCCATCGATCCGTCCATCATGTGCCATGCCGATAAGCGTGGGCGATCATGATCTGCCATCTCACTCGATCACCAGAGTCGTGGATCAGTTCCGTGTTTCTGTCTCGACCATGCCACGTGACCAAGCCATCCAGGTATTTACTTCTCGGTCTTCCCGTTGGTCTCTTCCTTTCGATCCTGCCAGTTCTCCAAGTAATTTACTTCTCATAAAATGCCCAAAACATTTTGACTGTCTACGTCTAATGTCTCTAATCAGTTTACGATCTTCATTTGTTTCTTGAAGGACTTGTTCATTGGTCTTTCTGGGTGTCCATGGTATTCTTTGCATCTTCCTCAGAAACCACATTTCAACTGCCATCAGATGTTTTTCAGCTTGACTGCTCATTGTTCACACTTCACATCCATACACAAGTATAGGTCACCCTCTATTCTCTGATACATTCTGTCATCTCCTGCACGGAGGAACACTCTTACCTTTGTAAAGACTGAATGAGGTTGGAGCTGGGTAGGCTCGGACACATAACTTGATACCGACAGACGGGGCCCCAACGGTCACTGGGAACTTGGGACTTGACGTCACACTGCAGCGTTCTGGTGCACCTGAGGGATTCAACATTGGAAGTAGCGGGCTCATTAGTTTCTGCAGCATGTTCCACTATGGGTGTAACTAGAGCTGGTAAATAACTAGGTATAGATACATGGATCAGGCTGTGTTACTACTGCACTTGTTAGTCAGGTCTTATGATATGACTGAACTACATTATGACAGTAGACGGTAGTACCTGAAAAGAAAACTTTAACCTGCACTAGCCAGGCGGACTTAACTCCTCAGGCTCAAGACCCCCCCCCCCCCCCCCGACCCCCCGACCCCGTCCTACACCGCAAGGTACTACAAGCAGTAGAAGACAGTTCTTGTGTTGGACAGTAAAGTTAGTACAGCACACTTGCACACGCTAGAAGGCGAATTGAGCAGACGGTGCTAAACCCATATTTGCATTGACCAATCGGCGCTCGGTTAGTGATATGATCAGTATCACACCGGCTGCTTTTACTTTCCAAACCATATCTTGGTACACATCTAGGGCCGGGTCCACTTGGGAGATCATATTAATGTTAAAAATCCGAGTCTGCCCCGATGCAGATGGAACCCACGAACACGCGAGTGTCTAGTCACTACACCACCTTATGGACAGGCGAGTGTCTACTCACTACACCACCTTATAGACAGGCGAGTGTCTACTCACTACACCACCTTATAGACAGGCGAGTATCTAGTCATTACAACACCGGACTGACAGGCGAGTGTCTAGCTACTACACAACCGGACTGACAGACGAGTGTCTAGTCACTACAACACCTGAATATAAGAGGCGAGGGTCTAGTCACTACACCCCCTTATAGACAGGCGAGTGTCTAGTCACTACACCACCAGGCTGTGACAGGTAAGTGTCTAGTCACTACACCACCATGCTGTGACAGGTGAGTGTCTAGTCACTAAAACACTGGTCTGTTATAGGCGAGTGTCTAGTCACTACACCACCGGACTGTGACAGACGAGTGTCTAGTCACTACAACACATGAATATGACAGGCGAGGGTCTAGTCACTAGACCACCTTATAGACTGGCGAGTGTCTAGTCACTACACCAACGGACTGTGACAGGCGAGTGTCTAGTCACTATAACACATGAATATGACAGGCGATGTCTAGTCACTACACCAACGGACTGTGATAGGCGAGTGTCTAGTCACTATAACACATGAACATGACAGGCGTTGTCTAGTCACTACACCACCTTATAGACTGGCGAGTGTCTAGTCACTACACCAACGGACTGTGACGGGCGAGTGTCTAGTCACTATAACACATGAATATGACAGGCGATATCTAGTCACTACACCAACGGACTGTGATAGGCGAGTGTCTAGTCACTATAACACATGAACATGACAGGCGTTGTCTAGTCACTACACCACCTTATAGACTGGCGAGTGTCTAGTCACTACACCAACGGACTGTGACGGGCGAGTGTCTAGTCACTATAACACATGAATATGACAGGCGATGTCTAGTCACTACACCAACATGCTGTGACAGGTGAGTGTCTAGTCACTAAAACACTGGTCTGTTATAGGCGAGTGTCTAGTCACTACACCACCGGGCTGTGACAGACGAGTGTCTAGTCACTACAACACATGAATATGACAGGCGAGGGTCTAGTCACTAGACCACCTTATAGACTGGCGAGTGTCTAGTCACTACACCAACGGACTGTGACAGGCGAGTGTCTAGTCACTATAACACATGAATATGACAGGCGATGTCTAGTCACTACACCAACGGACTGTGATAGGCGAGTGTCTAGTCACTATAACACATGAACATGACAGGCGTTGTCTAGTCACTACACCACCTTATAGACTGGCGAGTGTCTAGTCACTACACCAACGGACTGTGACGGGCGAGTGTCTAGTCACTATAACACATGAATATGACAGGCGATGTCTAGTCACTACACCAACGGACTGTGATAGGCGAGTGTCTAGTCACTATAACACATGAACATGACAGGCGTTGTCTAGTCACTACACCACCTTATAGACTGGCGAGTGTCTAGTCACTACACCAACGGACTGTGACGGGCGAGTGTCTAGTCACTATAACACATGAATATGACAGGCGATGTCTAGTCACTACACCAACATGCTGTGACAGGTGAGTGTCTAGTCACTAAAACACTGGTCTGTTATAGGCGAGTGTCTAGTCACTACACCACCGGGCTGTGACAGACGAGTGTCTAGTCACTACAACACATGAATATGACAGGCGAGGGTCTAGTCACTACACCACCTTATAGACGGGAGTGTCTAGTCACTACACCACCTTATCGACAGGCGAGTGTCTAGTCACTGCAACGCCGGACTGACAGCCGAGTGTGTAGTCACTACACCACCAGACTGACAAGCGAGTGTCTAGTCACTACACCACTGGACTGCGACAGGCGAATGTCCAGACTCTACACAGTTGGACTGTGACAGGGGAGTGTCTAGTCACTACACCACCTGACTGACAGGCGAGTGTCTAGTCACTACACCAAAGACTGACAGGCGAGTGTGTAGTCACTACACCACTGGACTGTGACAGGCAAGTGTCTAATCACTACACCACCGGACTAACAGGCGAGTGTATAACTACTACACCACAGGGATGACATGTGAGTGTCTTGTCACTACACCACCGGGCTAACAGGCGAGTGTATAACTACTACACCACAGGGATGACATGTGAGTGTCTTGTCACTACACCACCGGGCTAACAGGCGAGTGTATAACTACTACACCACAGGGATGACATGTGAGTGTCTTGTCACTACACCACCGGGCTAACAGGCGAGTAACTAGCCACTACAACACCGGACTGACAGGCGAGTGTCTAGTCACTACACCACCGGTCTGACAGGCGAGGGTCTAGTCACTACAAACGGGACCCATCGACATGATCATCATCATGATCCTCAAGTGTCGAACATGGTTAGCCATCTAACACTGTCACCAGGGTCTCGAATCAGGTCTGTGTGCTTGTCCCGACCATGCTATGCTGCCAAACCACGCAAGTATTTATCCCCTTGTCTTCCTCTTGCTTTCTTCCCATTAAACTTGCTAGTTGTCACTACATGTTCATGCCCATGTCGTCTCGTAACATGTACAACAAATCTTGAATGTCTGCGTATAATTTATCCAATCAAACTTCATTTTTCATTTGTCTCTTGAAGGACTAGTTAGTTAGTTAGTTAGTCGAGGTTCCAACTTCACGGCAACGAGTCGTCCCCATTATGCTCCGTTCCTGTGCCAGTGAATATCACACAAAATGCTCCCCACTGTCCAATGTGAAAAGTCTTGAAGGACTGTCTCATTTCATTCTCTGATCGACAAGATAGGTTAACTACATATGTGCAACGTTATAAAGAGACAGCTATACAGAAATATAGTGCAGAGATATGTTACAGATTGAAGCGAAGACATATATGTAAAAAAAATTTTAAAGTTTATTGCATAACCTAAACAGGACGTACCTGGATGGCTTGGCCTTGTGGCATGGTCGAGACAGAAACACGGAGCTGATCCACGACTCTGGTGATCGAGTGAGATGGCAGAACATGACCGCCCACGCTTACCGGCATGACACATGATAGATGGATGGAAACAGGACGTCGCAGTCAATCCCAGTATGTTATGGTATTTGTGATTTCTTGGCAAGTTTACGCTCAGTAGTTTGCTTTGCTTTCTGTACGACCAGCACCAATACCATTTCGGTGAGGGATGGTCTGGTTCGCAAGATCAGTCCCGCGTCAAGCGTTCGTTGTCTCGGATGGCTGTGTGAGTTTTACCCAACCGGAATCTTCACAGCCTATGCATGTTAGAGAGACAGGAATTTCGAAAATTGTAACCGCAACGTGAAGCTAGAGTCGTGGTTTGAGCGGGCTAAAGAGCAAATTTGTACGACCGTTCGACAAAGTCTCGATAAGCGCCCACTCTCTATAGATGAGTAGTGGGCCTGCAGTCAGTAAGCTGGCATAGCCTTTCGGTCAGTCCTGCCGGCGTAGCTTGGAAGCTCGTCGGTAGGCGTCCAGTGGTTTTGCATGTATCACCGGGTACCGAGGGTGTGCGCTGAGCGATTGCTACTCTTTGCCTGCGTGTGCGTGAATAGTCCGTCTGTCGGATATATATCTAGTTGATCCTGCCAGTAGGCATATGCTTGTCTCCCCTCTGACGTGTCTCCACCTAGCCGTGATAGAGGGGCTTGCGTGTTCCAATAACCCCGAGAGCTATGCCAACGGTAGCACAGCTACTGGTAGGGTCTCCCATGTCGGACAGATCAAGGGATGGGAACCAGAGACACACACACACCTGCTGCTCTGCGGGTAGACTGGGGAAGGCAGTCAAAGGCGAATCAGGTGCACGATGCCACTACATTCTCGGTCCAGACACATACTCTACGGCTCTCTGCTGAGGGATAAGGCTGAACGCCTCTAAGCCATATCCCTCGGATATGAGGGCCGGGCCGAAACTCATTTACTGCAAAATGGAGGTGAAATGCTGAGCCTCCTACATGCGTGGTCCAGACACCTGTTCTGCGGCTCACAGCTGAGGATTAAATGGGATCCCACGGATGAGAGGGCCTGGCCGTTACTCGATTTCTGCTGCATGAAGTTAAGGTGCTGAGATAGTAGCACATGTAGCCTCCATCCTGAGCGTTACTAAAGGTGAAAAAGCGTCCCAATCGCACGCAATAGTTATGGTGCAATTCTCTATTAAAACCTCAATGAGTGAGCGTAATCAAAGGTGGAGAAACGTCTCATTAACACGATATGGAACGCTTGGCTAGCGAGTTCATTACGTGGAAGTCCGAAGCGAAAGCTTATTGTGTGGATGCCGTATTATTACCACAAAATGGAACGCTTGGCTAGCGAATCCATTACGTGGAAGTCCGAAGCGGAAGCTTGCCGAATTGGTGTCGTCTCGTTAATACGAAATAGAACGCTTGGCTAGGGAATCCATTATGTAGAAGTTCGAAGTGAAAGCTGCAGAGTGGATGTAGCCTGCAGACTAAAATGGAAAAACGCCTCCTTAACACAACATGGAACGCTTGGCTAGCGAACCCATTACGTAGAAGTCCAAAGCGAAAGCTTGCTGAACGGATGTCGTCTGCAGACTGACGGTTCCTGGTTTGCGTGGTGAACGGCCAGTGGCAAACGAAATACCCAATACATGGAAGTGAGGAATTAAAGCAACCATGTGCAGGACTTAGCGATTACTTGGATGCGCCCAGTACTAGAGCGCTATATGTCGGCTATGCAATTATGGAAGCCTCCTTGGATGGCGGAAAATACCTATGGATTACCCCTGCCTTCCCTTGAGGGCTGACCGTGAAGTCTTCGACCGTTCTAAGTTGACCAGCTGGGATGTGGACGGCACCACAACAGTGAGAGTTCCCCAGGAATGCTAACCTGGTTAAAAAACGCACGCTAAAGTCGGATGTGTTGGCCTAAGGGTTTTGGCCCAAGGGTGTCTAACCAGACACACCGCAATTAAGTCTGAAAAACAAACAAACACACTCCGGATAAATACAGAAGAAGAAGATATCATTTCGTAAAAAAACAGTGTAAGACGGTCTGCTGCCAAATCGCCCACAGCTGTGTTTCGAACGGGGTATGCGGGATTACGAACTGCGACCTTAACACCTTCGTCACGAAGCCGTCTGGTATACAGTTAAAGGGGCATACATGTGAATATCGGTGCAACAATCTTGAGACAACTAACAACTGATATAAAATCACACGAAGCAAAGCGCGTTTCCGAAGACAATTAAGAAACACATAGGGCGTTGCGGCGACCAGCATTCAGAATTATAGGTATCTCGCTGGCGAAGTTGATAGGGAACTGCGCTGGTAACGTCAAGAGTATGGTTGGATGTGGGTTCGATGTCAGGGCTCGTTACTTGCCAAATGAGGGAAAGATTGGTCACCTACTCCACCTTGTGCTCGGCCTACACAATTTGATGGCGCTATCATACCACTGCCAATGGATAATATATCAGACATATCAAGCAAGAAGCTGACGTCATCATCTACACGGATGGCTCTGTTCTGAGAGGTATAAGAAGTGTCTGGGGGGTCGTAGCGAAGGTTGGTGTTTGGTGCAGGAGAACCTGGCATATGATATCACACCGTCTAGCCTAAGAATGGAGGTGGAGGCAGTCACGGCGGCGCTCACCTGGCTGGAGGACAAACAGCACACCATGACGTGATTGTAATAGACTCACAAAGTATGATGAGGCAGGTGAAGACAGGCGTGCTGCGGGTAGAGTGGCAGGCTTCAATTCAACAATCAAAAATAGAAAGAGTCTGTTAGAGTTTCCACCAGGACATGCTGGTGTGGTGGGAAACATGCAGGGGGACAGATTGGATAAATCTGCACCACTTGATGGGGTATTGGTGCTGTTAAAACAGATGTGGTCTGAGCCCTTTGAAATCGTGTTTATTATGCAGAAGAACGGTTAGATCAACATGGCTTGGAGACAATGATGCTGCAGGAAATAACCAGAGGATCTGGTCTACACTCAGAACTTTGAAGAAAAACCAGACGGACACATAATGAGAGTGCTACTGGTGCCATTCATATTTGGCACTCTTCGATGGCTGTTACAGTTGAGGACGGAAAACGTATGGGAATATTAAGAGTGCTGTGATGTCGATGTTTGACTCAACTCAACTCAACACAACTCCACTCAACACGTACTCACATGTGACTAGAAGTTGGGCGACTTGACTGTCGTGGTGATGTTGACCCTGTACCATGTTGCTGGCCAGACAGACATAGTTGCCTGTGTCACTGCAGGTTGCCGTCTTCTGGTATGTGACGTCACATGTGGATGACTGCAGGATTGTGTTTGAAATTGAATGTCATGAATAAGTTGTCGTGGCATATAGTTAGTGCGCTGGCCTGCCAAGACAGCGGTCTGGATCACTCCTCAGCAGAAGATTATTTTATTCTGAGCATTACGGCTCTGGGGTCTTTCCAGACGATAAAGGTGGGTACCGGGAGATTTTCATAACATTCTGGGAGTTGTCTGAAGGGAATGGCGGAGAGGAAGGGAACCTCAAATGTCGTGGACTAGAATATATTAACTTCTAAAGATCTATATTCGACCAATCTTGATGTACAGAAGCGAATCATGGACAATTAGCAAACAAATGAGGAAATATATAAAGGCTGCATGAATGTATTTTTACAGAAGAATGGTGAGAACACCGTGGATGGATGGAAAGAACGATGAAGATATCATGAAATAAGTGAACTCACACAGAGAACTGGTTACTGGCATCACAAAAAGACAGTGCACATGTCACGTGAAGGACAAAGCTGGAGTATGTCGTCACAACGGGAAAATTGGCGGAGAAGAGAGGTTGGAGGAGACCAAGATAGAAGATGATGGATAGTTTGATATCATGGCATATAGGAAAGTCTGTATCAGACATGATTGGCAGCACATGAGAAAGAAGGCTGTGGACAGACATGATCATCAACGGCACACAGCAAGGGTTATAAGATAAACATCCATCTTCAGCATATCTTATCAACTGTTGTGGGTGTATTGTTATTTTTAATACACAGTTTTAGTGGGGTCAAGTATTGTTCATGTTGACTTCTCGTTCAGACAGCAATGGCAAACTACAGTACGTAACATTGCCTAGTAAATTACATATAGCCAATAAGGGTTGGGTGGTGCCTGCAACGTCCTGTGAATGTACTGTTCAGTGGTTTAGGAACAAATAGATGATGGGCGAGCTGGGTTAGGATTGTGTTGTGTAATCATTTGCCCTCTGTTTGTTGTTGAGGTGAATTCATCATCATCATCATCATCATCATCATCATCATCATCATGGGACGCAGAGGTGTTTCCAAGGCACCAGGGCCGGGTTATATACTGGCCAAGACCTATTGACGAGACCTCGCCGAGCGTCCTGGGCAACAGGTCCCTTCGGGGTCCTGGCTGAAGCCAATAGGATCGCCGATTCCTCCGAAGTCGGAGAGTGTCTGCCTGTATGGCGAGGAACCACCAGTCTGCACACCAATAAGCCAGACATGGGACAACGGATACTCACGCAAACCTCAGGTCCTGTATGACATCACACTGATGTTGGACAACAGGATGCCTTCATCCGACATACAGGACTTTGCGTTGGAGCTCAAGCCAACGAACACAAGCAAGCAAGCAAGCATCATCATCATCATCATCATCATCATCATCATCATCATACTCATCACCATCATCATCATCATCATCATCATACTCATCATCATCATCATCATCATCATCATCATCATCATCATCATCATCATCATCATCATCATCAACATCATAATTATTATTATCTTCATCATCATCAGCCTCATTATCATCATCATTGTCATAAGCTTCATGTTCATCATCATATTCGTCGTTATTTTCTGATATTGACATATTCCACTATAGACATTTTATAGCGTATAAATGTTCTGGTACAGTCATTTTCTGGTATACTCATTTTCTGGTATAGTCATTTTCTGGTATGTGTCTTCTTAACTTCACAAATTGAAGCCTGGGTAATTCCGACCTGGTGGACATAGATTTGAGTCAACGTCTAGGCGAGGATGTTTGTCTCTTGACCTTTGCTTTCAGGTCGATCCAGTGTAGGTGGGTACGGGGAGGTTGCCTGGGAAGTGACATTGACCATGTCAACAATGGAGTGTCGATTGATCTACACATATGGGGCAGCACCGATACTCATCTCTATCTCTTGTTGTTGTTGTTGGTATTTTTGTTGTTGCTGTTGGTATTTTTGTTGTTGCTGTTGGTGGTGTTGTTGGTTTTGTTGTTGTTGTTGCTGTTGCTGTTGGTGGTGTTGTTGGTTTTGTTGTTGTTATTGGCGTTGTTGTTGGTTTTGTTGTTACTGTTTCAGTTGGTATTGTTGCTGGTGTTGTTGTTGTTGCTGTTGGTTTTGTTGTTGTTGTTGTTGTTGGTATTGTTGATGTTGGTTGTATTGTTGGTATTGTTGATGTTGGTTTTATTGTTGGTATTGTTGATGTTGGTGGTGTTGTTGGTGCTGTTGGTTTTGTTGTTGCTATTGATGTTATTGTTGTTGTTGTTGGTTTTGTTGTTGTTGTTGTTGTTATTGTTGTTGTTGTTGTTGTTGTTGTTGTTGTTGTTGTTGTTGTTGTTCTTCTTCTTCTTCTTCTTCTTCTTCTTCTTCTTCTTCTTCTTCTTCTTCTTCTTCTTCTTCTTCTTCTTCTTCTTCTTCTTCTTCTTCTTCTTCTTCTTCTTCTATTTCTTCTTCTTCTTCTTCTTCTTCTTCTTCTTCTTCTTCTTCTTCTTCTTCTTCTTCTTCTTCTTCTTCTTCTTCTTCTTCTTCTTCTTCTTCTTCTTCTTCTTCTTCTTCTTCTTCTTCTTCTTCTATTTCTTCTTCTTCTTCTTCTTCTTCTTCTTCTTCTTCTTCTTCTTCTTCTTCTTCTTCTTCTTCTTCTTCTTCTTCTTCTTCTTCTTCTTCTTCTTCTTCTTCTTCCTTTTCTTCTTCTTCTTCTTCTTCTTCTTCTTCTTCTTCTTCTTCTTCTTCTTCTTCTTCTTCTTCTTCTTCTTCTTCTTCTTCTTCTTCTTCTTCTTCTTCTTCTTCTTCTTCTTCTGCCTTTATATCCCCCAACACAATGCACCACATCAGTCAACTTATTTGAAGATTTTTGAGGAGATGGTTGGATTGTGTGGCTAAGGGATGGTGTCGCTCGTAGAGAAGGCTATTTACAGTGCCTTCTTTACTGAGTAAACTAGAGCCACCACCATACAGTGGTTAGCATGCTTCTTTACCGTCCAGTGGCTCTATGTTGGAATCACATTAGAGGCAGGGATGTTTGTTCCCTATTGACATTTGCTCCAGGCCGATCCAGCTGACATGGGTGTGGACTACATTTCTGAGAAGTCATACAACATCATAAGAAGTCATACAACATCATAAGAAGTCATACAACATCATAAGAAGTCATACAACATCATAAGAAGTCATACAACATCATAAGAAGTCATACAACATCATAAGAAGTCATACAACATCATAAGAAGTCATACAACATCATAGATTTATTGTCGATTGATCTACAAATATGGGGCTAGCACCATGTTCCTAAGACACACCTCCTCCTCCTTTTATTTTTCTACTTCTTCATATCCTCCTCTCCCTCATCCTTCTTCTTGGCCTATGCCGTGGAGCAGAATATAGCAAGGTCTGTCTGTGGATGATAATATCACAAGTTATATCCCTGCTAGTGAAACTTACATTAATCAACGTGGGGCCATGCTGTCGTTGTACAGTTAGGTGAGACACGGGGTTCCCTGTTGATCCACAAGAAAATGTAACCTCGTCTCCTTTGTTTATGCTGGTGCTACTAGATCTAGTAGTTATCCGGAACGAGGTTACAGCTGCTGGATCTGAGGGTATCAAAATCATAACGGTATCAACACAAGCATGACTGCCTTTATCATCAAGACCATCATTCCCTGCTCAACAACTCTGATGACCTGGTGTTTTCAATATGTCTTGTCTCTCTATCGCTCGCATTGAATTAGAGCAGGGGTCACCAAATTTTTTTCACGACGGGCCGGATAACTGACAAAATGACGAGCGCGGGCCGGATACTCATTCTGTACAATACTTGCACCGTCTCCGAAGCGAAGGTCTTACGGACTCGGTTCGTAATCCTGTATACCCGCGTTCGAAACACAGCTGCGCGTGATTTGGCAGTAGTCCGCGTTGCGCTGGTTTTTTTACGTTATGGTATGGTTGCCGGACGTTCAGAAAGCAATGACAAACTACTGAACGTAAACTTGCCAAAACATCAACAGCAAAAAATGCTGGTGTTGACTGCAAACGTCCTGTATAGGATATGCAACTAATTTAACAATACTTGCAAGCCAAACCAAAGCTCTGGGGGAAAAAGACAAAAAACAAAGTTAATCATGGGTGAGTTGCGTGCAATGCACAAAAAACAAAGACAACCAACATATTTATTTACTTAAAAAAAGTTATCAAAGAAGGAGACGTTAGCAAAAAGATAGTTACATCAGACCTAGTGTGCACATACCCGAATTTCACAAACTAAGCAGCAAAAAAAAAGGTTAGTGAGATTTGTGAAACTGATATTTGGCTTTCAAGATATCATCAATGTTGGTTTGGAATTGCTGCATCCGAATCAAGAGAATTGCTTTCAAATGTTCATCACGTCAATCTCGCTTCGATGTGTTGACTTCACATACTTCATTTTGAAAAATGTTTGCTCACAGACATAAGTTGTTATAAACACTGATGTCATACCAGCGGCAAACTTCTTCAGATTCGGAAACTCAACATCAGGTAAGCAGCGGTAAAATTCAACAAGTTTTTCCTTCTCTGTGCTTCTCTTTCAACAAGTCATTTGCTTGCAAATCAATGAGCTCCAATTGTAGTTCAACTGGCACATCATCAAGGTTACAATCAAACGGATTCTGGAACAGAAGAATGTCACTCTCAATTCTGTCAAGATCTGAAAATCTCTCCAAAAAATGCTTCTTCAAGTCACGAATAATTCTTTTACGGAAAATCGAGGTTAATATCTTCGGCGATTGTAGCGCAAATCTCTTTGAAACAGTGAAAATGAGATAATGTTTTCTCCTTCCAGTTGTGCTTCAAACAATGACAGCTATCTCCGAAATCCTTTGATGGTTCTGTAGAGATCATAGACGAGGTTATCTTTTCCCTGAAGTTTCAAATGCAGTTCATTCATGTGGGATGTGATGTCTACCAAAAATGACAACTTTGACAGCCAGGTAGGATCTGAAAGTCCAGATTAACACCACGAATGAACACGAGAAGTTGTGACGTACTCGAGAGATCAGAAGACTCATCCAGCGCCAGAGAATACCACAAGTTCCTAGTTTTCTCGCGTATCTGTAGCACTATGTTCTCTCCAAGTTCTTCTGATCTTCGCACAACTGAACTTGCCGAAAGGCTGATAGTTCCAAACAAATCGGCTTTCTCAGGACACAAGTCATTTGCTGCTTCCATCACACACTCTTTGATGAAGTTGCCATCAGTAAACGATTTTCCTCTTTATGCCATCTTATGCACTATTTTGTAACTTGTACGAGTGACAGATTCATTTTCAGCAAACTTTCCCGTGAAGAAATGTTTGCTTCTAAACCACGTTTCATGGACTCTTATTTCTCAGAGCGTAACTTTCCAGAAAACTTTGAATATGTTGATAGATGTTTTGTTTCGTCAGTGACGCCGAAGATTGTCACTCTTTCAAAACGGCAACAGCTTCGCTGCATATTACGCAAGTGGTTTTTCTGGTCCTTTGTTTCAACAAAGAAGTACTTATACTTGCCCATTCTTCATTGAAAACGCGACACTCGGCGTCCACTTTTCTTTTCTTAGTAGCGATAATGAATGGTGAGGTACACGGGATCTGAAAATGAAAAAGACATTGAATTTAGAAACAAAATTAAAATCCTATTGAAACACAAGAAAGGCAGAGGAATAGAGGTCACTGGTGAAGCTACGGCTCACCAAAGGTACATATAAAGTTTATAGGTACCATTTGGTAATAGAATATATCTCATAATAAGGTTTGCAAAATATATAAATAGGGCCGGTCTAAACATTCTAGAGCAGATTTTTTTCAACAGGGGTTCCGCGAGTGGCAGCCAGGAGTTCCGCCGAAACAGGCCGACATGCCCTAAATGCAACATTTCCTGCCCATCTGGTTTATTACATAAAGTAGGACAGACCCTTGTATCATCGCACAGAGTTCCTTGAGCAACGTAAACATTTGCGTAAGTATCTGCTCCAGCAGAAAGGTTGAAAAACACTGGCCTAGAGACCAGCTCGATTAACACCTTGACCGGGGAATTCTTCTGAATTGGGGTTAATATTTTCATAATAACACGAGACTTCTATGGCATTTTTATGCTGTTTGTTATTTTATTGCCTCTTCTCACACTTGCAGTTCACTTAACTATCACTGTCACAGAAATCCTTGTTACATACCTATAAAATTGATGACAGGCAAAAAGAAGTAAATATTTCTGACGCAGCGGACCTGTGTTGTCAGCCAGGCGTATCTGTGAGAGGGAAAGATGTGTGTGTGTGTGTGTGTGTGTGTATGTGTGTGTGTGTGTGTGTGTGTGTGTGGTGTGTGTGTGTGCCATGGAAACCATGGTAATGTCAGAGCGTAGGCGGCGCTACCAGGAGCCAGGGAAGGATTTGGGATGACGCAAAATAAGCAAACATTACAATAGACAAGAAAATCTAGAAACAATAATTTATAATTGAAAATAGTAAATTTAAGACACTTAGCTGCCAGGAGTTCTCCTCACGTGTGAAGATCTCCTATTATTCTAAACATAATATTTACATTTAAATGGTATCAAAACGTCTTGTGTTCCATACGTTATATCAAGCAACATGGAGTATCGTCGGCGGGCCGGATGAAATGACGTCGCGGGTCGGATCCGGCCCGCAGGCCGTAGTTTGGTGACCCCTGAACTATAGCATAGTTCACACACACACACATACTACTACTACTGCTGCTGCTGCTACTGCTGCTGCTGCTGCTCCTCCTCCTCCCTCCTCCTCCTACTACTACTACTACTACTACTACTACTACTACTACTACTACTACTACTACTACTACTAGACTACGACTACTACCACTGCCACTACCACTACCACTGCTTTACCACTACTACTACTACTACTACTACTACTACTACTACTACTACTACTACTACTACTACTACTACTACTACTACTACTACTACCACCACTATCACTACCACTACCACTACCACTACTACTACTACTACTACTACTACTACTACTACTACTACTACTACTACCACTATCACTACCACTATCACTACCACTACCACTACCACTATTACTACTACTACTACTACCACTATCACTACCACTACCACTACTTACACAACTAAAAATATAAATACTATTCGTAATAGTGCCTGCATGGGGGTTAACTTCCTGTGATCAGTGTCGCCCGCCATCAGGCAAGCCAACTCCGACTTTTGAAGTACTTGTAATTTACCGCCCAAAGTCAAGGACGAGAAGTCAACATTTAAGTCCAACTGACCGGTGTTTGAGATGAAACCACAACACGCGCGGTCACTAGAGGAGGTTAAAGTGTGGACATGGTAAACCTCTCGGCCACACGGACCTCCGATGACCTGGTGAAAACTTATGATTCTGTCAATGTCTATCCAACCATTTCGTCTGTGTATCTGTTTGACTGAGATCGTCTGTGGCAGTGGTTCTCAACCTTTTTTGGCCTGTGCCCCCCTTCACCATATTTTTAGGACGTCATTCCCCCCTCACCATATTTGTAGAATGTCATTCCCCCTCCCCTTTGTATTTCCTCCCTAAAAATTCCGCTCTGCCCCTACACAGTATACGTAATAATTGAAGCTAAATTTAATAGCACATACTAAAACAAGTCTAGACATCTACATAAAATGTGATTTGCATATCTACTTACGTTATAAAATGAATTTCAGAAGGGTGATACGTACAGAACCGTAAAGTATGAAGGGAAAAACAATATCAAGTAATCGGTTCTTGTATTAATACAATCTAGAAATAATCATAATTCCCCTCTGGAAACCCTAAAATTCCCCCCTGGGGGGGGGGGGGGATTCCCCACCGGTTGAGAACCACTGGTCTGTGGGATAGTATCTCCTTACTTGTGTCATCCATGACCCCCCCCCCCCTCTCTCTCTCTCTCTCTCTCTCTCTCTCTCTCTCTCTCTCTCTCTCTCTCTCTATGTGCCTGCTTGCCGGTGACGTCATGTAGAGTATAGTGTAATTGCTATCCGACGTCACTGATGATTCGCTCGTGTCCGTCAATCTGATAAAGTGGGACAGGAAGACAACGCCCTCATCGAGGTCCAGTCCAGATCATTAAGACAAGGTAATGAGAAAAAATTATCTTGGATAACGCAGGAAACTCTTACATATAGAAGACACAGAAGCCAATAAGGAACTGGACAATGGCGGGTATTTTAATTATTATTAAATATGTATATTAATATTTAGGTAGCCTAGCAAATGACGTGGAAGTAGCAGCAGCAAAAGAAAACATCAGAGACCTATACAGAAGCTCAAGGAAAGTGGAAGGCATATATAATCAACCAATTGGACTGATCATAAATAGTAATGGAAAAGTTCTCAACAACATTCAACATCAAATGAACACACGGGCTAAATACTTTGAGGAACTTCTGAATAGACCAGCCCCAAATGAACATCCAAATGTCTAGCCTGCAGAAGTGGAGCTTGATATCAGCTATGAGAAAGCATCTACACAAGAAAGTAGAAAATATATCAAACTCCTGAAGCATGGGAAAGCTGCTGGTCCAGATGGTATCCCAGCTGATATCATCGCCTCAACTGAAATATCCCACACATTATTTAGCACCAAATTGGATGCCTAAGAAAAGGTCAGCAGACTGGAAGAGAATGATAACTGGTGAAAGGGACCTGCGGGAATTCGAACATGATACACAATTATGTGACTGCCTATTCCTAAAGATAGTATTAGGCAGGATCATCCTGGAGAGATTAAGAGATGCCACCAACAAACAATTTAGGAATGATCAGGCAGGCTTCCGACCAAACAGGCCCTGCATTAACCAGAGAGCCACGCCATGCCATACTGATAGATCAAAGCACTGAGCTGAACTGGCCACTTTATATTGGATGTGTGGAAAGTAAAAATTATTCGACAAAACTGACATGAATTCTATTTGAGTTTTAATGAATCACTAGTTGATTCCACATAAAGTTATTAACCGAATTACTGCCTGTATTACCTTGCGTTGTAGGACATTCGTCGCTACCTGGGTAGGTTAGGGTTGTCATCTCTCTCTCTCTCTCTCTCTCTCTCTCTCTCTCTCTCTCTCTCTCTCTCTCTCTCTCTCTCTCTCTCTCTCTCTCTCTCTCTCTCTCTCTCTCTCTCTCTCTCCCCCCCCCCCCTTTTCCTCCAACAGAAAAAAAATCAACTAAGCAAAGATTCTAACTCGGGTCTCCCTGATTGGGATATTGGCGTTCTAACCACTGGGCCAGATGGCAACATGTAAAGACTTAACGTAGTACAGCTCTGTATCAGTCAATAAAACTAGTAGATACATTTGAGATAGAAACCCAAGTGTGTCTTGTCTCATCGTTATAATTCTCACTGACAATAGTCTGGATTCTGAAGACAAGAATAACTGCCACCAAAAAAGGAACACAGTGAGCTCTGACAGGAAAGCTTCATGTTTTGGACTTGGCTGGTGACATTGCGCCCATGTCCCACACACGAAATCAGATGCAGGACAAGTTTACATTTGTTGCAGATTCACATCAATTAGGTTGATATATTAAACTAGGGAAAGATAATAAGAATAAACAAATGCAAACCCGATCTGCCTTGGTGAAACCCCACTTCAAGAGGATAAATCATAAGCCTATTGAGATAGCAGCATAGATAATCATAGTGGAACGTATCGAGATATTGAGACACGAATATGAAAGACAAGAGCGACACTAGGAAATGTGTGGATGTCACAGGAAAATAGAGCCAGCAACAAACAGAACAAACAATTCCATCGACATATTAGTACTAATGAGAAATACTCAAACAAACTATCAAATTACAAAAAACAAAATAATTAAATGGATGACTGCACAGGGCTAAGATAGAACCACTATAGCCTAGCTGAAAGAAATGGATGGACAGATTGCAGCAAGTTTAGAGTAACAGAGACCCTGGCGTTGGAGGACACACATTGAGTGAACATGAATGTAGTATAACTGGAATGTCAGTTCTATGGGAGCCACGGGGCACACAGAATTAGATGGAGACCTAAACACTTTGACACAGAATTAGATGGAGACCTAAACACTCGGACACAGAATTAGATGGAGATCTAAACACTCGGACACAGAATTAGATGGAAAGTTAAAAGCTCGGACACAGAATTAGATAGAGACCTAAACACTTTGACACAGAATTAGATGGAGACCTAAACACTTTGACACAGAATTAGATGGAGACCTAAACACTTTGACACAGAATTAGATGGAGACCTAACCACTTTGACACAGAATTAGATGGAGACCTAAACACTCGGACACAGAATTAGATAGAAAGTTAAAAGCTCGGACACAGAATTAGATGGAGTCCTGAACACTTTGACACAGAATTAGATGGCGACCCAAACACTCGGACACATAATTAGATGGGGATCCAAACACTCGGACACATAATGAGATGGAGACATAAACACTCAGACACAGAATTAGATGGAAAGTTAAAAGCTCGGACACAGAATTAGATAGAGACCTAAACACTTTGACACAGA
The DNA here is from genome assembly GCA_014155875.1 of Cepaea nemoralis. Taxonomy (NCBI): domain Eukaryota; kingdom Metazoa; phylum Mollusca; class Gastropoda; order Stylommatophora; family Helicidae; genus Cepaea; species Cepaea nemoralis. Next base: position 98,605 of record JACEFZ010014235.1, read on the forward strand.
TTTAGATGGAGAAGTGAACGCTCGCACACAAAATTAAATGGAGACCTAAACACTCGAACACAGAATTAGATGGAGACCTGAACACTAGGACACAGAATTAGATGGAGACCTGAACACTCGGATACAGAATTAGATGGAGACATAAACACACGGACATAGAATTAGATGGGGACCTAAACACTCGGACACAGAATTAGATGGACGTCTAAACACTCGGACACAGAATTAGATGGAGTCCTAAACACTAGGACACAGAATTAGATGCAGAACTGAATACTCGGACACATAATTAGATGGAGACCTGAACACTTTGACACAGAATAAGATAGAGACATTAACACTCAGACACAGAATTAGATGGAAAGTTAAAAGCTCGGACATAGAATTAGATAGAGACCTAAACACTTTGGCACAGAATTAGATGGAGACCTAAACACTCGGACACAGAATTAGATGGAAAGTTAAAAGCTCGGACACGGAATCAGATAGAGACCTAAACAGTCAGACACAGATTTAGATGGAGACCTAAACACCCGGACACAGAATTAGATGGGGACCTAAACACTCAGACACAGAATTAGATGGAAAGTTAAAAGCTCGGACACAGAATTAGATAGAGACCTAAACACTCGAACACAGAATTAGATGGAAAGATAAAATCTCGGACACAGAATTAGATGGAAAGATAAAAGCTCGGACACATAATGAGATGGAGACCTAAACACTCGGACACATAATTAGATGGAGACCTAAACACTCGGACACAGAATTAGATGGCGACCTAAACACTCAGACACAGAATTAGATGGAGACCTAAACACTTGGACACAGAATTAGATGGAGACCTAAACACTCAGACACAGAATTAGATGGAGACCTAAACATTTGGACACAGAATTAGATGGAGACCTAAACACTCAGACACAGAATTAGATGGAGACCTAAACACTTGGACACAGAATTAGATGGAGATCTAAACACTCAGACACAGAATTAGATGGAGACCTAAACACTCAGACACAGAATTAGATGGAGACCTAAACACTTGGACACAGAATTAGATGGAGACCTAAACACTCGGATACAGAATTAGATGGGGACCTAAACACTCGGACACAGAATTAGATGGAGACCTAAACACTCGGATACCGAATTAGAAACAGATTAATTTAAAGATGGAGGGAAAGGGTGGGGAAGGGGGCGTGAAGAGATGTAGGATATCGCAAAAGACACATCAACTTGGCTGAGCTGATTGAGTTGGCTGAGCTGATTGAGTTGGCTGAGGTGGATGAGTTGGCTGAGCTGGTTAAGTTGGTTGAGGTGGTAGTGATCCTTTGTTCCTTTGGGAGATGAAGTGCAGCAGAGAAAGGACAACATGGCCAGAGAGACAATTCTATAACTAAGAGGGACAATTCTATAGCTGTCTTCATTTCTGTTGACACATATCGGGAAATACTATACACATTATCCTTCTGGCAAATGCCACAAAGTACTGCCATAACTATGATGCTGAAATTGAGGCAATCAAGATAGCCACAGAGAAATTACAAAATACCAGCCATGGTACACAACCTGTGGTGATATTGACAGATGCAAAATCCGTAATAGAGGCGCTCCTGTCTGGGAAATTGCCAGTTCTAAGGACACTACTTTCTGAACTTAGCAGTCAGCATAAGGTCACCATACAGTGGATACCATCCCATTGTGGAGTGCCGGGAAACGACAGAGCTGATCGACTGGCTAAGGAGGGAGCAAAAGAAGAACAACCTGATGTGCCCATTACATACCACCGAAAGAATAGAATGATCAAATCAGTTAGAAGGCAACCAAACTCTACTAAAGACGACTACCACGTTAAGACAGACCAGAACAGGTCATTATTCTGTGTCTCAGAAAAGAACACAATAGATTACGCAACCACATGCATACAACATTCACGATTGGTGACTCAGTTCATGTGCACATATGGATTGGAGTCGCAGACAGCAGAGCACATACTCCAGGATTGCCCAAACTACAACATATCCAGGTGAACCATCTGGCCTAGAGAGACAACAGTGGAAGATAAACTCTATGGACCGCTGAGTGAATTAAAAAAGACTGTTAGATTCATACAAGAGACAACATTGCAGTTATAAACATATTTCAGGCGAATGAAAGAAAGAAGAAGAAATGTCACAACAATGACAACATTAATGAAAAATGGAAACAACACACAACATGTGTAAAAATCAACACGTATATCAGACTTACAGGCCACCCATATTTCCACTCTCGATGTTTGTGTGTATCTTGCTGCGTGAAGAGCTCTACAGGTACAGCTCCGTCCATGAAATTCTCGTGTTACACGAACATCCATAGTGACCGAACTGCCGTCAGACTCAAATGGCTGTGGTATATTATCACATGTGATGGTTGTCCTGTAGACTGGTGGATCTCCCCCAGGAACATGACAAGTTAGAGTCAGTGTCTGGTTCTCTACGACGTCCACCCAATAGGTTTGAAGTATCTGTCTGGCATAGTACAGCTGCGGCGGTTGTTGAGGGGGTTCTGAAACACACAGCAGTTTGACATGAACAGACTTTAATTTGACATGAACAGTCACCAATTTGACATGAACAGTCACCAATTTGACATGAACAGTCACCAATTTGACATGAACAGACTTTAATTTGACATGAACAGTCACCAATTTGACATGAACAGTCACCAATTTGACATGAACAGACTTTAATTTGACATGAACAGTCACCAATTTGACATGAACAGTCACCAATTTGACATGAACAAGACGTTAATTTGACATGGAACAGTCCACCATTTGACATGAACAGTCACCAATTTGACATGAACAGACTTTAATTTGACATGAACAGTCACCAATTTGACATGAACAGACTTTAATTTGACATGAACAGTCACCAATTTGACATGAACAGTCTTTAATTTGACATGAACAGTCACCAATTTGACATGAACAGTCACCAATTTGACATGAACAGTCACCAATTTGACATGAACAGTCACCAATTTGACATGAACAGTCACCAATTTGACATGAACAGTCTTTAATTTGACATGAACAGTCACCAATTTGACATGCCTACTCACGAGGTTGATATGATTAGGCTCCAGTTTGATTTGAGCAACCACCAGTTTGATACGAGCAATCACCAGATTGATATGAGTAGACACCAATTTGACACGTGTAGGCACTAATTTGACATGTATAATCACCAGTTTGACATGAACAATCACCAGTTTGATATGTTTAGGCACCAGTTTGACCTGTGTTAAGTACCCGTTTGACATGAGTAGGCGCCCGTTTGACATGTTTAGGCACCCGTTTGACATTAGTAGGCACAAGTTTACATGACCAGACACTAGACTGACAGAAGCATGCACCAGTTTGACAATAGTATATACCAGTTTAACATAAAGTAGGCACCAACTTGAAATGAGGATGTATCAGTCTAACATGTGTAGATGAATGTGTGGCACTAACAGACTATAATTTGACAAGAGCTGACAATACTTTGACATGAGCAGACAATAATTTAAAATAAGCAGACAAGTAATGAGAGAATGAATTACAACGACATTAATTATTCTTCTTATAGTGCATGCCGTGTGGCGCTGGTGATCATGTCTGTCCACAGCCTTCTGTCTCTTGTGCTGCCAATCTTCTTATAGTCCATGCCCTATGCCATGTATTGCAGTATAGAAAATGCATTATCGGGAAGTTAAAAGTAAAAGGATAGCGCGCACACTGAACGCACAAGCGTTTACTTAGAAACGAATGACGTAAAAAACGGCAAACGACAGAAGCGAAGAGAAGAGTCTGGACGAATGAAAGCTGAAGGACGAACATCGGAAGGCAGTTCAGAAAAGCAAAGACATGAAAGCATCTAGCAAGGAACAGTCAGTTTCAATAGTTTAAGCAGAATGAAGCTATGGAGATATCGACACACCATCCATCCTGCCAGTGATGATGTGTTTTTGAAAAGTATAGTATAAAGCTCAGCCTAGACCAGACATTACTTGCCATTCAAAAGTACTGTAAGTATGTTGTGCGAAAGTTTTGACTGTGACGATCAATGGCGAAACAGGCTCGTGCCTGACAATAGAATGAAACTAGGAAGGTTATAGAACACTAACAGAACGTGAGTTGAGTACATGGGAATGCGAACACTGCCGAAGACCGGCATAGTGTAATCCTCACGCTGTTCGTGAATAAACATTTAGGTTCAGACTAGGACGCACATGAGTTCCTGTTATTGATTATTACACATCATCACCAAACAGTCATGTATTCGCTGTTACGACCCAATGTTGTTGGTAATTGTTTGAAAATACCATGGCGGTCGACGCAGGACAGACCAATGGAAGAGAAGAAATACTAGCCCAACAGAGTGTGAGTGACCCATGGCACCGTGTGGCATTTGTGATCATGTCTGTCCACAGCCTTCTGTCTCATGTGCTGCCAATCTTCTTATAGTCCATGCCTGTGTGGCGTTTGTGATCATGTCTGTCCACAGCCTTCTGTCTCATGTGCTGCCAATCTTCTTACAGTCCATGCCGTGTGGCGCCGGTGATCATGTCTATCCACAACTTTCTGTCTCCTGTACTGCCAATAATTTCTGATACTGATGTTCCTCAATGCCAAGATGTTAGACTGTCCAGCATCTTTTCTCTTAGTCTCCTGTCTCTCCTCACCCCCAACTTTCCCATTGTGACGAAATACTGCAGCTTTCCCCCTCTAATAAAACAAAAGTCGCGTAAAAGTCGACCTACAGAATCGCATGTCTACAGAATGTGGACTGTCTTCTTCGGATGCGAATACCCAGTTCTCTTTGGGAGTTCACTTCTGTCAGGATATCTTCATGACTCATTCTATCTGTCCTGGATGTCCTCATCATTCTTCTATACAACCACATTTCTTCAACTTCCAGATAATCTCTCACTTGTCTGCTTTTGTCCATGAATTGCGTCCTCACATAAGAATTGGTTCAATATAGATCTTAAGAAGATACAATGCATAGCGTATTGTAAACAATAATTATTTGAATTAACTACTGAAATCCTGCAACCAGAAACATCAACAATCTGTATCCTCGAAGCCAGATAAAGGAGTGTGTTTCTCTCTGTGACGTTTTGTCTCTCTGTCTGTCTGTCTCTCTCGCAGGAGCCTCACAATGATAAGAGCGACGTTCTGCAAAGGCACTGTTGCATGATGGTGATGATAACAGTGATGATGATGGTAATGATGATAATATTGATGATGGTGATAATGATGGTAATGATGATGGTAATGGTGATGGTAATGATGATGGTGATGATGATGGTGATGATGATGGTGATGATGATGGTGATGGTGCTGGTGGTAGTGATGATGATAATAATGATGATGGTTTCGATGATGATAATGATGATGGTGATGATGATAATGATGATGATGATTATGATGATGATGATGATGATAATTATGGTTTTGATGATGATAATGGTAAATCGAAGTAAATGAAACACTCTACTTAGCCTTTGTCGACCAAGAAAAGGCATTTGATAGCGTAGATAGAAACAAGCTGTGGGAAATCCTTAAACAATATGGAGTGAGTATACATCTAATGAACCTATGTAGAAGCTTATACAACAACAGTGAATGCATAGTGAGAGCAACTGGAGGACACTCAGAACCCTTCACCATAAGATCCGGAGTACGACCAGGTTGTGTCCTGTCCCCTCTCTTGTTCATAACATATATAGACTACATATGTAAAGAAACCAGCCAAACAGAGACAGCAAGAACACCGCATGACGAGAACACAGAAGAAGAACCAGCTGCAAATCTAACCATTAGAGAACTCCTGTTTGCGGATGACCAAGCACTAATAGCAAAATCAGAAGCTGAATTACAAGACCACATGAATAGTCTAAACGAAATGTGTATGGAACATAACGAAAATTAGCACAAGTAAAACAGGGGTACTGACTATAACTAAAGAAGAAAAAGCAACATCGATTTACCTAAACGAATATCCCTTGAAACAAGTAAAGAGTTTCAAGTACCTTCTTCTTCTTCTTCTTCTTCTTCTTCTTCTTCTTCTTCTTCTTCTTCTTCTTCTTCTTCTTCTTCTTCTTCTTCTTCTTCTTCTTCTTCTTCTTCTTCTTCTTTTTCTTCTTCTTCTTCTTATTCTTCTTCTTCTTCTTCTTCTTCTTCTTCTTCTTCTTCTTCTTCTTCTTCTTCTTCTTCTTCTTCTTCTTCTTCTTCTTCTTCTTCTTCTTCTTCTTCTTCTTCTTCTTCTTCTTCTTCTTCTTCTTCTTCTTCTTCTTCTTCTTCTTCTTCTTCTTCTTCTTCTTCTTCTTCTTCTTCTTCTTCTTCTTCTTCTTCTTCTTCTTCTTCTTCTTCTTCTTCTTCTTCTTCTTCTTCAGCTTTCCGAGCCATTGAGGTTCTTTGCTGCAGATACAAGCCGTCTCCATTCGTCTCTCTGGTTGACCTTCTCTTGCCAGTCGTTGATTCCAAGTGCTTGTAGGTCTGTATGTATATTATCTCTCCACCGTCTTCTTGGTCTACCTCGGGGTCTACGGTCATTTATTTCCTGAGTGTAAGCGAGTTTTGTTTCCCTATTATCTTCCATTCTTTCTATATGCCCCAGCCATTGTAGTCTATTAGCCTTCATGATACCAGTGATTAGCGGGGACTTAAACAGATCATAAATGTCTTTGTTGCTTCTTCTTTTTCACTCTCCACTTTGTGTATCCTTAATGGGCCCAAAGATGCGCCTTAAGTCTTTGTTCTCAAAGGTTTGTAACAAGGCTTCGTCTCCTTTAGTTGTACTCCAGGTTTCAGAGCCATACAGCACAACTGGTCTGATCAGTGTTTTGTATATTGTGATCTTGGTGTTACGAGATAGCGCATTTGATTTTAGCAGATGTTGTAGTGCATAGTATATCTTATTTCCAGAGTTGATTCTAGTTTGTATTTCTTCCCTTATGATGTTGGAGCAGTTGAAGATTGTACCCAGGTATTTGTATGTTTCCGTTCTTTTAATGGTCATATTATCTATTTGTATGTGGCCAGAGTTTTTAGCCGTTCCTTCTCTTGAAATTACCATATATTCTGTTATATCTTGGGTTATAATCAGCCCCACCTGTTGAGCTTTTTCCTTTAAGTGAGTCAATATTTCCAATGTCTTTTGTTAATTTTCCCCTATAATATCTATATCATCTGCATAACCAAGCAGTTGGATGTTCCTCCAATAGCACATTCCTCCTTTACCTTCCTTACAACTTTCTCTAGAGCCAGATTGAAAGAGTAGCGGCGATAGTGCATCACCCTGTTTCAAGCCAGATGTTATTTGGAAAGGGTCTGATTTCCTGCCTTTATATGTTACTATATTATAAGTATCTTCCATGCATAGTCTGGTCATGTTGATTAACTTCCTTGGTATTCCAAATTCCTGCATAGCATTCCATAGACTATTCCTATGGACACTATCATAAGCCTTTTTAAAATCCACAAAAATGTTATGGAGATCTCTTTTATATTCCCAATTTTTCTCGGCTATTTGTCGTAAGATAAATATCTGATCTATTGTTGATCTGTTTAGTCTGAAACCCGCCTGGTAGTCACCTAATATGTCTTCTGAATATGGTTTTAGTCTATTTAGTAATACTGCGGATAGTATCTTATAGCTTGTGGACAGTAGTGATATTCCTCTATAATTTTCACATTGGAACTTGTCTCCTTTCTTAAAGATAGGTATCAATAATGACTCTTTCCAGTCATGGGGTAATTCTTCTGTCCTCCAGATTTTTATTATTAGTTCGTATAGCTTTAGATGTAATGCATGGCCACCTGCCTTTATAAATTCAGCAGCAATTCCATCAGCCCCAGTTGCCTTATTGTTTTTAAGTCGTGTTATTACATATAGGATTTCTTCAAAAGCAGGTTCTTCAATTTGTGGTTCACACGTTAGAACCTCTTCCTGTGGGAAAGTGTTACTTGGAGCTTCACAATTTAGTAATTCAACAAAGTATTCTTTCCATGTGTTACACATTTCCTCATTGGTATTTATCATATTCCCATTTTTGTCTTTTAAACCATATGTGTTGTGTTGGTGCCCTCGTTTCATTGACTTCAGTTCTTTAAAAAACTTTCTGGATTCGTTTTTCTGGTGATTAGTTTCCATATCTTTGATTATATTACTCATATATTCTCGCTTCTGCTGCCGAACTATTTTTGTAGCCTCTTTACATTCAGTTTTATATTGCTCTTCATTTTGGATGTTGTTGATGTCATTTAACCACAACTGTCTGGCATTCTTTTTCCTAATGACTGTTTCTTCACATGTTTGATTGAACCATCTGTTCTTTCTATGCGTGGTTAACACACCGAGACATTCTTCTGCGGTAGTTTGAATTGTATTATTGATGTTCAACCAAGTTCGGTCAACGCTTTCCTCCAACGGGTTTTGTAGAGTTTCAAGTTTACATTTTATTTCATCTGTAAATTTTGCTTTGACTGTATTTTGTTGTAGTTTTTCTCTGTTATATGTTGGGTGTAACCTTTGTAGTTTAGCATAGAAAGCTCTCTTAAGTTTTATTTTAAATGTTGCTCCAACGAGGAAGTGGTCTCTGTGGCACTCAGCTCCTCTATAACTTCTAACTTGTTGTATGTCTGATGCATTTTTGTTGTTAATTAAAATGTGATCTATTTGATTATAGGTTCTCTTGTCACATGATTTCCAAGTTTGTTTATGTATATCCTTTCTTTGGAGTCTGGTACTGCAGATCTGCAGTCCTTTGGCTACTGCTAGGTTGATGACTCTCCATCAATTATCATTTGAAGTTGTATGTAGGCTTTCCATACCGGCAAGTTTTTTATGAGTTTTCTCTCTACCTATTTTTGCATTGAAGTCTCCCAGCACAATCAGGATATCCTGTTTGGGGGTTTCTTCTATGACATCTTCCAGATCATTATAAAAGTCTTCTTTAATATCATCTTCTTTCTCTTCAGTAGATGCATGTACATTAATCGTCGTTATATATTTCCATCTACCTTTTATTCGTAATTTACTAATCCTGTCATTAACAGCTTTAAAGTTTAGAACGTTCCCCCATAACTCTTTATTGATGACAAATCCTGTTCCTAATTCATATTTATTTTGGGTGTTTTCTCCATATATTACAATCATTCCGTTTTGCTCTAAAGTACCCTCTCCTGGCCACCTTATTTCTTGAATTGCTGTTATATCCATTGGATATTTAACCAGCTCCCGGGTTAGTTCTTCGGCCGCTCCAGCTCGATATAGTGTCCGAACATTCCATGTTCCAAATCTCAAAAGTCCTTTAACGTTCCAAGGTCATTGTCCAAATAAGTCAGTCCGAATTCGAGGCTTATGTATCTGTTTCGTAACAAAATAGATTTACAAAGTTGGGGATGTTAACCCCACGCTTGAATCCCCAACCTGGAGGACCAGGTTGTTTCTCTTTGTCTGTTCTCTACCCTTTGACCTGTCCGGCTTGGGAGGCCCTGCTGGTACCTACGCTACCGCCGGCATAGCGCACAGGACTTAAGCTCTTCCCCCCCCCCCCCCCCACGCCAAGGTGGAAACACCATCGGGGGAGTTTCAAGTACCTAGGAAGTATAATATCATCAAATGGCAAATCAGAAGACGAGATCGAAAATAGATGCAATAAGGCAAATCAACTCATTGGACAAATGGCACCAATACTAAAGAACAAACATGTATCAATAACTACAAAGAAAGCACTTTACAACACAATCTTCCTACCAACTCTATGTTACCAATTCCAAACCTGGACAATGACAGAAAAAGAGAAAAGAAAAATCACAACAACAGAAATGAGGATTCTGAAAAGAATACTAAATGTATCAAGAAGAGATAAGATCAGAAATGAATAAATCAAGACTAAAGTGGGGGTTATAGCAGCACTAGATTTTATTAGAAAGGCAGCAAAGTCAAATGGTTTGGCCATGCAAGTAGGTTACCAGTCAACAGCATACCACAACAAACAATGATGTACAGACCAGAGGGAATCAGAGGAAGAGGCCGACCACGTAAACGATGGACGCAGGGAATAGCAGAGTCCATGGGAATATCGATACATGAAGTCCATAAGTGGAGCACTCTCCCGCTATTTATACTTCACCTCGACACCGCAAGGTACAAGAGGAACATGATGAGATGAGACGAGATGAGAATGGTTATTGTGGAGATGATGATAATGTTGATGGCGGTGATGAGTATGATCATAATGATAGTAATGATTTTTCTTGTCATGGTAATGATGATGATGGTTATGACGATGACGATAATCATGATGACATTTTCTGATGTGTTGAATGCAGAATGGTCCGTGACTGGAATCCGTACGTTGCCACAGGAAAGACGCACAGAAATGTGACCTCATTTGCTGGTGTGCTATAGGCGCAACTGTTCAACCTCTACACTGCTATTGTCAGACATATTTTGTTCAGTCCATATTTTATGTAATCGAAATTAGGCATTGTCATCTATCCCCCCCCCCCCCCCCCCCCCACAACATTGCTAATCTTTGAATGTCATATACTGAGCAAGAACGTATTGTTTCATGTCATGATATTATACAGTGTGTATAATAGTGTTACATACAGGTTAGTAGGCACGTGATCGTACAGCACACAAGACTCCGTTGTTTAGAACATTCTTTATTAGTCGAATCGTTCAACTACAGCACAATGATGGTAGGCTCAAATCCCGATGTTTACATGTTCCTACTTTCTTGCTAGCTGGCCCCCAAGTGACGTGTGTCCCAGCCTAGATACACTTCTTCATTCGTGCACACACGTTCACTAGCTATGGTTTTCCCACTAGTCAAGGAATGCGCAGCATTCCTTAACTCTTTACTCCTAAGCTATCCTTACTGTTACAATACCTCCCCTTCTTCAAGGAGAATTTTTCCCTGAAAAAATCTCAACCCCAACTCTTAACCCCTTAACTCTACATCTCTATACAACAATTCCATATAATTCTTAACTCAATTCTCATTCTCCTATCTCATCATAGCCAATTGCTAACCAGAGACAATAATACCGAAACTCTCTACAAAACTCGTTATAAAGTTCTCCAGAAAACTCGCTACAAAACTCTCTATACAATTCTCTAGAAAACTCGCTACAAAACTCTCCATAAAGTTCTCTAGAAAACTCCCTACAAAACTCTCCATAAGCGAACCGCTTTTAAAATTTAACCATCTAAATTATGATTGACAAAACTGAAGATATTCCCCTTATCCTTTAATTCTCCCTTATTCACATTCTCACATTCTCACTATTCTAGGATAGACAGAAAAAATAGTTAGATTGGGTAGTTAGATTTGGTAGGTGCGCACCTAAAAATAATAAAAGTAAGGAAAAAGTAAGAAAGTAAGAAGTAATCACCTTTCTCTTCCCATACATTCTCAAAACTTTATAAAAATAAAGTTTCAAAATTTATCTTCAGTTTCCGTCAATAATAATTGTTATTATCAAAAAAATATGTTAATCCAAAACTACCAGCTTTTGTATTATTCACCTCGTCAAGTTCAAAAAAAAAACTCTAAATTATATACACTGTTAAGTACAGTCTTCTTCTTCCAATATCTATTTATTTAAATGCCAAAACTCAAGCTGGCATTCCCCCCATATTCTCCCATTTAACGCTGTTCAACCCAGCTCCTATTTTTAATCCAATCATTTACATTGCGAACGACTCAACTACTTTAAGTCATCTGTTTCCAAAAAAAAACAACAAGACTTCATATTTCTTCCAACTGAACGTCAAACTAATAATCATTTAAACACACTCAGGTTAACTCAATAAAACCAAAGTTTTGTAAACATAAGCAGCTAAGTCAACTTATTCATTTCATAAAGCGCAATTGAAGTTCAAACAATTGACGAAACCATATCAATCCCCTCATTCTTTGACATCATTTTTATCCCCACACATTAATCAAATTAAACATATATAACTTAAAAACCAACCTGATCATAAAACATATACCAATAATAATACCTTCCTTGTAAACACAAAAATATCGTGTCTAACTTCTTCTTCTATCTGCCATCTGCAGAATATTCCACCACGCTATTTATCTACCTCTTCTCCATTTTCTTAATAACTTCAAATTTTTTTCGATAAGTGCAATATCTACATCAATGTCGCTATCCTCCCGAGGAGAGCTAACATCTTTCATATCAGCTTCTTCATCAGTTTCTGACTTTTCATCCATCTCTTGTTCCCCATCTGTATATCCATTACTAGCAACCGCTAATTTCTTCCTTTCTAAATCCAATCTAATTTTCCTGTCTTGCCGTCTCAACAAATTTTCAAATGGCGGCATATCTTCACCACTTGAAGAATTCACTCTAAGTTTCCTTTGCCTCTTAATTTCTTTTTCTTTCTGTCTATCCAACTTTCTTTTTACTGCCTGTCTTGTATTCATAAATGGTGGTTCTATATTTTCCTTGACTGATTCTTCACTAATATAATCGTCATACATGTTATTTTCCTCTGTCATGACTGTTTTTGGTACCGTTTCTTCTTGTTCAGCTGTAGTAGATGCTGTTGTCACTTGTTTCCCATTCTCTATAGGTATTGGATATACCGATTGTCTGACCATCTGTCCACCTGACAATATTTCTTCGGAACAATAATTATTATTACTATTCTCTGCATCCCTTTCCTCATTATCCCGCCTTAAGTGCTCTACATGTGAACGTGCAACATGCCCTGAAATTTGATTCTTAATAGTATATGACACTGGACCCTTACAACTCTCATCGAATCTGAATTATTCCAAGCTCAGTTACACGTATTTGTTATTTCTATATAACCATGGTCTTAATGCCTTCATGAGACTTCTAGTGTGCAACTCTGCTTCAGTCTTTTGTTGTTTTTGTGTTCCACTTTCTAATAGATAAACATCTTTTGTATCATTTACTCCCATCCTTGGAATTCGTCTCCTGGCTTTTGCTACTTTTCTGCCATATATACTGTTATCTTGTTCCGAAGAGTCACTAAGTAAAAATTTGCCTGCTTGTCTACCACTAACCATACCGCACGAGGAAACATCTCGCTTCGAGTCAGGATCGTTCCTATTCATTCCTTTTAAATCTCTGTCTGGTGTACATTCTATATCAAAATCTGTGAGGTCTGAAGATTCTGATTCATAAGATTCCTCGGTTCCACATCTATGATTATACATGAGCAAAGTTTTTCTATTTCTAGCCCTAACACTCTTTCTAATTTTCTTTCTGCTGTCTTCTGTCTTGGGTTGTCTAACTTCTGTACCTGTGTCTCTCTTTAATGCAATGGTGTTTCTCTTCGTCACTTTCAAGTCAGTTGGCTTTGATTGAGTTTCTACCAACGCGGTTTGACTTCCCTTCGTTATCTTGTTGTTTGGTTGTATCTGGGTTTTCTTTCCTACTGTATCAACTTGTGTCTGTGTGTTCCGTTCTACCACTTCAATCATCTGCGTCTGTGTCTCTCTTTCCTGTCTACCCCTTAAAATTGAAAATACCTGTCGATCATCAGCTAAGGTTCTATTAGTCTGATGCTGATTTTCTCCTTTGTTTGACTTTGCGAGTGCATATCTCAATCTTCTGATTTCAAACCATTGATTTCGTAATGTTTTCTGCTCCTCACTATTAGATGGCCAGTTCCATCTTTTCTTATAAAAATTCTGTCTCTGCCAACTATTATCCTCTGGCTTGCCATGTTGTCTCTCTTCATACCTTCGTGTTCTCGTCACGTTGTTTACATTCCATCTGTGACAGTTTCTGTCGTTGTTATAAAGCGGTTGTTTTCTAAAGCAGGTTGAGCTTTGATGTGGCCTTGGCGTAATGGTATCATACTGGCCATTCGATTGGAAACCTCGACTACGTTGTCTTAATACTGCATCCAACCTTGCTATTGCCCCGCCAACTCCAGTCAGTACCTGTGAAAAATCTTGGGGTTGCATCCTAAAATCTGTACTGGAAATTATCAAGCAATATACAAATATTTCAAACAATATTAATTTCAAATTCAGCAACAATATATAATCTGTTCAATTAATTACTCTAATATTATCTAACTATACTAACTAAAGACTCCAATCGAAGATCCTGACGAAGAAAATTTTCTGTTGCAATCCCGAATCCTAATAAAAGAATTTAAATGAAATCCTGATGCCGAAATACCAACACCACAAAAACAAGGACTCTAATCGACACCGTTGAAATGAGCAGAACAAAGAAGAGCCTCTGGATTTCTTAATTTAATCGAAGTCGAAGTCAGTTCTTTCCAGTTATTTTCCTGACGTTGATTGTGCTCGATATAACGCTCGCTATAAGACTGCTTGATTATTTGCTCGATTAACTGTATGCGTTGGACTTTACTTTCCGTCAAGCAAGGTCACCTTCACGCAACCGACAACTGCTCATGGTTTCAGCAAAAATTACTTTCCAACAGCCATCTGGCATTTTCATACGTTTCAGCGTAAAAATGATTCATTCAACAACAATTGGATTTAAACCTGACGCTATCCACTCCCTTATTTGTTACGTGGCATTTCAACAACTGTCAGTTTAAATTGAGCATACCAAATTTTTACTTGAGATAATTTTCATCAATGCTTTCATTTAAGTGAAGTAACTGTAGAGAATATTGAGGATCTCGACTCAATAATTATGGAATTTGCAACATAACCTTGACTTCACCTTCAACAGTCCAATGAGTTAAAACTCATAATTTTCACCATTCTTTGTATTACTTGGAGTTTTGTTTGGAGCAGGTTATCGTTCTGTTGAAATTAAATCATTTCTGGTCCCTCAAGATTTCATAAGTTGTTATACCATGTAATCAGCGAGTTCATTCTTATCAGCTTTTGTACTAATTTTTGATGCAAACCGGCATTACTTGATCTCAATATACCATTAGCGTTGGTCAGTGCTCAAATTATTTCATACTATTTATCAGATAAAAACATCAGTCTTTCAAAAAAATAAGTTTATCAATCAAACCTTTTGAGCTGGCCTGAGAAATCGATCTCCTTTTTTAACAGAAATACACTGAGAACCCACAACAACTACCCCTGGGCGGGCTTTTAGCTGTTGCGTTTCTTATTATTATTTACTTAAAAACTTCCTTCTCCAGACGCCCAGACACAACAATCTTCCATGGCGGTAACTCTCTTCTCAACATCCCATGTTTCGTAAGGTCAAAGGCACCAAATCAACCTGTATAATAGTGTTACATACAGGTTAGTAGGCACGTGATCGTACAGCACACAAGACTCCGTTGGTTAGAACATTCTTTATTAGTCGAATCGTTTCAACTACAGCATAATGCTGGTAAGCTCAAATCCCGATGTTTACATGTTCCTACTTTCTTGCTAGCTGGCCCCCAAGTGACGTGTGTCCCAGCCTAGATACACTTCTTCATTCGTGCACACACGTTCACTAGCTATGGTTTTCCCACTAGTCAAGGAATGCGCAGCATTCCTTAACTCTTTACTCCATAACTACTCCCTTTACTGTTACATGTGTCACAGCCTCACATTATACGGTAAACCAACATAAGTTAATAGACACTAGCTAAGGGCTACAATTCCCGCCCAAGGGAAAGAAGTAAGACCCTCGAAGGCCAGAGTAATCCAGAGCCTTCTCGAAGGACTGGTCAGTGAGTCCACTGTCCCGTGGACACTGATGTGGCCCGCTTATTGCAGGGTCCACGAGGAACTCGGACAGAGTTACCACCCGTGTCGGATTGCGACACGTGTGAACCGGCAGAGACAGACGGGACATCGGAGAGGCAACAGGGCCTGCCTTAGAGGGACTTAATAGTTCAGACCCATGTGTATTTAGGGTCATAGACATATGCTAGATAGTTTGCTTAGAATGTTTGTTATAATCATGTGTGATGTTAAACCTCTATGATATGCAACGCATCAGTGCGGGCTTGTTAAACCCACTGCGCCAACGCACTGTATACCTAACTGCAATAAATGTTATATATTATATTTAACGGAGTTATTGTTGCCTGTTTGAGCCCGAGCTCAGATCCCTAGACATCCAACACGTTGACAGGCTTTTTGGGGGCTCGTCCGGAACTTAGATTCAAGACCCAGCTATAAACAGGACACAAGGTTATAAACAGGACACAGGGACATAGACGGGACTACGCCCTTGACCGACAGTATCACTGTTTGAGCCCGAGCTCAGATCCCTAGACATCCAACACGTTGACACAGTGCCCTCTCTAATGTAGTAGTATACACATATCACTGGACCGCTAGGATTTGAGATCCCTTAAGCTGATGTCTTCAGACAATTGTGACAGTCGCCCTTAAAACCATATGAGGAAGGATTTCTATATAGTAGTTAGTAATTGCTATGGCGTTAGTTGTCAGGTCTTAGTCAGATATGACTGAGCTACCGTATAACAGTAGACGGTACTACCTGCTCTCTGTGACCGCTGAATGTTGGGCGACGCTTACCAAACCCGACACCCCACATTGAAGGGTACAAGCCATACCCTAGTGCGAGGAACTGCAACCTGAAGACTAAATGTCATGGCAGGGCACAACAGCCCCTAAGCCTTGGTCGGCAACTGGTCTAGGATGAACGCTCAGTCAGGCGGACAGTTAGAGCATTGCTTTGCTGATCTGGCAGCTTATGCAACTTGTCATGTTCCAGATGTATTGGTGTTATCCTTTCATCTGGAGTAGGCTGAACAGGCCGAGAAATGGATCCTGCCGCGTGGGCAACACATGGTCTCTAAATTCAGCCCAGGCTTTGTGTTATGGAGAGTTATAACTCCATTTTACACACTATCGTCTGTCAAGGCAGCAAGGTGCCAGTAAGCCAGTGATGATGATAAGGGTAATGATGATAATGATGATGATAATGATAATAATTAATAATGATGATGGTGATGATGGTGCAAATGATGGTGATGATAATGATGGTAATGACGATAATAATGATCACGGTGATGATGATAATGATAGCGATGATGTTGCAAATCATGGTGATGGTAATTGTGATGATGATGATGATGATGATAATGATGATGATGATGATGATGAGTATTACTCACCTACAGACACACTGGTCTCTTTTTCTACCACTATTTGAATTCGGAAGTATGGCAGTGTGGGTACCATGGCAACGGTGACGTCGTATGTCCCAGCATTCGTGATATCAAACGAGGCATTACATATTGCTGTATAATACCCATCGGCGTTGTCCACAACATTAGAGACGGTCTGGTCGGAAACAGTGAGATTCTGAAACAGACACAGTTATGGATGTTTTAGTCCTGTATTATTTCACGCACTAATTATTTCATTAAATCATTCAGTCACATTTTACATCACAATGTGAAAAGGTATTTCGTCATCTCGTGTTCATAACTACATAATTAAACAGGGGAAGGTGATGGAGGAAGAATATGAGGAGGATATCAGGTATAGACGAAGTGAAGTAAGAAGAGAAGCCGGAGAATAAACAGAGATTACGATGATGATAGTGAAGAAGAAGAATAGGAAGGGGGAGGGCAGGAACAAAGGAAGGACAATGAGAAGGAGAAATTGCAGCGTAATAGATTCGAGTTCTCTCTTTGGCAGGCAACTGTACTTGCAAGTGATAACGATCACACTAGGTCACAGTACTTACAAGTGATAACTAGATCACATTACTTACAAGTGATAACTAGATCACAGTACTTACATGTGATAACAAGATCACATTATTTACAAGTTACAGCAAGATCACAGTACTTACACGTGATAATTAGATCACAGTACTTACATTTGATAACTAGATCACAGTACTTACATGTGATAACTAGATCGCAATACTTACCTTGTGATAACTAGATCACAGTAATTACAAGTGATAAATATATTACAGTACCTACAACTGATAACCAGATCACAATACTTACATCTGATAAATAGATCACAGTATTTACATGTTTTAAGTATATTACAGTACTTACAGCTGATAACTAGATCACAATACCTACAAGTGATAACTAGACCACAGTACGTGCAAGTGAAAACGATCACAGTACTTACAAGTGATAATTAGATCACAGTACTTACACGTGATAACTAGATCACTGTACTTACACGTGATAACTAAATCACAGTGCTAACATGTGATAACTAGATCACAGTGCTTACACGTGATAACTAGATCACATTACTTACTTGTGATATCTATATCAAAGTACTTACCTGTGATAACTAGATCACAGTACATGCAAGTGATAACTAGATCACAGTACTTACCTGTGATAACTAGATCACAGTGCTTACATGTGATGACTAGATCACAGTACTTACAAGCAGTAAAAGTAACAACTAGATTGTAATACTGACATAATTTGAAATAAAGTATGCTTTTCGGTGTAGATTGACATCAATAAATCAGTCAATCAGGTGCCGTCTCCACAATGAAGGTTGGCTGCAATGGATCTCCAACACTGTCTGTCTCTCGCCTTGACTGTGCATTCTGTTAGGCTGATGTTCGCCCGTCTCTTGATATTATCTTCCCACTTGTATCGTTGTCTACCTTTTGCTCGCTTGCCCTCAACCTTGCCTTCCAGTATGGTTTTTATAAGCGTGTCATGTCTTTAGACGTGACCGAAATATTTCACTTGCCTCCTCTTTATTTAATCAACGCTCACTTCATTCCGAGTTTTTATAGACCCTCTGTATTTGATTGTTTTTGTTTCCATGAAATACGACATATTCGTCTGTATATCCACATCTCCGTCACTTGAAACGTCACGACAGTTTGGAGAGAACAATAATGGAAGGGTATATGCCTGGGAAGAGAGGAAGAGGAAGGCCAAAGAGAAGATGGGTGCAGGATGTGGCGGATGATCTCCAGATGGGTGTATCAGACGCGGGACATCTTGCTTGTGATCGAGAAGTTTTCCGGAAGGTTGTTATGGGAGCGAGGTTCTGCAAAGGACATGCTACTGAATGAATGAATGAATGAATGAATCCACATCTCCAGGGCTTCTATGCGACTTTCTAGTTGCTTGTTCAATGTCCAGGCTTCCGCGCCATACAGTAGCGTTGAATATACTTAGCATTTGACAATTGTCATTGTAATGCGTTATTAATCTCTCTGGATGTTAATACTACTGATTTAATGCCGTTGAAAGCATGTCTGGCCATTCCTATTCTCTTTTTGATTTCTATTTCACTTCTGCTATCATCTGTTATTATATGTCTAAGATAAGATAAACTTGTTACTTGTTCTAGTATCTCTCCTAATTATCATAGTTTTTGTTGTTTGGATGTTAATATCTAAGCCACATTCTGCACTGTGCCTGTTTACTTGTTCCACTATTATGATGACACAGATTTGAGACAAACTGTTTTTCTAACTAGATTTACAACAATGACATACAACAGAGACAAACCATGTTGTTGACACATGTGACTTCATATCTTTAATCGATTAAAAATAAATAGACATGAGGAGGTGCAAAAGTGTAGATAGGTCAATACAATGTGGAATAAACAATATATTCAGATAAAAGATACTGCGGCGAAAGATGCAGATAGATATAGTCAAACAAGACGAACGTAAACACTCACAGACACAATAATTGCATTGACTCGCAGGGAATGGGGTAGACATTCGGACACAAACAGCAAATAATTACCGGCCTTCTTTCATAATTGATCTTCCAGGTGCAGTTTACTTGAGGGTAAACTTGTGCGGCTGTGCACGTTGTCCTGACCGTCGCTTGCACAAACTGGTGGCTACACTGAATGTTTGCTGGTTTCCCTGAAAACAATGTCATATAACAACAGCCTGACTGTGTACGAGATGTCTGGCCGGGTCAGTGATCGTGAAATGAACACATTTAAAAACACATTGTACAATGTTTTGGTCCAGCAAAGGAAATGATTTTGTTTATTTATTTTACTCACAGATAGACTGATGGGTGTGTGGGTGGGTGAGTCGATAGATACATAGGTTGGTGGTTGGGTGGGTGAATAGAGAGAGAAAGAAAGAAAGAAAGAAAGAGAGAGAGAGAGAGAGAGAGAGAGAGAGAGAGAGAGAGAGAGAGAGAGAGAGAGAGAGAGAGAGAGAGAGAAAAGAGAGAGAGAATCTTGGTGACAACAATGCTTTGTAATTAACTATAAGTTAATTGCTGCAGTTAAGATAATCAAACATCACAAGAGCAAGCAAGAAGCCACTGACTTACAATAGCTCTCACAAACAGATATGAGGTCAAGAACTGAGACCTGTAGGAAACAATCCACAGAAGGAAGATACAGGGGAGTCAACAGAACATTCCAACAGAGAACTGAGAATTGCACAAAATAATTCACAACATAATGTATAAGGACGCCAACACAACATAACGCACAGATGTTAGAAGACAAGGAAATATCAACGGAACCGCCAAGAAGTATGAAGACAGCACAACATACGCACAAATGTGAGAAGACGGAGAGATGTTAAAGGCCCAGCCAAGATGTTGGCGTCTGTGGTTTAGGGGTAGGGAACGCAGTTTCACAATCCCGAGATAGTGGGCTCGAAGTCTGCCGCAGACGGTTTGGGATCAGACCGCTTTCCGTTGCTTTCTTAATGACATGAGCAACAGCCGGTCAGAAAGCAATGGCAAACTACTGAAGGCAAAGTTGACTAGAAAATCACAAACAACCAATAAATGCTGGCGTTCACTGGGACGTCCTGTACAGCACATGCAACTAACAGTGGAGACGACGGAAATTGAGTACATACATTCACACAATGACACATATAACACAGATAAATCTGACAGAGAAGAGTAAAAGAACTGGACACTACATGCCACTCACTGTAAACGTTCAAACTGCTGGCTTGCGACCCAGTAACCGCTATTGTTGAACTCCATAGAACATGTCCAATCAGTTTCATCATCACTTATTGTGGCATTCCTCAGCTTGAGAGTCCAGGGGGTATAGGCATATGATTGTTTACGTACATCAACAACTTGATTGTATCCCTGATGTGTCCAACAACTGTTAGCATCACATGAAGCTACGACTGCTGCTGTCTTCATAAATCTAACTCCGGTGATTGAGAACGGTCCATAAGAATATTTGCTACACTCAAAGCTTGGGCTTTGTTGTCCGACTTCGGCTACTGGACACACAATTCCCGCAGGTGGGATATCTGTAGGTATAGAAAGTCTGTTACAAACACAATCTGTATATGCAGCTAAACTTGGTAATTAAGCAATGTAAAAGCTGTTGACAAATTGAAACATCGAGAACTTTTCGACTTTCCATATGCTGCATTAACTCAACAAAGACGAGAAGACCCCCAGAATAAGTAAAATACATCCACATATTTGATTTTTCATTACCGCGAGGACTCTCTTTTCGTTACTTTAATTCTCTAATAGAAATAAAGGAATAAAGTCTTGGGATGCCAAAAACTAAAATCACTGACAGACTAAACAAATGGTGATATGCCACAATCTTAAGTCACTGATAGACTAAACAAACGGTAATATGCCGCAAACTTAACTCAGTAACTTCCCTTGGTTTGCTAAATACTAAAGCGACTAAGAGACTGAAACAAACTCTAATTAGCAGTATTTGAGTACATATTTTGTACACTTAAGGGCGTGGCCAGGGGTTAGGATATCAAACACTGAAATCATACAGCGTGCGCTCTAATTCCCGTCAAGTCCAAGGATTGGTATCATTAGAGGTAAGCCAGACATTCAAACCTTTCCCCTTCCTGCCGACAGCTTGCATGAGTGCAACCATCACACCTCTCCCGTCTTTCACCAGTGATGGCACGAACGATCCTATCTGTTTTATCTCAAAATCCCAAGAATATGAAAATGAATGTCAAGTGACAAATTGTCAAATTACGAAATGCACATCACTCGAAACATTATAGTAAAAACAAATATTGAATCTTGCGCAAACTCAAAGGACTTTAATTGTAAAAACACTTCTAACAATCTGTGTATTTTAACAGGAGAGAGTGACAGTTAATGAAAGATGACAAATTCAATTCACGGCGACCAGTGAAATTGGGTCAACGCTGACCGATCGATAAGAGAAACTGGCGCACACTGTATATGTAGCCAAGAGGTCAAGAGGTCAAGCCTGTACAGTTGGTGATGAATGCCAATATGTAGAATAGTATGTTGACATCCAGATCGCAACAGAACAAGAAATCGGTAATCAAGGATAAATAATGAAGAGACTTCTATATACACTTAGAAAATCGTTTACATAGACATCGAAAATTTTAGACAATTATTACGGGCAATTATTATATCAACACACAGGAGGTCAACTACATCGACACAGGAGGCCGAAGGGAGTATACGTCAACACAAGACGGCTAGATACAGGTCAAAGCCAGAAAGGCTGTGATAAATGGAGGATCCGATTCCAGAATTTCATAAACAACATCGTGAAGAAATGTGTTATAGAACTTTATATTGAAAAGAAACAATATCAATCGCGAGCGTATATTAAACTTCTGAATTACAGAACTCTGAACTTATTGACATTTTAGTTTGTGGTTATACAACATACAGTTTACAAGTATTCAGTTACCTAGCAAACATTTAGTAAACTAAACGACTATTAGACCATATATGGAGAATATTTATAGCGTAGTTGGATTATTGGAGATGTAATTAACACTTTGGATTGCTTTAAAAGCTTAATTAAGGTAGTTAATATTAGGAGTAAACATTAGAATATAAAGCAGTAATTTAATATTACAGGATACAGTTATCAATGTAGATATAGTAGTTATTAAAAACAATTATTGCGTGTTACTTATTATATTGCTAGTTAAATATTGGACTATATTAATATTTTAAGGAATTTATTTAGCATTATAATTAATTTTGATTGTGTTATAGTGTTGATAAGTTAGTAACATTTGATAACAGGGTGGGTAAGTAGAAACCCATAACTGAAGTTTATTAATCGTGATTTTTTAAAATAATATTAATTAGTGGAAATTTTATATTATAGTGTTTATTTTTGTCTGCCCCAGTATAAAATTCCATATCTCAGTAACCAACTGAAGGAAAATGACGAGATTTAGCATATAACCTTATCATGTCCACCCAACAAAACAATTTTTGTTCCGGAGATTATACAGCAGATTTCAAAGTTTGTTTGTATGCGGTATATATTTTACGGGTCAGAGACGAATTTCATAATTCTAAATGTAT
This sequence comes from Cepaea nemoralis, assembly GCA_014155875.1. Lineage (NCBI taxonomy): Eukaryota > Metazoa > Mollusca > Gastropoda > Stylommatophora > Helicidae > Cepaea > Cepaea nemoralis. The sequence continues at coordinate 121,869 of JACEFZ010014235.1, forward strand.
TACAGCGTAGCCAGACAATCAGCGTTCAATGTTGAATATTTTACGTTTGGAAGACGTTTGGCTTTTTAAAACCAGGTTTGGCGTCAGAAAATCAGTTTGGCTTTTTGGCCTTTTAAAAATTTGTAATGGCATATGACTCTTTTTGAATTTTTCAAGTTAATTGTTGTCTTGTTTTACTATTTTTTAGTTAAAACATTTGCAAAACGATAAGCTTAGCGTATGATTTTCGTACTGTACTTGTACCTGATCATGTTCTATGCGCACTGACGCACTGCGCAGCTTACTGTTTAGTTAAGTTTTCAAATTAATTATACCTTCATCGCAATCGCAAGTCGCAAGTATTTCTTATTATTGACTGAGCCTATTATTATGCCAAAGTGGAAACCATCTTATGATACTAATCGGAAATATAATGATCAATGGGAAGAGACATTTGTGTGGCTCAAGAAATCCACTGACGGTTCTGAACAGGCATATTGCAAATTGTGCCATTGTAATATTGTTCCAAGATTTTCAAATCTCGCAAATCATGAAACAACAGAAAAACACAAGCGGAGCGCGCCATCTTCTTCACACAAAAAAACAAAAAAAACAAAAAAAAAACAAAAACTTTCAGTTATGACAATAGGCAAGAAAATTGACGATAAAGTCAAATTAGCAGAGTTACAAATTGCTGTTAGCATGGCTTGCCATAGTGCCATACGCACCATCGATCACTTAGGTGAAATAATGGTAGCCCGTGGTTGGGGCAGCACTCTTGGTCAGATAAAATGGCTCCGAACGAAGTGCATATCACTAATAAAAAATGTTATTTCACCGTCTTTAAGATCTGGTCTAATTCTAGATCTGCAAAACAAGAAGTATACACTCATCATTGATGAGTCCACTGATGTCTCGCCCCAAAAGTATTTGTGCATTTTAGTTAGATACCTCAGCGATAAAAGAAATGAAATTACTACTAGTTTTCTAGGTTTGATTCCAGTTCAGGAGGCTACAGGAGAGAATATATTTAATTTGATTAACACTGAAATTGAAAAATGTAATCAGTCATTAAAAAATTGCATTGGTTTTGCATCAGATGGTGCTTCCAGTATGGTTGGATGCAACAATTCAGTTTGGTCCAGAATGACAGATGTATCTCCTTCATGTGTTCAGTATAAGTGTGTTTGCCATTCATTAGCATTGTGCATCAAATATGCAGTGTCAAAACTACCTTCAAACATTGGATTTTTGCTGACAGAAATACCAAATTGGTTTAGACATAGCAATCTAAGACGAGAAGCATTTAAAGATTTATTCAAAATTATGAACTCATCGACAGAATTTCAGCAAGCTAGAACTGCACCACTTCCTTTTGAGAAAATTTCTTCTACTCGCTGGCTTGTCCGGGGAAAAGTAATGTTCAACATTCTAATGAATTGGGAAGAACTCAAGGCTTATTTTATTTCTGCTGAATTAGCAAATTATGACACTAAATTTAAGTCACGACTTATAAAGGAAATGCTTCTAGATCAAAGAAACTACCTTTATTTTCATTTTGCAACCCCTATTGTGCAGGAATTCGAAAGGTTAAATAGCCTTTTATTCAGAAAAGTAAGGCAGATCCTCACGAATTACATGAAGAACTATTTTTGCATTATAAGAGTCTTAATAGTAGGATTTATGATACCAATAATAAGAAAAAAGATGTTTCTAATGTTTATTTTGGCATCAAATTCCTGTCAGAGTGTGATAACTACATTCAGAAAAGTTCTGATACAAACATTAATTGCCAATAAGAGGTCTTAGATCTCAAAGAAAGATGCTTATCCATGCTAGAAGAAGCACTTGATCAAGTTAGATAGCGGCTTCCTTCAGCAAGAAATATATTTGAAGATCTAACCAATTTTAACCCTGGAATAATCTTAAGCCAGGCTTCTAGACCACTATTTTCAAAATTGCCCTTTTTGAATTTGGCTGAAGAAAACCACCTCACTATTATCGAAGAACAATACAGAAAATTGCCTTTTATAGATTTGAAAGAAGAAGAACAATTTAAAGAAAATGGACTGCCTAAAGATACAGAGCAGCTCAAGCAAGGAGTCATGAAGCATCCCCAATTTAAAGAGCTTGCTTATTTTGCTCTTACTTGCTTAATAACACTTATTAGCAATGCTGCAGTGATGAGTATGCTCTCTCTTTTAATATGCATAAAAACCAAAGCAAGGAATAGACTTCAGCTGTCTCTCTTAGAAGCAATTATTAGAATTAGATCAGAACTATTATCTTCAAACAAGTGCTGTAATGAATTTGTTTCTTCATCCAAAATGATGAATGATTTCAAAGCTGGAATTGTGTATTCTAATGAATCCTACACTGAATTTCTCAATAATGAAGAGGAATACCTATTTTAAGAAGAGGTCTTCATGTAATGTAAGTATATTTTTAATATATCTTTTTACTGGGCAGTGTTTGGCTTTATTTTGGCTTTTTATTTCATGACTTGGCTTTTTTAATCAGGGCGATCTGGCCACCCTGGGTTGGAATAGAAGCCGTATATGACTTTTGCCAAGTATCGATAGTATGGGAAGTTCTTTCAAGTTGTCGGCTGATCACCGGTTTGGGTTGGTCTGTTTATTTTAGATGATAGCCCTTACGGTGGACGGCGGGTCAAATGATCTCAGGGAACTCTTGTTTATATTTGTGTTATGAATTGTTTTGATTTTGTATAGACTATGGGACAGGTGAAACTGCATTGTTGTCGACATTGGGTGAGGTGCTTTTGCTAACATGTAGTGAACTTAGCGCGCGTTCACTGCGTAGTGATAGTTGCACATTACGAAATGGTTGATACAAAGCTTAGTTTAGTAGCAGGTGAATACTTATCTATGGAGCTACGATGAGTTAACATAATTTTACAGTACTAACATATTTAAATATGTTTGATTGTTCATTAAGTTGTTGCTAACATTTATTCATTGTACCATAAAGCCATACAAGATAAGATAAAGAGTTGAGATTTGGTCCGTGAGGAGAATATATTGCTTTTTTGGAGAAGTAACTGTGTTGCTATATGAGAGTGTTATGTATTTATATAGAAATTGATTGAATTTATTTAGTAAGGACATTTATTTTATCGTACTCGTAAGAAAAATAGGGTGTACTTAAGTTATAAGCAGGAACTATTATTACCACACATTTTTGATTATTATTATCAATGCATTGTTTATATTCTTAGTGGTATATTATAATATTATTTATTATTTTGTTAATTAATTAATTTTTTATTTGATTGGTTATATACAGGTTGAATGGAATAGAACTAGTAATGAAGATATAAGGAAATGTAATTACATATTTGAGTATAATGGTGATGCTTAAATCGGAAACGCTGTAAGCGAGTCACAAGAGTCTTGTTTGCTGATGACAGCAGGATCTTTTGAATAAAAGCCGAGTCAACGACGCAAAAGGTGAATGACAATAAGGGTCAATGACAAATAAAACAGACAAATTACATATAGATTGAAATACTTCCAGGACTAACGCGTACCTCCACCCAGTGCGTTAGGGCACGGAGAAGAGTGGGGATGTCTATTTAAAACATAGATCAGGAACTCTCGGGAGAGACATTGGATCCCATAGCAGTTATACTTCAGTCTTCTTAATTGGGAAGGGAGGCTGAAGCTACACGTCGTCTTGGAGTTAGACGGGCAGGGCGTGTCCCCCCCCCCCCACCAACACACACACAATCACACACACACACACACATATATACTATATATATATATATATATATATATATATATATATATATATATATATATATATATATATATATATATATATATATATATATATATATATACTAGTCAGGTCTTAGTCAGATATGACTGAGCTACCGTATGACAGTAGACAGTACTACCTGTTTCTGTCAGCGCCGAATGTTGGGCGGCGCTTACCAAACCAGACATCCCACATTGTGCCAACGGCTTCAGGCGGAAGAGCGCAATTGGGAGGGTACACGCCTTATCCTGGTGCGAGGAAATGCAACCCAAAGACAAAATAGTCATGGCAGGGCAGACCAGGCCCTAAGCCTTGGTTGGCAGCTGGTCTAGGATCGAAGCTCCGACAGGTGGACAGTTAGAGCATTGCTTTGATGATCCGGCAGCTTCTGCAGCTTGTCTTGTTACAGATGTATAGGTGTTACCTTTCCTCTGGAGTGAACTAGGCAGGCCGAGAGAGGGATCATGCTGCATGGGCAACACATGGTTTCTTTATTTTAGCCCAGGCTTTGTGCTATGGAGAGGCAATAACTCCATCCCTGGTCTTAACCGGTCTCGGAATTGCTTTGAATTTCAACAGCAACTTGGAGACGCTTTCAATGATACATCAGAAGATTGTATAGTAAATGATAAATAGAGTAAACTTAAGGAAGCTATTTATAAAACAGCGGTAGGGGTTTACGGCACTGTGGATCATAAGAGGCAGGAATGGTTTGCGGCAAACAGCCAGATACTGCAGGCCTTGATTGATAAAAAGAAGATAGCTCTCTTAAGAAACAAGGAAAGACCAACGCGTAACACTATGAGTGAGCTGAAGCAAGCGAGGAAGGATGTGCAAAAGGCTGCCAGTCAGTGTGCGAATGACTATTGGATCAACCTATGTGAGTCCATTCAAATCGCAAGTGATAAGGGAAACATCAGAAGCATGTATGAAGGAATAAAGAAAGCCTGTGGTCCAACGATCAAAAGAAGTGCACCGCTGAAAACCTTGCCTGGAGAAATCATCACTGATAAGAAACAGCAGATGGACAGATGGGTAGAGCACTATTTAGAGCTTTACTCAAGTGAGACCAAGCTAGCGGATGATGCTATCAATGCCATAGAGGCTCTATCAACTCTTGACCACCTGGACACTTCCCACCATAACGGAAGTTAAGTGTGCTATAAATGAACTTGCATCTGGCAAGGCTCCAGGTAAGGATGGGATTCCAATAGAGGTTATCAGGAGTGGACAAGACACACTCACTCTACAGATCCACCAGCTAATAGAGCTATGCTGGCGAGAAGGACAAGTCCCACAGGATTTCAAAGATTCAAACATCATAACGCTGTACAAGAACAAGGGCGATCGGAGCGACTGTAACAACTATAGGGGTATCTCACTTCTGTGTATTGTTGGGAAAGTATTTGCCAGAATTGTCCTGCGCAGACTTCAAATCCTGGGAGATTAAGTCTACCCCAAATCACAGTGCGGCTTCCGTCAGAACCGGTCTACCATTGATATGATATTCTCATTGCGACAAATGCAAAAACAATGCCGGAAACAAAATCAGCCACTGTTTATTGCCTTCATCGACCTCACAAAGGCATTCGATTTGGTCAGTCGTGAGGGTCTTTTCAAAGCACTAAAGAAGATTGGCTGCCCACCAACTCTTCTGTCCATTGTGGAATCGTTCAACACAGGCATGAAGGGTATAATCAAGTTTGATGGCTCAACTTCAGAAGAATTTGAAATCAAGAGTGGAGTTAAGCAAGATTGTGTACTAGCTCCCACCCTCTTTGGAATATACTTTTCACTTCTACTGAAATATGCCTTTCGTGATCAGGATGGTGGTATATACATTCACTCACGCTCAGATGGTGGCCTCTATAATGCTTAGAGATTGGAGGCCAAGACCAAAATTAGGAGCGTACTAATCAGAGAGATGCTTTTTGCGGATGATGCTGCGATTACGACCCACTCTGAGGAAGAATTACAACATCTACTATCTGCAATCTCCAATGCTTGTTCTGAATTTGGTTTAACAATTAACAAAAAGAAGACACAGATTATGTCACAAGGTGCACATGGTGTACCATCAATCTTTATTGACGACGCCGAACTGGAGATAGTAGACCATTTTATATATCTAGGATCAGAGGTAAATAGCAAATTATCCCTTGATCAGGAAATCAACATCAGGATTGGCAAGGCAGCAACAACAATGAACATGTTAGCAAAAAGAGTCTGGGAGAATAGGAAGCTTACTGCCAAAACAAAAGTCCTCGTCTACCAAGCCTGTGTCCCTAGTACTCTTCTTTATGGCAGTGAAACCTGGACATCTTACTCACGCCAAGAGAAACGTTTAAACAGCTTTCATATGCGGTGTCTGCGAAGAATACTTGGTATTAAGTGGCAAGACAAAATCACAAATACTGAAGTATTGGAAAGATCAGGTTGTGTGACGGTGTATTTCATGCTCAGTCTTCAGTAGACTTAGATGGATAGGACACGTTAGGAGGATGGATGATGGTAGAATACCAAAGGACATCTTTTTTGGTGAATTACAGACGGGTAGGAGATCTCAGGGTCGGCCTCTACTACGATACAAAGATGTGTGTAAGCGGGACATGATTGATACAGGCATTGATAATGCACATTGGGAGCACATCGCCGCTGAACGTGTTGCATGGAGGGCAACTATCAGAAATGGAATAAAGACAAAGGAAAAAATGATTGCTGATAAAGCACACACAGAGCGTGAGAGACGTAAGATGGTGCACAATGGTGGAAATGACCATGTTTTCACATGCATCTACTGTGGGCAAACATTTGCAGGAAGAATTGGCCTTACCAGCCACACTCGCCACCGCCATGGATCGTAGTTATTAAGCCTTTTTGAAGCACAATGTACCAAACCATCGTCTGTCAAGACGGAAAGGTGCCAATGAATATATATATATATGATGGGCCTCTGGGGATGTCCACTATCTACACACTATTGCAGGGTGTATGAATAAGTTTGCTGCAACGAGAAATAATCGTATGCCTTTGATGACCTTATCACATTGTTGTAATATGCAAGTGAGGGGCAATGTTGACAGATGGAGTTGAATGTTGGTCAGCCCAGTAAAGCTATTAGAAACGCTAATAACCGACAAGGTGCCGAATTTGTGCACAGAGCAGCATACCAAATATGCACAGGTTATGATTCGAGATTATGAAATATATTCTAGATAGCAGGAATTCTTGTTCCACAGATTTTCAAGTCATAGTCCAAGGATAGTACCAGAGGACTGACAAGTCAAACTGATGAAATATTAGAAGTTGGATTTGAATGGTTAGATTATAAAATAAGTCAACCGAATTTAGAATTGGTTGTACAGAGAAAAAAAAATGTCGCACATTTTGTTGTCAAGTGAAGCGGGGGTGAGTGCCATGGTCCAGTTTATACAGACCTAGAACAGGGCATGAATTGGTAACAAGCGCGGTCTACATGAGGAGTCCGTGTATAGTGACCTCCCACACCATTGGTCACAAAAGCGTGAAAAGCAGTCAGGACGTTTTGTGCGAGGAAAAAACGTCAATTTGATTAGTTTGACTAGAGCTTCGGTCAATGTCGGAGCTAGTTCTGAGTTGAGTAGAATGGCCACAAAATGAGCCCCTACTTTTGTAATTAGAGTGTGTTAAATTGTAGTTTCTGAATATTGCATTTATGTGAAATGTGGTGAAAATGAGAATGTAATTCGTGCTGTGTTTGGAGACAATAAGAAGTATAAAACCATACTGGTGTTGAGTTATTCCGGACATATTTAGTCTGCTCTAAATTACTAGTTGTTGTGAACAGTGCAGGGAAAGAACGTAAATCTGACTTATGACAATGACAGCAATGAGTCCAGCGAGAAAACACAGAATCGCCAACCAGAACGGTACTGGCACAGTAAAGTGACCACAGCAGCAACATATGTATAATATGCTTAGCCGTGGAATGTCCAGTCATCGGATCGAGTGCTGGGCAAGATATTTACAGCACCCAACATACAACACAGTTTTGTGTATCCGCCAGTGACAATCAAAACACACGCACATCAGCCATAGGCGATAGTATTATAAACAATGAATCTAAATCACCTTTAACAAGAAGTCCTAAATCGAATATGGCAACCACAAACAATTCAAAAGTGAAAGCTCTCCAAAAGTTCCATACTCACATGAAAACTATTAACAATAGAATGTTGTCCAAAGGTTTCATACTGAACTGCTATTAAAATAGAGGAAAAAATTGTCCAAAGGTTTCAAACTCAGCAGCCAACAATACATAAGAGACAGTTGTACAAATGTTTCACACTCAACCACCAACAATACACAAGAGACAGTTGTTCAAAGGTTTCACACTCAACCATCAATAATGCACAAGAGACAGTTGACCAAAGGTTTCACACTCAATCACCAACAATACACAAGAGACAGGTGTCCAAAGGTTTCATACTCAGTCACCAACAATATACAAGAGACAGGTGTCCAAAGGTTTCATACTCAATCACCAACAATACACAAGAGAAAGTTGACCAAAGGTTTCACACTCAATCACCAACAATACACAAGAGACAGTTGCCCAAAGGTTTCATACTCAGTCACCAACAATATACAAGAGACAGGTGTCCAAAGGTTTCATACTCAGTCACCAACAATACACATGAGACAGTTGCCCAAAGGTTTCATACTCAGTCACCAACAATATACAAGAGACAGGTGTCCAAAGGTTTCATACTGAACGCCATCAATACATAAGAGACTGTTGTTCAAATGTTTCACACGAAACTGCCGACAATACACAAGATACTGTTCTCCCAAGTTTTGACACTGAACTGCCAACAATACACATGAAAAAATTGTCCAAAGGTTTCACACATACAAAAAAAAAAAAAAAAAACAACAAAAAAACAAACTGGAGAAAGTTGTTCAATGGTTTCACATTCAACTGCCAGCAAAACAATAGAGAATGTTGCTGTAAGGCTTCACACTCAACTGACAAGAATACACAGGAGAAAGTTGTCCAGACATTTCACACATACCCAACCAACAATACACTGGAGAAAGTTGTCCAAACGTTTCACACATACCCATGCAACAATACACAGGAGAAGGTTGTCCAATTCTTTGATAATGAACTGCCGACAATACACAGGAGAAAGATTTCGCCAGCTGCCATCATCTCTCATCTCCCTGTACACATATTTTGATAAAACTATAAGTATCAGATATGCCTATGACACTTACCAATACTGGCTTGACAAACAAAGTCAGCTGTGTAGTTTCCGTCATATTCCTGCCAGCCATCTTTGGTCGTGACGACAGCATACTTACGGGAGTCAGGTGTGTGGGGATGGACCGCCAACCCTGTGTAGTTTACGGGGATCTAAAGAACAAGTGAAGACACCGTCACATCTAGTGATACATATTGAGATGCATCCATGCTTATGTGTGTAACGCGTGTGTCATCCCTTAATATACTGCTTGTATACACTTTTGTGCCAGGGCAGGCGGGTGTAAGAGGGAACGAACGAGCAGAGTATCTTGCCGGCTTGGCTGCCGTGGGGAACGGACGAGCAATGGACCAGCCTGAACTCCCCAGGGAGACAGGACGAAAAAATGATTTAATGGTGAGTGGGACTCTACAACTATGACCTGACAGCCAGAACATCAAGTTTTCATTACGATATCTAAGAAACTAACAGGCACATAAACACAGTCACATGTATTGATATGACTTCAGGGACATAGACGAAAGACGGATATATTATAGGATACGTTAGACAAAATACACATTTAAAGCTATAGTTACCATAGGGATGAGCAGGCCTCTTAAACTTCCTTGGCGATGATGACGGGGTAGTGGGTTCATTACCAAAACCGATCAGTTGGAGTTTAACGTTGAAGTCTCGTTGAGAAAGCAATGGCATTCATTGGCATCTTGCCGTCTTGACAGACAATAGTTTGTGCTTTAAAAAGGCATAATAACTTTTACCTATGGCGGTGCGAATGTGACTGATAAGGCCAATTCGCGCTGTAAATGTCCGTTCACAGTGGGTGCATGTGAACACGTGGTCATTTCCATCATCAAGCAATGGCAACCTGTTGAACTATTTGCCTAGAAAATAAGCCGGGGATACATCGCAACGTCCTGCACTGGGTAATAACCGTTATGACAGGATTATCATATCGGGATATCTTGCCCTCAGATAACGGCAGCGCCCAGCTGCAAGAACAAGGGCTCTTCCACACACAGCCAACTCCACATTCCTAACAGGGTGTCGTCATCAGGGAGGTATAGAATCCACCTGAGCCCACAACAGTGGCACCGCTCTAGACCCGACAATTGAAGACGGTATTAAACATTAAGATATACATCATCATCATCATCATATGCCATTCTGGTAAGCGTGGGCGGTCATGTCTCGCCTTCTCACTCGAGCACCAGAGTCGTGGATCAGCTCATTGTTCTTGTCGCGACCATGCCACGTGGTCAAGCTATCCAGGTGTTTACTTCTCTGCCTTCCTCTTGCTCTTTTCCCGTCAATCTTGCCAGTTGTCACCAAGTTCTCCAATTTATGTCTTCTCATAACGTGACCAAAACATGTTGACTGTCTACGTCTAATTTCTCTAATCAGTTTACGATTTTCATTTGTTTCTTGTAGGACTTGGTCATTGGTTTTTCTGTCTGTCCATGGTATCCATTGCATTTTTCTCAGAAACCACATTTCCACAGCCATAAGCTGTTTTTCAGCCTGTTTGCTCATTGTCCACGCTTCACATCCGCACAAACGCACAGGTTCTATGTAGCACCTCGACACTCTTTTTCTCGTTTTAAATGACATCTTTTTATTGGTCAGTATGTTTTTGTTTTATCTTGCAAAAAGCTACCATCGCCATGGCGATTCTTGTTCTAATCTCTTCAAGACAATTCCTATCAGATGTTATGAGTGTTCCGAGATAATTTTACCGATTCACATGCTTAAGAATATTCCCATTTACTTGTATATTACATGTGGTATTTCGTTCTTCCTAGTGACAACTATAATCTGTGTCTTCTTACAATTTAATTCTAACTCAAGTTATTCACTGTGTGCAACAACCGCGTCCACCAAATGCTGCAGATCTTGCTAATTGTCTGCAATCAATACTGTATCATCTGCATATCTAATCTTATTGATGTATCTTTCTCCAATGATGATTTCATTCATTTCTTCTAGAAGTCTGAAAATATTGTCACTGTACAGGGGAAAAAAAGATGTGGAGACATTACACATTCCTGTTTCACATCTCTCTTAATAAACCGCTATTTACCTACTTCATTATCAATTCTTATGGCAGCTTGTTGTTTCTAATACATGGTTTTTACAAGTCTATGATATGTCCCATCAATTTGTAGATCTGCAAGCATCTCTATTATGTTGACATGTCTTACCTTATCTAAAGCCTGTGTGTAGTCAAAAAGCAAAGGTGTAAATCTTTGTTTACTTCTGCAGAACGTTGAATTAATGTTCTCACCATATATACAGCATTTACTGTACTCTTGCCTTCCACAAACCATCATTGTTCTTCTCCTATTTCGGGTTGTATTTTCTTCCTAACTCTTTGCATGATAATTCTCAGCAAAATCTTTGTGATGTTGCTCATTATGCTAATTGTTCGATGTTGATCACATTCCAAGGCTCGTGATTTCTTCGGGAATGCAATAAATGTAGAATGCATAATTAAGGAGGTATATCTCCAGTATTAAATATTGTAGTCAGCAGTCGGGTGACTTGTTCTAGCCCATATTCTTCTAGGGCATTGATAATTTCTGTCGTAATGTTATCTATACCCCGGGTCTTACCAGTTTTCATATGGTTAATATATAAATATCTGTGTACTTAATCATTGTCATTAGTTAGTCGTTAGTTCCGGTTCCAACTTGACGATAACTGGTAACCCCGTAATGCTCAGTTCCTGTGGCACCAAAAACCGCACAAAATGTTCCTCGCGGTCCCGTCTGAAACATATAGCAGTCCCGACAAAACGAACAGCCGCACACGCAGGCATGCATAAGACATTTGCCAGAATGCCAACACAACAGTCAGCCGTTATAAATACAATTCATCGTCGATGGAAGCTGCGGTCTCTAATAATACCAGCAGTTTCAAAGTCATAACATCTGATGGGAGGTGCCTTGAAGAGATTAGAACAAGAATCGGTATGTCAGAGATAGCCTTTTGCAGGATGGAATAAGTACTGACCAATAAAAGATGTACCAAATGGACAGACAGAAAATCCAATTAGCAAGACCTACAAGAAGCAACTGAATACCATAAACTGATTGAAGAAATTAGGCGTAGAAAGTTAAGATTTTTGGGTCACGTTATAATTAGAGATAGTCTAGAGAACTTGGTGATAACTAGCAAAATTGGAGACAAAAATCAAGGGGAAGGCAGAGAAGTAGATATATGGATGGTTAAGTCCCGTGGCACTTTCTAGACAAAAACAGAGCTGATCCACGACTCTGGTGATTGTGTAAGATGACGAAACATGACCGCCAACTCATATCGGCATGGCACATAATGAATACAAGACGAAAGGATCTACTTAATTGCACCGGGTATATCCCATACGACTCTGTCTCTTTTCGCAGGGCGGCCTGCCTAAAGCGTCGCGCAGAGCACGGGGAAGAGGCTGGACAATTTCACATCATGGCGTGGAGGGACATCAGTATGCGACATGATTGGAACACATAAGATAGAAGGCTGGGGACAGTCATGACCAATAACGCAACTCAGCATGGCCTATAAGAATAGTTGCAGTACACGAGACAGAAGGTTGTGGATAAACATTATCACCAACGCCACACGGCATGGATTATCAGAAAATTGACAGTAATGAGAGAAAAGTTTGTGGAAAGACATGATCACCATCGCCGCACGGTATGGACTATATATAAGAAAGAGTGTTTCTTGTTATCGGACCGCTTTCATATGTCGAACTATGTATTCTTGATGTATGGCAGCTTTTTTACAATGAAACATACACCAAAGACGAACGTATCCATAAAAGTATGTATCAGCAAATAACACCTGATAAAAAGGTCTTGTACTTACTACAAGTAAATATGTTCTAAATATACAATTACATGAGACTATTGACCTGGGTTCCAGCCTAATATGAATACAAGGAAGAGTTCGGGGAAATAATAGCGGCCGGTATTATTTTGACCACATCTGACAGAGGTTGTGGAATGTTAGATTAAAATATTGGTCTAGCACCATTTACCCAATTCGAGTGTGTAAATTGTATGACAACACGTTCCCATGTCGTTGTATATACTATGTAACGACACATTAGTGAAGCGTCAAAATAACAGTATACCCAAGGGCTATCGCCCCATTTATAGTCTCCACTCCATGCTCGATAGTTCAATCCAATGAGAGCTCTGTCCACACCTTCATCATCAAGCAGACCTGGATGGGGATAGACAGAATAACGCACGTTAAAAACGTGCCCAGTAGACCTCACCTCACAACCTCATCTGGCTAAATCACACATGCAAGAGCAAAGAAGGCGGCTTAAGTACATGGCCACAGATACCCATATATCTACATATATAAAAATCTTTGTATGTATGTATGTATGTATGTATGTATGTATGTATGTATGTATGTATGTATGTATGTATGTATGTATGTATGTATGTATGTATGTATGTATGTATGTATGTATGTATGTATGTATGTATGTATGTATGTATGTATGTATGTATGTATGTATGTATGTATGTATGTATGTATGTATGTATGTATGTATGTATGTATGTATGTATGTATGTATGTATGTATGTATGTATGTATGTATGTATGTATGTATGTATGTATGTATGTATGTATGTATGTATGTATGTATGTATGTATGTATGTATGTATGTATGTATGTATGTATGTATGTATGTATGTATGTATGTATGTATGTATGTATGTATGTATGTATGTATGTATGTATGTATGTATGTATGTATGTATGTATGTATGTATGTATGTATGTATGTATGTATGTATGTATGTATGTATGTATGTATGTATGTATGTATGTATGTATGTATGTATGTATGTATGTATGTATGTATGTATGTATGTATGTATGTATGTATGTATGTATGTATGTATGTATGTATGTATGTATGTATGTATGTATGTATGTATGTATGTATGTATGTATGTATGTATGTATGTATGTATGTATGTATGTATGTATGTATGTATGTATGTATGTATGTATGTATGTATGTATGTATGTATGTATGTATGTATGTATGTATGTATGTATGTATGTATGTATGTATGTATGTATGTATGTATGTATGTATGTATGTATGTATGTATGTATGTATGTATGTATGTATGTATGTATGTATGTATGTATGTATGTATGTATGTATGTATGTATGTATGTATGTATGTATGTATGTATGTATGTATGTACGTATGTACGTATGTATGTATGTGTCACAGCCTCACATTATATGATAAACCAACGTAAGTTAGTAGACAGTAGCCAAGGGCTACAACTCCCGCCCAATGGAAAGAAGTAAGACACTCTAAGGCCAGAGTAATCCAGAGCCTTCTCGAAGGACTGGTCAAGTGAGTCCACTGTCCCGTGGACAATGATGTGGCCCGCCTATTGCGGGGTCCACGAGGAACTCGGACAGAGTTACCACCCGTGTCGAATTGCGACACGGGTAAACGGGCAGAGACAGACGGGACATCAGAGAGGCAACAGGGCCTGCCTTAGAGGGACTTAATGTGATTGCGTGCGTGCTTTCGCCCATGTGTGTGTGTGCGCCTGCCTGCCTCTGTAGACGAATAGAAAGTTATGCATGCATGTAACGCAGCGAAAAGTCCAGCTAATGTCACTGAAGAGTTATAAGAATATTAATTTATATTCATCATAGTGCAACATGATGCAACAGTTAATCCATTCATGGTTCTCACTGAATAGTAGTCTTGTCAGCACACCCATGCGCAAATTGAAACTATGCGGACAGGTCATTGATAGAACCAGCCCTATGAACTATGTTGGTGTAAATTTCGTCCAAAGGTTGGCATTCAAGCATCATATATTCTACATCACAACCGATGCCCAGGACTTGTTTGTCAGCATTGAAAGTGATAGCAGCGAAGAATCATGATCAACGGCTCCTTGTTGATTAGTGAAAGGAACTGATTCTCTCTACCACTGACAACGTCCTGTCAATTCTGACAATAAGCAGTACACACACACGCGCGCGCGCACACACACACACACACACACACACACACACATATATATATATATATATATATATATATATATATATATATATATATATATATATATATATATATATATATATATATACTCACATAAACTCACCGAAACTTTTTAAAATAGTTAATGACGTCACACAGATCATCTTCGGATGCACCGGAGCAACTTCCTATCTAGCCATCATATACCTATTTTTAGCGTAATAAAACCTACCAGAGAAAGTGATTACCTTAATGTGCAGACCGAGGTACAACACCCACCACTGAACGGCCTATTTCAACACCTAAGGCAAACTTATTGAAGTAACTTGCTAAAGAAGCCATCTGCCATGTATTCAGACCCACATACGCCACTCTTGAACAGGTCCAAGAAGATTCATGAACTGCATCTTCTTTCCATATAACTCTTGACTCACCTCCCAGAGAGCAAGATACGCCGCAGAATACACATAGGGCACATATATACCACTGGAGAGGGCGATTTAATGGAGCTCACGGATGGCCCTGTGACACGGGACAAGCTGAATTAGTTGGTATTCTCAGTAAGCTTTCGCTGCACAAATGTCAAGGACGAAATTTGTGCTTTTGCCATGACAACAATCCGCCTTGAGATGTAAACATAAGCTGTAAACAATGTCCTGGAGTGGGCCAGTACCCAAAATTATAAATATTCATGCAGAATAAGCGTTCATTGAACATGGTATAGAAGGTCCAGAAGTGGGTTATACTTACATGGCATGAGTGTTTCGACACACTTAGCTCAATACAATTAGTCAAGCTAACGTTCTACTAAATACCACGTCACCTAGGCGTTTAAAGCATCGAGCGAGTCAATCGGTTGCCCGACATAGTGATGATCGAGGTGGGATGAGCAATGGATGTACCAGCCATCATCAACGCCACGACAGAAGCTGGACGAACAGATGACATTAAGGACATCTCTGGTATCTCCTTCCTTGTTCAGAGTGAGGGAGCCGCCATCTATGAACATTTTGTCAAATCATTGTGAGGAAGGGGTGACCGAGTGGCTAGAACACCAGTTTTCCTTCAAAAGATCCGGATTTGAATCCTCGCTTAGGTGTGAAGTTATTTTTTTTCTGTCGGGGACAAAGAGAAAAACATAACCTGCGCATTTCGCGCTGGCTGCACTAGCAAGACGGCTGTCGGATGTATGGTTGATGGGACAACCCCAAAGAGATATTTTAGGATACTATGTCCCTCTGTCTCAATGTGATCCTGCCCGTTATAATTAATTTATTTGTTACTGGCTCAGTGGATTGAGACCGTTAATAGAGTTTCGGAGAACCAAGGAATACCTCCAGAAAATCATTGAAAAGTTGTCTGTGTATCCCCAAAATATCTTTGTGGTGGTCCCTTGCCTCTCATCTACCAACTGAATAATTATTAATCTAAGGTTGTTACTTACAACAATTTTACTACGACAAGAGAACTCCCAAAAGAGTTCTGGGTCGCGGTGCATGCCTTAGTTTCTCCACATTACCATCATGATGTTGCATTTTGCCTTGAGATATTGTGTGTCCCAGACAATCTAATTGCCGGAATCTAGTCTGGCACTTCTTTGGTGTTGCTGTCAACCCCACTTCTTTCAGGCGGTTGAGCAGTAACTTCTATGTCTCAAGATGTTCCTCGAATGTTTCTGTAGCAATCAGGATGTCATCTATGAAGTTGCTAAAACATGGATTTTCCAATGGTCCTAAAAGTTTCCTCATCATGCGAGTGAAGACACTAGGCGCATTGCTTAATCCGAAAGGAAGAACATTGAATTCGTAGTGTCCATCAGGAGTGCTGAAAGCTAAACACGTTCTTACTTCCTTTTTCAATGGGATTTGATAATATCCTTTCCTGAGATCTATCTTTGTGAAGTATTTTGTTCTGCTGAGGCTGGCGAAAACATGATTCTGATCTGGCAGTGGTTCCGGTTGAAACTCTGTTACAGCATTCAGTTGCCTATAATCAATGCATAATCTATGTTAACCACTGGGATTCCTTAATTCCCGGCCAGTAGTAGTGGGTTAAGATTCATTGCGTTGCTGCGTTGATTCCAATATGTCCGCTAAACGGCATATTGTATCCCATCTTAAGTATTTGCGTTCTGTAAGTAGTTGGTACAACAAGTTGTGAATACTCTTGTCCTAACTTTTCTGCCTTCTGGGGAAGAATTCCGTTCTTCATGTAGACATCACCTTTCCTAGGAGGTGTATGTGATTTTGGCAACTTACGAAAGCAAGTCCCAAGTGAACTATCTGTTGCTTGATCTTGTTTTAATTCTACTGGTTGAGGATTGGCTGATGTCGTTGTCGTTGGAGTTTTCTTAGCCTGTTGGCGTGTAGTCACCACTGATGCTATCATCGACTGTACTGGTTCTCCTAAGAAGACGTAGCGACATCCTTGCATAACATGATAGATTGGGTCTTCCATGACCGCTGCTCTTATTTTTCCCGTAAAATAACGTGAAGTTATGTTGACATTGGCCACTGGTAGTGTCATAGGTACGGAACTTTTCAGAAATCCCTGTATTTCAACGATTGCATCTGTAACTTGCTATGGATGTACCTATGAGGCTTGTACAATTGCGTCGAAACATAAACATGTATAATAGAGACATTGCACTGTCCATCTGTTCATGTTGACAGATTCTATGACTGGCAGTTTTGAGTTGATATCCCGTTGCGTTTCCTTATTGGAACGAGCATTCCGATTCCCTCTCGCTGCTATAGGTTTTACCATACAGGCTGTGGTAAGAGGTTGAGGCTTCTTTTTGCAATCCTTTGTGTTGTGAATATGAGATCTACAGTGGCTGCAGCAGTTTTTCTTCTCCCCTTTCTCCTGCTGGTACATAGTTGTAGTGGTCTTATTTGATTCATTAGATCCATTTGGTTTGCTGGATTAAGGTCCTCAATTATCTTTGGTCTTCTGAGGGAACTCGCGAGGAAGATTGTTGATAGTTCGTTGATTACCTCCCACCTTTTTCTGCGACTTTTCATATCTCTCCGCCAAAGTTATGATAGACTCAAATCTCTCAGCTCAATTTTGTGTTAGAAATTCTCTCATGTCCTGAGACATTTTCTGTTTACGTTGATCTATGAGAAACATTTCTTGTAGATCTTGATACGTTTCCTCAAATCTAGACATGGTACGCCATTTGTTTAGGTAAGATTTAAGTCGTTCTACATATTGAGTAAAGTTCTCTCCGGCTTTCTTCCGAGCAGTTCTGAACTGTTTCTTGAAGTTCTCACCATCTATTTGAAATCTGACTATAACGCTTGCTTCATGATGTTATAATTGCCCAAGGCCTCCTGTCGTGTCCTAGAAAATACTTCATAGGCGATTCCGCGAAGTTCTTGCGACAATGTAACTACCTATATTGTCTCCTCCTATCCGCACATCACACACATTCTCTCGAATCTTGATAAGTAATTTTCTATGATGTCTGCTTGTTCGTTGAAGGGATCCAACGGAAACGACATGGCATTCATTTGAACTGAAGGGACTTTCATTGTCCCGCCTCCTCATTTCCAGTTCATGTTGATGACTTCTTTCTTCTAGTTCTCTGTTTGTTTTTCTATCCTGCTCCTTATTTTCTAAGTCGACTTGTAGTCTCCTTTCCTCTTTTTCTTTTTCAGCTTGTAGTCATTCGTGTTTCTTAAATTCTTCGCTAACATACTGAACTAACTCCTTACCTAATAGGTCGCACTGCTTGCCGGTCTCCATGAAAAGATTTCTCAGTCTGGCTGTGTCTGTCATTCTTACCATTTTCTTGTCTTCTCAGAAGGTAATTACAATTGTATACCTGGAGAATAGACTTTAAGCATGCATGAATATCTAGTTAGAGTGATCTACCTAAATTTACCTACATCTAATAATATGATAACTTCTGACTAGGTGAATGTTACTATTACAACCTGCTATATCCTACTTTCTGATTTTAAAAAAAAATCCCCGGACTTACAAACCCCACTAGTCGGATTTTGGTTGATGATTAACCCCAAAGAGATAAAGGATACTAGGTTCCTCTTTCTCAGTGTGATCCTGCCCGTTATAATTAATTTAGCTGTTACTGACTTAGTGGACTGAGACAATACATAGATATTCGGAGAACAAAGAATACTTCCAGGAAATCAATGAAAAGTTTTCTGTGTATCCCCAAAATATCCTATTGGTGGTTCCCTGCCTCTCCTCTACCAACTACTATAATTATTAATCTATGGTTGTTACTTAGAACAATTTTACTACGACAAGAGAACTGTCAAAAGAGACAATGACCTTATGTTTTAAATTTATTATACTTAAACATTGCTATTGAACAGGAAGGTAATAAAAATGCAACATTAAAAGCATAAAAAACAAGATCATATACATCTCTGCTACTTATATAATTATATCATGCTGTGCCCACTATTTAATCCATCGCCATCAGTGCGGTATCAGCCAATACAACTAGATATAGTAAGTTGAGTGTTCTTTGTTGTTCCAGGTTAATGTTTTTCGGCTCACTTAAGTTCAACTATTATCAATAAATTAAGTTGCATATAGGATACCTGTCCTTTATTGTTTAGTGGAACCTCTTGCAGGTAGTATTTGGCCTCACTATGTCAGCTACCTCACTCAGTCAAGCTGCTACATTCAGCCAAGCTGTTACATTCACCAAAGTCAGGTCTGGATCTATATGGTTATAGCCTCATCCTGAAATTTCAGAAATCAACATACATCCAACCACATCCTCAAAATGACATTAGAAATGCAATGCTGTAAACTCCTAAGAACATAACAAATGAAATCAATAAAATGAATCTGGTTCCTAGAACATAGGAGAAAGATAGTCTGAGTGTTCGCAATTACTTATCACCAACATAATTGTTTGCTCTCCATCTGTCGGATTTATGAGATTGATGGCTCACTCCCAAAGAGAGAAAGGATACACGTTCCTTTTCTCAATGTGATCCTGTCCGTTATAATCAATTAAGCTAGAACTGGCTCATATGCTTGTTCTAATATATCTATTGATAGATATAGAGTTCGGAGAACCAAGGAATTCCTTCAGGGAACAATATAACATTTCCTGAAGGTCAACTACTCTCTTGTTGGGGTTCCTTGCCTCTCTTCTCTCCCAATTGATTAATATCTAGGGTGTGTCTATTGACTTACTGACACGACAAGAAAATACTCAAAGGAGGAAATGACCTCTTACATAATTTATTAAAACATAAACATGTTTATGGTCATTCATTACATTAACAACAACAAGTACAATTAATATTCTACATTAATAGGTACAAGTACAAGAAATTTCATATCCCTGGATGCCTGAAATATAAGATATTATAATTTCATGTCATTTGGGAAAGACTATCTTAACTTGCTTATCCTAGTTGTACTTCAGGGTGCCTGGATACCTGATGTCACTAATTCTGGACCTGGTGTTATGTTCTCCTAATGAGTGATAATTGTCTCCCTGGGTATATGATAGTAATTGTTCCTTACACTCCAGCTACGTTACCTTCCTACTGGGCTAGGACTGTTTGCAGGTGAGTTCTGGTTGGGATACTGTTCTGCATCACTTTGTTCAGATACTTCACTCACAAAAGAAAGTCAGGCCTGGATCTAGATTCAGTCAAGCTGCTACCTTCACCAAGTCCTGCATTCAAACTACTGCTGCATTCAGCTACTGCATTTCAGCAAGTCAGGTCTGGATCTAGTGGTACCAATCCACTCTCTGAAAGTTCAACAATCAACAATCTCTAATAGCACCATCAATATGACATTAGAAATGCAATGCTGTAAGTAGCCATCAAGTGAAAGCAATAAGATGAATCTTGTTCTTAGAGAAAATAAACATAGAAGAAAGATAGTCTTTGTGTTCTCGATTAGTTATCACCAACATAATTGTTTGCTCTCCCTCCAATCTTCCACTATCAAGTGTTCAAGATCGAACTAGCAGATGTGCAGTATCATCTTCACCTATGCCTGTCCTCCAGGTCTATAGTTTAAGTAATACCTTGATTGATTTGAAATGTGATAATTATGTTGACCATTCTCTACAGTACCTAGTTTAGTTCCCTACATTTTTTCTATTTAAGAAAAAGGGTCTCATACATTATGGGTTTTGCAAATCATTTCCCATTGCAATGAGTATTTGATTATAAACAATACAAATACATCATGGTATCAATTCTTGTATAGTATTCAGGTGAATTCTTTTCTAGTCCAATGTTCCACGACGAGTATATTCCCTCCTCTTCACTATCTCTATACTAAGATTGCACTTCATTTATCATCATCATCATTTTCATTATAATCATTATCATCATCATCATTATCATCATCATCAGTATCATAATCATCATTATCATCATTATCATCATCATCATGCTCATTATACTCATTACATCATCCTGTCATTATCATCATAAACATTATTACATTATTATCATTACATTACAGTCATCATCATCATCATCATCATTGTATTACATTCATCAGTGCACTTGACCATATGTGTTAACTGGAGTGACGTGAAATACAAAGTGGGATTTTGCTTAAGCCACAAAACCAGATGCTTGTAGTATGCGTAATGTAATAATATGGATTGTGTCGTGCTTAGAGCACAAAACCAGATGAAGTTCCCATAAGTGATATATGATACAGCGTGTTGTCATGCGTCAGAGTGCACTAAATGATTAATTAGTGTTTTGGGTTATGCCGAACCTATTCCCTTGTGATAGACAGGACATTACACATCAAGGTTGCCTTCTATCATGATATTGATAGTTAACTTATACTCTCTCTTAGCATGTAACGTCTCTTCACTAATATTCCTCATTCATCAGACATAATATTCATATGCGCATGGATGATCATTTTACTCTTTCCTCAGAAATCAGTCTCATACTCGCATGTAAGATATGTAATTATACTTATTTTATTTCCCAATGATAACTTTTAAATGTTACATGGCAGGATCGGCAGGAGTTCTGGAAGAATCTCAAAACTGTGAGGGAAGATCAGGAGAGCCTTTAATCAGATAGAGGTGAGAACGATTAGTAGTATGACTCTTCACTCGCTGTTGAACGAGGGGATGGAGGCACGTATGGTAATGCCCCGGAGTTTAGTGATGTCGGTTCTTAACTCAACTCAACTCAACTCAACAATCGTATAAACAATATGCCACAGGCTGTGAAGAAGTGTTGTGTACCGAATGTTTTCTTACCGTTGTTAGTGTGAAGGTACTTTAGTATTTAAAACGTTTAGCTAAAAGTGTTACAGTTGTGTACTTACTAAAATAATGCATGAACATTTAACATCCCTACTACAAATTGTCCGCGTGCAACTCGATGTGATGGTTGAGTGTCAGAAGTCGGGGAAAGTTGTCTTTGACTCGTTGTCTACCGCAGAGTTCTGCAGTGAAGTTACTAAATTGTTACTTTAATATTTAACATACTTAGTGACGAGTGTTACTGTGAAGTTACTTCTTTCTTATCAGATGATGTTATTCTATATTTCCATTAGATTCACACCAAGATGGGTTGCGGACAGTGAAATGATCACGGAATTAAGAAATTTCGACCCGTTTTTGAGTTTCAGAATGTTACTTATCATCCCGACATTCCTTTTCACAATAATTGCAATGTATAACGACATACTTCTACAATTACCAGGCCACACACTACACCATCTGTGTCCCCACTACCTCTCTTAACTACTCCAACACTCCCACTTAGTGACCACTACACCCACTTAACTACTCCACTACACCCACTTAACGACTCCACTACACACACTAAGGTACTCCACTACACCCACAGAGCTACCTACTACGTCCATTGTGGCGCGACGCAGTGAGCTGTGAATTTCGTGTGAAATGCTTTTAAATCTGCCCGAGTTTGTGGAGCGTGAACTACATGTTCAGAGTAATGGCGGCTGACTATGTTCCAGAATTGACCGGGTGTTGTGTCTTATGCAGAAATGTGTGGCTGCTGGTCTTCTGGTTGACTGCCGCTTCCTTTGACGTTGAACTGTGTTTCGTGAAGGATTGTTGTTTTGGCATTCTGGAGACGGCATTATGTATAGTGAAATGTTTGTTTTTTTACATCTGCCCGAGGTGTTGTGGCGTGAACTGCGTGCTCGAAAATAGAGTAGCGGATAGAAAACATTTAGAAACGGAGCAACAACATCTAGAAATATCTGCATGCATGGCGGCTGTTTGTGATGCAGAAGTGACCGGTTTTTTGCATTGTTTTCTAATGACTGCCGTTTTCATCGATGGTGAACTGTATTTTCGTAGAGGACTTTTATGTTGGCATTCTGGCAATGGCATTATGTTCAGCTAAATGGTTTTTTACATCTGTTCGAGGTATTTTGTTGCGTGAACTATATTTCGGAGAAAAAAATGGCGTGGCTGGCTAGAAAATATCTAGAAACGGAACAACAGCATCTAGAAATATCCAGACTTTGTAGGCTAATATCTGGTTGGAATAGTTACTTCCGCTTCCATCAAGGATGAACTGCATGTTTCGTAGTGGAGTATTGTATTGGCATTCTGACGACGGCATGTACAATGAACGTTTTTACATCTGCTCGATGTTGTTTTGTTGCGTGAACTGCATTTCGGAGATAGAATGGCGTGGCTGGCTAGAAAACATCTGGAAACGGAACACCAACATCTGGAAACATCGAGACTGTGTGGGTGAACATCTGGTTGGGAAAGTGACTGCCACTTCCATCAAGGATGAACGGTATGTTTTGTGGAGGACTTTTGTGCTTACATTCTGGTGGCAGCATTATGCACAGTGTGCCTGAGCGGGCTGTTGCTTGTCGAGACTCCTGTCTTTTCCACTTTTCAGATGGGGCAGTGGGGAACATTATACGTGATATTCACTGGCACAGGTACGGATCATAATGGGGACGACCCGTTGCTGTGATGTTGAAACCGCGACTGAACTGAACTGAACCCACTGAGCTATCCACTACATCCATTTGACTACTCCACTACACAAACTGAGCTAACCACTACTTCCATTTAACTACTTCACTACACAAACTGAGTTAACCACTACTTCCCTTCAACTACTCCACTACACAAATTGAGTTAACCACTACTTCCATTTAACTACTCAATCAATCTTGTGCCATGCCGGAAAGGGTGGGCGGTTATGACTCGCCATTTCACTCGATCACCAGAGTCGTGGATCAGCGCAGTGTTCCTGTCTCGTCCATGCCATGTGGTCAAGCCATCCAGATATTTTCCTCTCGGTCTTCCCCTTGGTCTGTTCCCTTTGATCTTGCCAGTTGTCACTAAGTTCTCCAGTCCATTTCTTCTCATAACTATGTCCAAAAATTTCGACTGTCTACGTCTAATTTCTCTAATCAATCTACGATTTTCATTTGTCTCCTGTAGTACTTGGTCATTGGTTTTTCTATCTGTCCATGGTATTCTTTGCATTTTCCTGCAGAAACCACATTTCTGCAGCCATCAGATGTTTTTCAGCTTGACTGCACATTGTCCAAGTTTCACATCCATACAAAAGAACAGGCTCTATGTATCCCCTCAACACTCTGTTTCTCGTTTCAATTGACATCTTTTTATTGGTCAGAATGTTTTTCATCTTGCTAAAGGCTACTTTCGCCATAGGCGATTCTTGTTCTAATCTCTTCAAGTCATCTCCCATCAGATGTTATGATTGTTCCGAGATAATTGTACAGATTCACTTGTTGAAGAATATTCCCATTTACTTGTATATTACATTGTGGCACTTCGTTCTTCCTAGTGACGACCATAACCTGTGTCTTCTTACAATTTAATTCCAACCCCAGCTGCTCACTGTGGACAACAACCGCATCTACTAATTGTTGCAGATCCTGTGCATTGTCTGCAATCAATACTGTATCATCTGCATATCTAATGTTATTTATGTTTCGTCCTCCAATGCTGATTCCATTTATGTCTTCTACATTTCTGAAAATATTTTCACTATATAGGGAAAAAAGATCTGGAGACATTACACATCCCTGTCTAACACCTTTCTTAATAGGTTGATATTGTCCCACTTCATTGTCAATCCTTATGGCAGCTTGTTGTTCCGAATATATGTTTTTATAAGTCTAATGTCTTTCCCATCAATTTGTAGATCTGCAAGCATATCCACCATGTTGACATGTCTAACTCTATCAAAAGCCGTTGTGTAGTCACTAAAGCAAAGATGTATATCCTTGTTTACTTCTATAGCACGTTAAATAACTTTTCGCAGCATATACACAGCATTTACTGTACCCTTTCCTTCTACAAACTCACATTGTTCTTCCCCTATTTCAGGTTGTATTTTCTTCCTCACTCTTTGCATGATAATTAGTAGCAAGATCTTTGTGATGTGACTCATTATACTAATTGTTCTATGTTGATCACAATCCAAGGTTCCTGATTTCTTTGGGATTGCAATAAATACAGAATTACATAATTCAGAAGGTATATCTCCAGTATCATATAATGTGTTCAGCAGTCTGGTGACTTGCTCTAGCCCAAACTACTCCACTACATAAATTGAGTTAACCACTACGTCCATTTAACTGCTCCACTCTAACCACTGAACTAACCACTACTTCCATTTAACTACTCCATTATACAAATTGAGTTAACCACTATTTCCACTTAACTACTCCACTGCACAAATTGAGTTAACCACTACTTCCATTTAACTACTCCAGTACACCCACTGAACTAACCACTACTTCCATTTAACTACTCCACTACACAAACTAAGCTAACCACTACTTCCTTTTAAACAACTCCACTACACCCACTGAACTATCCCCAAAAATCCACTACTTCAATTTAACTACTCCACTACATCCACTGAGCTATCCAAAACTTCCATGTAACTACTCCACTACACCCACTGAGCTCCCCACTACACTCAATTACTACACAACTACACCTACTAAGATGCCCACGTCATCCACTTAATCAGTCCACTACACTCATTGAGCTACCCATTACACCCATATAACTATTCCACTACATCCACTGAGCAACCCACTACACCCACTAGATTAACTTAACCACCCACTATACCCAGTGAGCTATCTAATCTCACTGAGCGTCATAAAAAGCCCTGTAATGGCCAAGTACAATCACACGGTTAATCACGCATTCTCAGTCAATCACACACACTTTGTTAATCACTGCATACAGTAACTCACTACACCCATTGAGCAACCCACTAGATTCCCTTATACACCCACTATACTCATTGTGATATGTAATCTCACTGAGTACAATCACTCAGTTAATCACTCAGTTAATCACACACACTCTGTTAATCACACATACTCTGTAATTCACTACATACAGCA
Organism: Cepaea nemoralis; assembly: GCA_014155875.1. NCBI lineage: Eukaryota > Metazoa > Mollusca > Gastropoda > Stylommatophora > Helicidae > Cepaea > Cepaea nemoralis. Next base: position 148,310 of record JACEFZ010014235.1, read on the forward strand.
ACCCACTACACTCATAAAGAGACCCACAACAATGACAGTTAGATGAAGTGCAGATGATATGTGCTCTCTCCCAGAAATCTCAGCGTCCAGTAAAGCGATCTAGACGTAAGCCACAGCAACGGTTTCCAGTAAAACTATGACGCTATGAAAAATCAACGAGTTAATAACCTTACCCCTTCAGTCTCAGCAATGAATAAATCACTTTTAAATCACAGTTGTTGATTTCACGTATCGTGTTCCATATAGTTGTGACCGTCAAGTTCTTTACTCTAAAATTGTTTGACTTCTTTACTGTTTGTTTTTCATCAGTACCTCACTGTGGATACATACGCATAATTGATGGAGATTTCCCAAACACCTAATCTTCTTCTTGATGAGTTTCAATTTAGAATTAACGTTTAAAGGCTTAATCTTTCAGGGCGCATTCATAAATATATTGATATTATATGTATTTTAAAAACAGAATATTGCAAGTATAATTATAGCGGAAAGGACACAACAATCGTTGTAAAAGGTTGTATGCAATGATAACTGACACCCTGGCAGAGACACTGAGATGCTGAGCTGGGTAGTTGAAATCACTCAATATCCAATATCGCAGCACTCAAAATATTTATCAACGTCAACAATCAATGAAGACTCCCAATGGTACTAATAGTACCAGCTGCAGTTTGGGACGCAGAGGTATTTCCAAGGCGCCAGCGCCGGGTTATATACTGGTCAAGACCTATTGACGCGTCCTGGGCAACAGGTCCCTTCGGGGCCCTGGCCAAAGTCAGTAGGATCGCCGATTCCTCCGAAGTCGGAGAGTGTCTGCCTGTACGGCGAGGAACCACCAGTCTGCACACCAATAAGACAGACATGGGACAACGGATACTCACGCAAACCTCAGGTCATGTATGACATCACACTGATGTTGGATAACAGTATGCCTTCATCCGACATACATGACTTCGCGTTGGAGCTCAAGCCAACGAACACAAGCAAGTAAGCAGCAAGCTGCAGTTTGACTGTGCAATCGTGGCCTTTTCACTGAGTAAAGCTCTGTCTGAGCTAGACAGAGACGCTGATAAATATCATCCCTATTAAATTAACCTCTAATTATGGTCGCTAAGAAATATCACACCCTCATTACTGTTTCTCCAGTCAGAGACACTGAGAAATACCGCCTATAAATTCTGGCCTACAATCGGAAACGGTGAAAAATAGCACCTCTAAATTCGGGACCTTCCTTGACAAAATATTGGAAACAACAAGCTGCCATCAGAATTGATAATGAAGTAGATCAATATCAGTCTATTAAGAGAGGTGTGAGACAGGGATGTGTAACGTCTTCAGAGATGTACAAGATATGAAAGGAATCATCATTGGAGGTAGCAACATCAATAAGATTTGATATGCAGCGGAGACAGTCTTGACTGCAGACAATGAGCAGGATCTGCAACATTCAGTACATGCGGTTGTTGCACACAGTGAACAACTAGAGTTATAATTAAATTGTAAGAAGACACAGACTATGGTCGTCACTAGGAAGAATGAAATACCACAATGTAATATAAAGGTAAATGGGAATATTCTTAAGCAACTGAATCGGTACAATTATCTCGAACAGTCGTAACATCTGATGGGATTCACCTTAAAGAGATTAGAACAAGAATCGCCATGGCGAAGGTAGGTTTTTGCAGAATGAAAAACATACTGACCAACAAAAATGTGTCAAATTGCTACGAGATGAAGGGAGTTGAGGTGCTTCATAGAGTCTGTACTTTTTTATGAATATAAAGCGAAGATAATGAACAGTCTAGCTGGGGAAAATAATATGATTGTGGAAATGAGGTTTCTGAGGAGAATGCAACGAATACCATTGACAGACAGAAAAACCAACAACTAAGTCACACAAGAAACAAATACAAATCGTAAACTGATTATAGAAATTAAACGTAGACAGTGAAACTTTTTTGGACATGTTATCACAAACAAAAACAAAATAGATTAGTGAACTTGGTGGCAACTGGTAAGATCGAGAGGAAAAGAACAAGGGGAAGACAGATAAGTACATACCTGGATGGCTTGACCACGTGACATGGTTGAGACACGATCCACGACTCTGATGTTCGAGTGAAATGCCGAATCATGACCACCCACGTTTTCCGACATGGCACATTATTGATGGATGACAAATGTTTGGAAATATAGGTGTAGCATGATGTCTTCAGACGTTCGCATCCCCAGTCCATTTACATTTCTCAATACTCAGTAGTTAACCACGTAAGCCGTCGTATACCCTAACTAAAATAGAATCGTGGATTCTAGATCGAGAGGGGGTAGATGAATGGTGGGGTATCAATTTGATTGGGTAACCCTTGGGCTGGTAACGCTCCTTAATACATAATTAATTAGCCCGCCAGTCGAAGCCTGATTCCATCCCGTAAGGACATGTTCAAGATGCAGTGGTAAAATTTGCCCAAAAGCATTCTTTAGGATGTGGTCATCTGCACTCCAGGTACCTAAATCATTTAATATGTTATGTGTAAACCTGATGAAGTGTGAGAGAGACGAATGGCCGAGTATTTTCTTGAGAAAATGTTAAAAGAAAACAGAACTTCGTTGTACAGTGACTCTAAAACTTTGCCGCTCAAAACCTGTCATGTCTACCGCAGTGAAACATTCTTACCATGTCTATTGTCTGTCTGATTTGATGATTTGCATATGCTTATGACTGTAAACCACGCTCAATGCATATGGCAAAACCTTTGTGCGCTCTGAACATTCGTTGAGTGCCTATCATGACCATTCTTAACCAAACTGTACCTTGCTCTTGAGAGTTACCTTTGGCAGTTATGTTTCAGAATGTGTGATGCTATATACTGCATGTAATTTCTCCCTTATAATGGCTGAGAATGTTTGAGTGAATGAGATGATAATTATATAATTAACTTCTCATAGTTTGTAAAACTAAAGACACTTATTAAATCCATGTTTGCAGGACTGCATTGCACTGTAGAAATTAACCTACAGTGTTTGTCAGCTGAATACATGGGAAGGCTCATGCTATTTGTCAGGGAAAATTCATGTTTTCTTTCATTATGTGTATTCTACATGTGAAGGCAATTCTAGTGCATGATTTCTGCCATACAATGCCTACTTCTTGGTGCTTAATCACACTGTCTGTTCTCATGGTACACCGGTCCCTGTGATCTACTTATTGTGAGAATTTACAAGATAATTGTGTGAAGCTGCCTCTGATTTGGAGTATGTGCCTATGACTTCACGGTTTTGGGGATGAACCTGGAGAAAGGATATCACCCCAAACCCCCAAATAAAATTGCACTTCATCATCAGTGAGAGGCGGGTGTTCGAATATCACACTCCTTTTCCCCTCCCATTCCTCTCTGAATCTGTGATAGTACTGTATAACTGTGACAATGGTTCAATAGATGTAAAACACATGTTGTGCCTTTGTTTATTAACAGAGAATGAGGAAGATGGGGGAGGCCTTTCAATCACCAGGACAACTCCAGGGAAGTCCTGAGCTCTAGCTTCAACTCCAGCTGAAAAATAAGACTCCAAAAAGTACCACATGAACAACAGGTTGCAAATGGTCAGCCTGAATCCACTAATTCTGGCCTATACAGATGGCACTGAAGAAAAGTCTTTATCCAAAGCCTAAAACAGGGATACTCTTCAATTTTGTAAAAGCCCAGGCTATATCTTCAAGATAAATTCAAGAAGAAACCTTAAGAGGAGAGATTACCTGGTCTTCAGCATGTCACTACTGGCTAAGAGTGGACATTAAAGGTGCACTTGGAGCAGACTATATCACATGTTGGAGGCTCGTATCCGCGATTGAACCCCGGGAACACCCCTAAAGGTGATCACTGTTGTGGACCCGTATCCGCGACTGGACCCCGGGAATAACCTGCTAAAGGGGATCACATATTGTGGGCTAATATAGGCAATTAGAACCCTGGGAACACCCCTCAAGGTAATCACATATTGAGTGCTCTATGCACTAATTGAACCCTGGGAATACCTTTTATGGGATTCACATAACGAGGTCTGACGACTCGGGATGTAAACTATGGGTATACCTTGTGTGGGACTCCTGTGGGGGAATATCTATGTTTGTATTAGAATCAGGGAGTAACCCCTCGCAAAATTAAACCTATTGCTTAGAGTTTTATGATGTGGGTAAGGATCTCGTCACATAAATGTGGACAAAAGGTCCAGATGTCTAAACCCACAAGTAAATCTCGGGTGGTGGTTGTTTCATCAATGGTGGTAATATTGCATGTATCACTGTTCACAAATGTCACATTGTACAATGTAGTTGAACAAAAATGTTAATTATCTTATGGGTCAACATGTTTGCTATACCCATGATAATGTTGTGGTTCAAGATGGGCTGATGTAATGGACTGTCAATAATGTTTGTGTAATTTTGTGCATACTGTGTTCACTATGAGTATCAAGGTACCTGAGAACCAGAAGACACAAATTATTTTTAAATAACATAGACAGCTAATTTCAGGATAAATTTGACTTTTCTTGAGATAAATTAAGACACTCGATCCAGGGAATAAATAGGGGGCCTACTCCATTTTCTAACCATTGGCTAGCATGGGAGAAAGGGGAATTAGTGTATTTACATTTTAATATCACTGCATCACATCATATAATGGGTACTTAATTCCTCAGTCCCCATAACATGTTGGCAACACTGAGAGCAGAGAGTGTGAACCCTGATGGACAACTTGGGCAACCATTAAGACACCTCACTAACCATCTCTCTCAGTATAGTCAGTATTCGTACCGGCTATTGTCCAGTGTCGATTCGACGTTGGGTTTATTCTTCAGTTGTGTAATCTTGTCGGTAGCCCTGATCAAGCTGCTGAGAAAGTGAGCACAATTGAAATCTCCAGGAGAACATCCTTATCAACTCAGTCACTTACCATTCCAAAAGTAGGTGGTATTATTAAGCGTACTTGATACGTGATGGACGAGATGAAGGGAAGATTATACCTGATGTCATGGTCAGTCACTCATGACCCGACCACAGTCTGGTGTCTATAAGACATTAGTCTATTGTTCGATGGTGTGATCTCTGGTGTACTAGGATCCAAGTCACTAGGAGTGAACTCATTAAATCTCCAGGAAGGCCATCAAAATAACTGGACCCCTAGCCATTCATATGGAAGTGGAGAGCATACAAGAATATGTGTCCAGGAAACGATGGGAACCACCTGATGTCATTGGCGTATCATACGACTAGGAGCATAACGTGGACAACCTGAAAATTTTCATGAAGAGATAAAACAGGATCCGTCTCCGACGTCTGCCGTCAATTCATCCTCAGTTGAGAAAGCATTTCTGCCTGCAAAATGGTGGAGATTAAAGGAAGGACAAAGTTGGACAAACAGTGTCGTTCTCCTTTTTCATTCTCAATGGGAAGATTTCTGCCTGGAAAAATGGTAGGAATGTAGCTCGGTTCTAGACAAGAGCAAAGTCTGTGATGGAATGGACTAATAAGGATTACTGTTCTTAAACAGTTAACTCTTATATGGTAGAGATCACTGCAACGCCAGCAGTTGACACTCTATACACAACGAAAGATCAGTTTCAAACAGCTGACTCCTTTCAAGATAAAGATCTCTGCAAGTTCAGCAGTCGACTCTTTATATAATAAGAACCATGCATTCCGCAGTGGAATCTTATATTATTACTGAGATGCGAGGTATATTCACAAGACCTGGCCAGTCTTATCCTCAAAGTCAGTAAAAATTGCTTCCAAAATTCCAGTCAATATTGGGATCTATGAAGCTATACCCACATAATCGCACCCCTTCAAAGGTGGTTGTGATAATGACGGACTTCTCTATGGCTGAGAAGAAACGCCTTATTCGCCAAAAGTAAACGTTTTGCTCATGTGGCAGAGAAAGAACGGATACTCCAGCCACTCAAAAGCATTTAGCTCAAGCATGGCTGAAGACAACTAGTTGGAATTCTATATTGGTTGTAGTAGATGTTAGTCTGGCTGCATCTACAAAATTCGGTTGCTACGTTAGAAAATAGAGCAACTAAGGAGAGAAAATGCTGTCACTTCTCACAAAAAATCAAAATAGAGGCCTAACGGAATGAGGAAATCTCAACCAATAAGTGCACCTCTAAATCTATGGTAAGACCACAGAATAAGTCAAGGAAATATAATGGGAAATTGCTACCATCTGCAAACACAAGAGGCGTATTGGAAAGGTAGACCCTGTGTCCAACGCTAACCAAATCTGCACTAGTAGATTTTAGTCTCAAGTTCTGCAGCGGCTGCTATACAGTTCACCCGGAAGTGATTGTTTTTGCTCCGGTGATGATCAAAATTTTAACCCAGTTCCAAATACCAAGATTACTGTTGGAGAAAGTTGTTCAGTTAAATACACTCTCACAGGATTATCATTCTCCCGAGGCGAAGGGAAGAATGAAGTTCTGATAAAGATGAAAAGTGAGAGACATATGGAATTATACCACTCTCATCAAACATCTGGAAGTTGGTTTAATTGCAAAGCCATTACTTCTCATAATGAATTTCAATGGTACTCATGCTTTGAAAGTGTGTGACTCTGAGAGATCATTCATCATGGACAGGAAAAATAGCATGGAGATTGACTGTGGAGCATTGTCAGAGATGAGTTGGAGAGCAGTTCACTGATAAGTGTGGTCATAACTCTTCATACTTCCAGTGACTAAATGGAACTTCATGCAAGACTAACTTCATGATCTTTGCAGATGCCACCAAATTCATGACTGATGAATATTGGAGCAGATTTTTCTTAAAAAAGGAAAAGTCAATTGGTTCCATATGCACAGCTCTTGTTGGAGTAATGGGAGATGAGTAAATGATGACACCACTTAAAGGATCTGGGAACTGTGAACGCCTGACCTATCAGTCATTGTATCCATGACAGTTTTATGGGGAGGCTATGTAGCATGATGTCTTCAGACGTTCGCATCCCCAGTCCATTTACATTTCTCAATACTCAGTAGTTAACCACGTAAGCCGTCGTAATACCCTAACTAAAAATAGAATCGTGGATTCTAGATCGAGAGGGGGTAGATGAATGGTGGGGTCTCAATTTGATTGGGTAACCCTTGGGCTGGTAACGCTCCTTAATACATAATTAATTAGCCCGCCAGTCGAAGCCTTGATTCCATCCCGTAAGGACATGTTCAAGATGCAGTGGTAAAATTTGCCCAAAAGCATTCTTTAGGATGTGGTCATCTGCACTCCAGGTACCTAAATCATTTAATATGTTATGTGTAAACCTGATGAAGTGTGAGAGAGACGAATGGCCGAGTATTTTCTTGAGAAAATGTTAAAAGAAAACAGAACTTCGTTGTACAGTGACTCTAAAACTTTGCCGCTCAAAACCTGTCATGTCTACCGCAGTGAAACATTCTTACCATGTCTATTGTCTGTCTGATTTGATGATTTGCATATGCTTATGACTGTAAACCACGCTCAATGCATATGGCAAAAACCTTTGTGCGCTCTGAACATTCGTTGAGTGCCTATCATGACCATTCTTAACCAAACTGTACCTTGCTCTTGAGAGTTACCTTGGCAGTTATGTTTCAGAATGTGTGATGCTATATACTGCATGTAATTTCTCCCTTATAATGGCTGAGAATGTTTGAGTGAATGAGATGATAATTATATAATTAACTTCTCATAATTGTAAAACTAAAGACACTTATTAAATCCATGTTTGCAGGACTGCATTGCACTGTAGAAATTAACCTACAGTGTTTGTCAGCTGAATACATGGGAAGGCTCATGCTATTTGTCAGGGAAAATTCATGTTTTCTTTCATTATGTGTATTCTACATGTGAAGGCAATTCTAGTGCATGATTTCTACTATACAATGCCTACTTCTTGGTGCTTAATCACACTGTCTGTTCTCATGGTACACCGGTCCCTGTGATCTACTTATTGTGAGAATTTACAAGATAATTGTGTGAAGCTGTCTCTGATTTGGAGTATGTGCCTATGACTTCACGGTTTTGGGGATGAACCTGGAGAAAGGATATCACCCCAAACCCCCAAATAAAATTGCACTTCATCATCAGTGAGAGGCGGGTGTTCGAATATCACACTCCTTTTCCCCTCCCATTCCTCTCTGAATCTGTGATAGTACTGTATAACTGTGACAATGGTTCAATAGATGTAAAACACATGTTGTGCCTTTGTTTATTAACAGAGAATGAGGAAGATGGGGGAGGCCTTTCAATCACCAGGACAACTCCAGGGAAGTCCTGAGCTCTAGCTTCAACTCCAGCTGAAAAATAAGACTCCAAAAAGTACCACATGAACAACAGGTTGCAAATGGTCAGCCTGAATCCACTAATTCTGGCCTATACAGATGGCACTGAAGAAAAGTCTTTATCCAAAGCCTAAAACAGGGATACTCTTCAATTTTGTAAAAGCCCAGGCTATATCTTCAAGATAAATTCAAGAAGAAACCTTAAGAGGAGAGATTACCTGGTCTTCAGCATGTCACTACTGGCTAAGAGTGGACATTAAAGGTGCACTTGGAGCTGACCCTTTCACAGCTTAATATTAATAATGGCTGAAAGCTAAAGGAGCAGAAGTTAATACATAGAGCAAATTCTCAAAAATGGATTGGTGTTAAGTTGGTGTGGTGATTCAGTTCCATCAGAAATCTTAGGAGTGATAGACTGTGAAGAAAGACAGCTAGGACATATTGTTTCTTTTTAGATCTTCCTCCACTGGAAAAGTAAAAGAACAGTCTTAAGTGTCAACTTCATGAACAGTCAAAATTAGGTGAGATAGACAGAAAGAAGAATGCTAGGACATATTGTTTCTTTTTAGATCTTCCTCTACTGGAAAAGTAAAAGAACAGTCCTAAGTGTCAACTTCATGAACTCACCAGTGAAAAGATAGAGCTTTAAAATTTCTTTCAAGATTGTGACAGCAGGGAATAGCCTGAATTGGAAAACCATCATGGGGAGAACTGTAACCTGAGCTGTCCAACACCATCATAGGTGCTAAAAGGATTAAACAGACCAGTGGAGCAGAACGTCCCTATGCTTGCCCCAATTTATAGCTTATCTGGTGTTTCCCTCATTAACAGTCGAAGAAAGGATTTAAGGATAACCTATGGTGTAGAGATGTGAAGGAGGAGGGTTTGTTTTAGGTTAATGTTCTGTGGGGATAATGAGTGATGTGTTTGGGTTTTCATAGATAATGTCACTATAATTTGCATATAAACATATTTGAGATGTAAATTGTTGGCAGAAAATGAGGCCTGAGTCTTCACTTGACCTCATCAGACATTAATAAAGTATTAGTTGTAAGAGAACAGTTTTGAGATATATGTCCCTGTGGTTGTCTTGTCCATCTGGTGTCAAGCATCTTCATGGTGACTGTTACTCTACTGTTGTGGTTGGTTACAGAGATTGTGAAAGTTCTGTGTGGTTGTTGTCAAGTATCTTCCATGATGTATGACTTGTCTAATCTGTTGGTGTGATCATTCCTTTATGAATGTTTGTCCAACTGTTGGCAAGATCTTCTCATGTTGTCTTGTTCAACCAGAGTAAAATACAGTTGTTATTGTTATGTTCACTACAATGGTACAATTGTCAATGTGATCATTTGTCCAAGTGTCTTGTGTCACTTGAAATAATTAGAGATCAAACATGAGGTTGGCGACCAGAGCACAGTCAGCTGGAAGATGAGAGAACTGCTTTCATTGGTTACTGTGGCTAACTGCCAAGATCTCTATATATAAATATGGCCTAGAAGAGAAATCATCTATAAATAATTCTGTGTAGAACTTAACTTAGGTCTAATTTCTCACAGTGGGGGTACTCGATGAGCCAAAATTCTGAATGGTTTCTCTACAAGGGTTATGCGAGAATAGATATCAATACCTCAAGACACTACTTGCTGTTACTAACCTGTATCTTTTATAGAGAGATATACTTTAAAGAACTTCACTCATTGGAACTTCTGTAATTCTCTATAAACCCACAAAAAAACCTCACAATAGGCAAAAATCAAAACTATCAATAGTGTACTCACGCTGTCCCTCTCTTTCTCATTTCCCCCAAATATTTCCGTTTGTCACAAAATTTGTCATTTTTTTTGGTGGCCATCTCATTACGTGGCAATAAAACGATGACAACCTCTTTTTGATGTTTGTGATAAGTTATATTTGAGACTCACCTTTCCTTGAAATGTCCTGATTGCTCATTGTGTCTGTTCAAATACTCGTACTTTTCAGCATTCTTCTAAAAAAAACCACTTCTCCATGTCTTTATTACTAATTGTCCAGGATTCGAAGCCGTATTTTAAAATTAGGTTCTATATAACATGCAAGAACTCTTTTCTAAGTTTCAAGGACAGTGACTTATTACACAAAACGTGTTTCATTTGATGGAATCCAGCGTTTACTTGTTCTATTCTGTTCTTTATCTCACTGATGCATCTTCTAACAGATGTTATCCATTTACCTAGATAATACTGAATTATTTCAGCTGATATAAACATAACACATTATCATATATTTATAAATAACATCATGTCATTTTTTTTTTCTTATATAAATGTGATTTACCCGAATGGATAGCAGGCGCCTCGCCGTCTTTTAATATTTTTGTTTTTATTTTATTTCGTTTGTGTTGTTTTTTTTAATATTTGTGGTGAAAAACACTGTCAACAACTCATCTGACAGGCATCATCGGATTCTTCTCCCACACCATACAAGAAACTTGCAAGTCGTGTGCGAGGAAAATAAATGGTACATTTTATTGCCGTTGGCTCGTTACACGTAAATTACAGTCGCTATTAAACCCACACACAAAGCCACAGAATTGCTTATCACTAGTGTCTAAAGCCTATGCTAATTCTCTATCTAATTGGTTACACAAAAACTCCTATCATCTATTCTACGATGTGCACACTACAGGTCCAGTCCCCGGTCTGACGTTCTCCCATCCCGTGGTCACACACCACGCGGATCGACCTTGACCTTGGTGCGTGTTGCCTCACATGGCACGTTGATCGCAGCCGTGGTATGTTGAGTGGGCACTCAACTTCTCCGTGGCTACCACGAGGCGTGATGCTGTCGTGATCAGAGTGCTAACTCTCTGAACAACGCCTGCGTGTCTCATGAGAGAATGGTTAACCATCTCCCATTTCATCATCTCCCCTGCCCTTCCCTCGGGCACCGTATCACCTCCTGGTCACCTCGAGGTGGACTGCTCTCCCCGGTGGAGGGGTTGCGTTCGAGTCTTTGACACACACCCTCCCCTCCTGTGTTGCGTCATCAACTTTCACTCTTTGGTTGTGACGCAAGAGGTTTCTAAAAAATTAGTGTCTCTAATTTTTGTCAAAGACTAGATAATTTGGCTTTGGGCATTCTAATAAACTTCTACTGACCCTTGTCACAATGTAGTAAAACTTTACTTGGCTACTGGCAATCGCCACAAACTTGTCTGGTTGGCGTGAGCCCTCTTCTCACATGCAATACTATATTCATTAGAGGTATGTCTGAACCGGACCGTTGTCTTATAAGACCTGCCCTCACATAGTAAATTAACTTACTACCCATACAAAGTTGACTTTCTTAGGGTCAACACATGAATTGCTTCATGTCCCCCATATAATATTTAACAACCATTACAAAAGGTGTGTGCGACAGGTTTTACCTATTACGCTTCCGCGTGTAAAGTTCTATTTCACTGTTAAGTTAGTGTTTCGTCGTCTATTATGTCCCCTGACCCGAAGTTATCTCTTTTTGATCTACAAAATGTGTATGTAATTTATATGTTTGTTCTTCTGGTTGTTTGCGTGTTCGCATGTAATTAATGTTCTAATCTAACTTCTACCCTGTGTATCTAACTATCATGTGTATGTATGTTAGTTTTTAAGTGCCATAATTCGGTTAAATGTGGCCACAAACAAGTGTATAACACTAATTCGTGACTACGTTCTCTTATTATGAACCTTAAAATACTTAATGTAAGATCGAAACTAAATTACACACAACACATTCACAACAGCACATTTTCATCAACGAAAACAAACACTTAACAGAGCCAACAACTTAAAAGTCGCGATGAGCAGCAAAAAAAATTCGCTGACTGATTTCACTCTCTCCTGTATATTTCACATTTCACCTTCACATTTGCTCTCCCTTTCACACTTCTATCATACGTCTTTCACCCTTAATACTGTCACACATCTTTCATACTCCCAACTATCCAAAAACCCTGGAGTGACACTGTACAAAGTTCGGCTCAGTTTGAGAACGTTGAGCCCAATGACTGTGCGACAATCACCGCACGAGCCATATATTTATATTATATTTACATGCAAGAGAAAGGGTTGATGGTTTGTACCCTTGGTCTTATCAACCACTGTGTTCTACTAAACTAAAACTTTAAATACTGACATATTAATACTAATTCTATAAATTTGTATTTAATGTGTTAACTACTTTAATATCTTTTGTAACATTAATGCTAAGATATGATTTCATTAATCCTAATCTTTATCTATTCTAAGGGATGTAATCTAACTATTTAAATGAAATTGATGTGATATGAGTTATGTATCTTTCTGAAGTGGGTAATGTGAATCCAAATTATGTACCTTTATAAAAATGGGTAATGTGAAATATAACACAATTATACCTAATGTTTTTAACTGCAAAACAAGATATATGACTGATGTTCTTAATCTAAATGATGTAAATGCTGTATGTTCAATTATCTACTCTTTTTATCCTATTACGATATAAAATGATGATAATAGTAAATGGTAATATTTGCTAGATGGTATGGTTTCATGGAATGAACTGAACTGAACTGAAGCTAAATGAAATGTAACAACATAAATGGTACTATTCCTATCAAAACTCTAATTTAGCTTGTAATTAACTATTCTTACGTCTCAATTACTATTCTAATTTAATTTTAAGCTAAGTAGATGGGTTAATTACTGTACTATCTAAACTATTAAAATAAATGAAGACTATTATATTTCCTATTCTACATCTAATTTATCCCTATCTTAAAATGTTATCTTACATATCACAATAAGTTTATATACATGGTATTCAGCTACCTCAGGTTAGTTGTTGCCTTCATGTTTGTACATTGGATTTATAGGCATACTATATATACACACTTGGCCCTGGGTATCTGAAATACATTGCACAGTCATACTCGTGTCTTATCGGCAGTGCACCTGTAGAGTTCGCTGGTGTCGTAGATCAGTATTTTCGTGTCTGTAATTCTGTACTGTTCTGACACTGTTTTCTGCGCTTAACACAAATGATACACCGGAATGGAGCTTAGTAGGTAATGAGCTGTCCCAGTTCACACGGTGATATCTACGTTTTCGGAGCACAGTTCTTCACTTGATGTCTACGGACACATGATAGTTTACTGTTCTTGGTACATGATTAAGCACATAATGTTGATGTATATGTAACATATTTCACATAGAACATTATTATGTACTCATGTAATAACTATCACTCTACACTTATATGTGGAATTTCGGGTATTTCTACCTCAGATGGTAAAATTAGCGACCACCTGTATATACGGTCATTTCGATGCATACCACTTTGTATGACCGTGACTGGGGAGTTGTCAGTCGGGACAATGCAGTGAACATTCGCCAGAAATCGATGGAGCTTTCTCACCGCATAGATGACGCTTAGGGCTTGCAACTCTGATATGGAATATCTGGACTCAGCAGGTGTGATCTTACGGCTCCCGTCGCAAATCGGATGGAAGATGCCATCATACAATTGGCCTAGTACTGCAGTGATGGAGATTCTGCTGGCACATGACCTAAGATAATAAACGAGCCTAGGAGTAGGCAAGCGGAGGAATGTTACATTACTAAAAAGAATTTCAATTTTGACAATGCAGAAATTAATAATGCATCTTTGACATTTCATTTACAGAAGCTTTTAAGACATTGGAAAATACAATTGTAATTTCTGAGTAATTTACTAATCCCAAAAGGCTTCTGACCTGCTTCTTTGTGGTAGGCATGGTCAGATTCATAATTTTTGTAATGATTCTATTGTCAGATTTAAGTTGACATGGCCTTGTGAGATGACATGACCCAAAAATTAAATTTCTTTGAGGCCTATTTCCACTTTGCTTGGTTTGACAGTGAGACCGAAGAGTCGCACTCTGTCAAAGACATGTCTCATCATTAAATCGGTAAATATATAAATAAATACAAGAAAATAAGAATATTACTACTTACAGCGTTGAAGAATACATGATTTCACTAAATAACCATTTCATAAACACAATTACACATTATATTTCGTCACGATAGGCATAATTCTAGCTCGCACCTTGTCCTTGTCTGCACAAATTACCGTCACTGACACAAATTAAACCCTAGTCTAGAGCCGTGGATGAGTGGATTAGCTTGAACTTTCGTTCAAGCTTCACTTCTAACACCACAATAATCCTTAGCTGTGGGTATTAGCTTGGCTCTTTCGTCCAAGCACCACTTCTGACACCACAATAATCCTCGCCTGTCAACAACTCATCTGACAGGCATCATCGGATTCTTCTCCCACACCATACAAGAAACTTGCAAGTCGTGTGCGAGGAAAATAAATGGTACATTTTATTGCCGTTGGCTCGTTACACGTAAATTACAGTCGCTATTAAACCCACACACAAAGCCACAGAATTGCTTATCACTAGTGTCTAAAGCCTATGCTAATTCTCTATCTAATTGGTTACACAAAAACTCCTATCATCTATTCTACGATGTGCACACTACAGGTCCAGTCCCCGGTCTGACGTTCTCCCATCCCGTGGTCACACACCACGCGGATCGACCTTGACCTTGGTGCGTGTTGCCTCACATGGCACGTTGATCGCAGCCGTGGTATGTTGAGTGGGCACTCAACTTCTCCGTGGCTACCACGAGGCGTGATGCTGTCGTGATCAGAGTGCTAACTCTCTGAACAACGCCTGCGTGTCTCATGAGAGAATGGTTAACCATCTCCCATTTCATCATCTCCCCTGCCCTTCCCTCGGGCACCGTATCACCTCCTGGTCACCTCGAGGTGGACTGCTCTCCCCGGTGGAGGGGTTGCGTTCGAGTCTTTGACAACACACCGACATTATCTTTGTCTGCAACATGGTCTTATCAGTAACAGAAACTTTACCATCCTACGTCAATTCTTATTGCATACACCACTTTCGATGTAAATGACAGTTGCAGTAATAAAGAAGAATAGTTAAGTACATCTCTAATGAGGTTAGGAAGCTAAAAGTGGAAATTTCTTGCAAGCCACCTGCCCTGTATGTGCCACCTATATTTTCTTTTAAAACCCAGAGACCACAAAAAAAAGTTGGACGACATTTTGCTGGTATATTTCACTGCATTGCGTCAGGTTCATACCGTCAAATTATATATCACATGTAGTAATTAGATAGTTTAAACGTTGGTCTAAATACGTAAAACACCTAGTCACTAATTAATTTTTTGGAATGTGGAGCATTTGCTATCCACAAGGTCATTGGAAAAAAAAAAGTATTTCTGTCTGCACAAAACTGGTTGGAACAGATTAACAGTGTATTGTTCATCGAAGAAAGTATATGACAAGCTATTGTTTAAATAATTGTATGGCTTCAATTAAACGGACGTTGAAAGATGGCTGAGCTCCGAAGCTTATGCACTGTCGACTGCACTTTGGTTCCTGTCCATATAAGGACATATTACACTCTGTTGCGCTTGTATGCAGTATTCATCTTGTTGTATGTCCACTTGAACAGCGCTCTTCAATCATGTGTTCGGTCAGTACCATCCACGATTTTTTCTCTTGTTTTAAGCTTCTGCCATTTTACTACAGATCGTGAAGTCTTCTCTGACTCGGAGGCATATCATTCTGACACATATTAAAATAGATGGGGACGTAGCTATAAAATGCAATGTTCCTCTTAGCGTGTATCTCGTCCCGGTCTCCCTGGTCTAGTGGTTACTCGACTTTCTTCGTTATCCCGTATATTCTCGTCAGTAACGTGACGTTGCATGAGAATTGGTAGCCGTTCTCTCCGCGTCGGTAACTTACGGGGTATGTGTGCCGGTCGCTCAGAAAGCAATGGCAGTCTACTGAGCGTAATCTTGCCAAGAAATCAACAATCAGCTGAAAGATGCAGATGATGACAGCGTAAAAAAAAGCGATGTCGAAGTGATCGAAAGCGAAAAGCGAAGTGATGACAGCGATGTCCTGTAAAGGATATGAGAACAAAAAAATTTATATCTTACTGATGCATATAAAGGGACTTCCCTATAACACGCCTCGGCCCAAGCTAGCCCTGTGCTGTTTGTACAAACCCTATGAAAAACGTCTTTCGCACGCTCTCGTCGTATACAACTTATATATGAACATCAAATGCCAAAACCGAATATATTACGGAATGGATGGCTCCTAGTGATATATTGTTCATAAATCGTTCTGTCACTCAGCGTTCTCCCAAATAATGGATACATAGACACAGCCAAAGTGACAACAGGGTTGTAATGTCCGCCGAATGGTATTCCTACTAAGCGACAGATTTAAATGTTCACCGGATGAAATCCTACTAAATGACACCTCATGCCAAACGTCCACCATATGTCGTTGACATGGGAAGCATGAGTGTAATGAGAGAAAACCATGCTTAGAATGCATGTCTCTCTAAACTGAAGGACATTTCCTCATTGCACCTGGTCTGTTCCTCATGGTGTGCTGATGCCGAAGCCCTTGTCAACCCTGCAAAGGCAACGGTTACATGGTTCTCACTAAACAACCATATTGTGAAAATGAAAATATTGTCAATGACATATCTTGGCGTGAGGCTTGATCGTAGCCTGTCCTTCAGAGATCATGTCGATTATGTCATAACGAAGGCTCGAAAAGGTTTGTCAGCAATGAGAGTCATGGTGACTGCCAATATCGAGCAAAGACTGCTAATACTTCTGTTCCAAGGACTTGTGCTTTCACGCATCGAGTATGCCCTGGCCATCCTCACTGTCAGCCCTACACAGATTGGAAGACTTGAAAAGGTACAAAACGAAGTCATGCGCATCATTTTGGGCTGCACGAGAGACACCAGCTGTGTAGCAATGAGATATCCTCCTTGACTTCCCGACAATGGAACACAGGATCAAGATCTGGAGAGCTCGTGCATACTTAAAAATAAGTGCAGATGAGCAGCACCCTCTGCATGACGCTATATTCAGAGAAAAGGGTGACAGGCTAAAGAGGGGCAAATCATGGATGGGTCGGGCGGAAGATGTCGTCAGACAGGTCTGCAGTCTTACCAGTATCAACCCCGGCAAGGAATGGGTGCCGATGCCTCCAGCTTTTAAGTGCACTTTCTCCTGCATTATCACACTCGACAGACGGTGCAGAGAGCAGAACCCTGCCGCTGTCAATGCAGAGGTTAACGCGCTCATCTATGAACACTCAGATAGCCCCGAAGTGCTCATCTATACAGATGGATCTGTTGTAAAGCAGCAGAGAAGTGCATGGGCATTTACAGCCCGTTCAGCGGGCCGAACCGTTCAAGAATCCAGTGGTGCCCACTCTATGACCACGAGCAGCATGACGATGGAGGTGATGGCAGTTACACAGGCTTTCATATGGCTGGAGTCACAGCATTATACCAACGTGTGTGTACTAAGTGATTCAATGAGCATGATTCAGAAGGTCGAAGCTGGATCTGTACGTAGACAGTGGACTGAATCGCTGCGGAAGTCTGTTGTCCGTAAAGTCACCTTCATCTTCGTCCCGGGACATGC
The DNA here is from genome assembly GCA_014155875.1 of Cepaea nemoralis. NCBI lineage: Eukaryota > Metazoa > Mollusca > Gastropoda > Stylommatophora > Helicidae > Cepaea > Cepaea nemoralis. Next base: position 166,162 of record JACEFZ010014235.1, read on the forward strand.
GGGAGTCGAGGGAAATGAACGAGCTGACAAACTGGCTGGCTCTGCACCCCCTGTAGATGGCCAGCCCATGGATCGTGCCGATGTTATTAACGTCCTTAAAGATATGGCGAGAACAGAGGACTTTGACGTCAATGATTCCACATCGCTGTCCAGGATGAAAGACCTGGGAGTAAGAATCGGCACAGCCAGACGCGAGAGGTACATCGGGAAAACAAAGCGCCTCGTCAACCAACACAGAACTGGCACTATTAGCCACCGGACGCTGATGCATATGCTGGGGGGAGGATCTGAGCACCTATGGACATGTCCGGAGTGCAACGAAGATACCCCAACTGATAAGTGATAACTGGGACCTGGTCTGCCACATTCTATGGCTCAGATATGTAGGTGGAACATTCGTCTCAGTGGCTAGGAATCAGAAAATTGTTCGGCTAACAAATGTATTAATTCGAAAGTCTAAATCGAATGGTTATTGTGAGATGTTATCAAAATCCAAACTGCAGAGCGTCATGTGTCGGTGTCGTGAAATCACTGTGAAGTAACAATCAGATAATACAGATAACAAGGACAGTCTGATTTGCAGCTGCAGTTGTTTACTACGGGGAGTCGGTAAGATCAATCAGTGGAATCGTCTTTGAAGTTCCCCCCAAGTCAGGAAATTGTAGGCATGTGGTTGTGACACGAGGGCTTATTTTGGTTGTCAAAACAGGGGGAGACAACTTGTAGCATTGATTAAAACAAAGGGAGATAAGAACTTAGTCTTAAATGGATAATCTGCCCCTTGGACCATCTGATGTGTTTTGTTTTCGTTGTTGAAACAAGAGAGACAAATTTTGCATTGGTTGAGCAAGGGGAAGAATTATTCAGAATGGATGGTCTGCTCTTGGAACCATCTGATGTGTTGACATCAAAGACTTCACTAGAACACTCCCGGCTTTTTGACAAAAACAAGACTTGTTTACAGTTAGTGTTGAAGAAAAAGTTGACTAGAGCTGATGTGTTTGTTTACCGCTGGTAGGAATTCGGAGAGCTCTACAGTGTTAGATTAATTAAAGATTAAATAACATGTGTCTTTATGGCAAATTGTAGAGGCCATACAGGAGTGATGCGGTGTTGCCTAAGGTATAACCTATAGTGTATTTAGGCCTGATTAATGTGGGCAGTAGTCTTGTTAAAACTAGCTAGAGTGAAGTAAGAATTAGCTCTGCTAGTGAGAATAAGTGTAGTGGGTTGGGAGATGGGGAAAATGTCATATAGTGGGATCTTCCAGTGGGGTGCCTACTGGGGTTCTGCACTCTGTCTATTGGTCTTTCCTTGTCTTAACCTGATTTAGATTGAGGTGATGAGCCACTCTGATCCTTGACAGAGTTTAGTTAACTGATAAATCTCTGAGCAAGTAGGGATAAGTATCAGGCGGCCTTCACCAGATGTGGTCTCTTTCTCTAACAGGTTCCCCTACGTCTATGAGGAAGCTTTACACTGGGTTTGATGGAGGTCAATTCTCATTAAGAAGAACATCCAATGAACATTCACTTTATTTTATAAGATGAATAAATACCCAGAAGAAAGTACAATCAGCACTGTTTATGCTAGGCCTAGGATCCAGAGGGTCCATACGAAACTGGCTCAGTTGAACAAAACATTATAAACGATTCATTTACAAGAGGGATTCACCCAGGGTGGGTGATACTCGTTTCTTCACCACATACCACTGAACATTAGTGTGTAGAGAAAGACATTTGAACATGAAGTTCTCGTGGAATAATTTAGTACAGTGAAGAAGTACTTTAGAACCGTTAGTGTGTGTCAATCTATGAACATGGATTAGAACAAATGTGAGACCTGTGACATTGAAACCTAGTTTTCACGGTACAGCGATCCGTACTTATTTGAGTTATAGGGACTTTAGTCTTTACAGTGAGTGACAGATCCATGAATAAGGTTATACAATAACTATTTTTGGTGGATCATGCATCTAGTCGACCCAGTGGATCCCGGAGAAAGTCAACGTCTGGAAGAAGAGACGTATCAATCGGTGAGGTGTTCACGTACTAAGCTATCATGCTGTGGTGTACACTTGCTATGATGATCATCTGACTTGGGCTCCTGATCTGCTGCTCTGAATCTACATACACACTAGAATATTCGACACACATTCTACACCGTACACACATACACTTCTCACACACATACTGTTTGCTTTAATAAATTATTTTGTATTTATTTGTTAAAGCTAGAGTTGTTAAGTATGTTGTGTTGGGGAAGAGTGAGAGGGGACATGATCTAGGGGTGAGTGAGAGTGAGAAAGAGGTGTCTGCAGACTGACGGAGTTTTGTGGACGGAGTCTGGTGGTTTCTCTAGGACAATAATATTGGGTTAATAAAAATGTGGGTGTTGATTTCCCTCACTCCAGGGACGACACTAAAGTAATAAAGGATAACTTACGACAGTCGGTTTTTCACGTATGGAATCATCTTTGGGTGGTGGGGTATACCTATTGTGTCCCCGTCTTTCCTTGAGGGCCGACCGACAAGCATGCGGGTCTTCTCGACTTGCAAGTGTGTATGTCACCAGTATATAGAGAAACACAGATGGCATTACAACTATAACACCCTGAAACGTCTCATTGAACACACACGGAAGGCTAACCCAGCCAAGAAACGCCGAAGAAGTCGAAAGTGTCAGTCCAAATACTATAACATGGCAGCTTTACTGTAAAATGACAGAACTTACTTATAAACAAGCAATACGCATGATAAATAGAGAGAAGGCATTGATGCTTTGCAATGTTTGTATTTAAGTGTCTTTAGTTCAAATAATCACATGTACTACTCTTCAATATGTTACCTTATCGTAGTTTACATGTATTTAATCTAATATTCTTAAGCTCGTTGTTTTCATACTATCAATCTTTTTGAAATATTTGTGCAGACAGTGGTCCTTGATCAATGTTACACTCTGTGACAGACACGATCTTGGCTCTTATCAGTTCATTTCTGAAGCTTTAATATTCAGCACGCAGTTGACTAATAGATTTCATATGTCATTCATTCAGTAGCATGTCCTTTGCAGAACCTCGCTACCATAACAACCTTCCTGAAAACCTCACGATTGTAAGCAAGATGTTCTGCGTCCGATACACCCATCTGGAGATCATCAGCCACATCCTGCACCCATCTTCTCTTTGGTATTCCACTTCCTCTCTTCTCAGGCATATACCCCTCCATTACTGTTCTCTCCAAACTTTCGTGACGTTTCAAGTGACCAAAATATTTCAATTTTCTTTATTTGATCGTCTTTAATAGCCAACTTTCTTTAATATTCAGCTCTTGAAGTAAGGATGAATTTGTTCTTCTCTTTACCCAAGATATTCTTAGAACTCGTCTATAACAATTATATTCAAATGCATTTACGGGAGTCTCTGTGGCGAAGTGGTCAAGCCGTTTGACTCGTGCTCCGAAGGTTGTGGGTTCGATTCCGAGCGCGTCCTTCGGTGTACGAGTTAAATGTTTCGGAGACTCCTTGTGTGTCGTCGCTAAAAGCTACGGAGTTCGTGCTTTGTGCGACGCTTTCTGCGCTGCGGAAAGAGACCGAGCCATATGGGATAAAACCCGGTGCAATGAAGTCGACCCTGTCGACTTTTAAGCGACTTTAAGCATTTACGCGCTGTTCAGCTTGTTTAGTAAGTGTCCAGGTCTCACATGCGTATGTTGCAATGGGAAAGATACATACTCTTAAAAATCTAATTTTTGTAATTCTGCCTGTCTCACTCCATAATTTAGTCAGTTGTTTTAGTCCTTGAAGGGAAATTGATAGTCGTCGTTTAATTTCTTTCATTGTGTCACCGCTGTTGGTAATCAAAGACCTAAGGTATTCAAAATTGTCCACCACCTCAATTTTTTCCTCATTAACATATCTTTCTTTCTCCATAGTAGGTTTCATATAACTGGGGTAAAAGCAGTTGAATCATCAATAATCTAAGGCAAACAACTCAAATGAATAACTACTTTAGATAAATATAAGTCAATGTAACAGTTTTAACGTCCACATATGTCAAAACACCAGTTGTAGGGATAAATTGTGTGAAGAATGATGAAGAAAAACAAGAAGAACAGAAACAAGAAGAAAGAAAGAAAGAAAGAAAGAAAGAAAGAAAGAAAGAAAGAAAGAAAGAAAGAAAGAAAGAAAGAAAGAAAGAAAGACAGAAAGAAAGAATGTTTGCAGTGCATGAAATATGCAGACCGAGGAAACATGCAGAAGAGGTACATCCAGCTACAAATCTTCGATGTTTAAAGTGTAGGGACAACCAACAGCTGGGCCGCAAATATCAGCCGGTGAGAGGGCCACAGCCCCAAATTACCACTATGCCGATGCAATTGTTGTAACTGACGGTAACATAGAAAATAGGACGTCCTGACTTTAGTAGGCTTTAGGTTGAAACTTGTGAATGATACACATTAGGGAGATACACTAAAGGGAGTCTTCGTGGCGAAGTGATATGATACACATAAGGGAGATACACTAAAGGGAGTGTTCGTGGCGAAGTGGTCAAGCCGTTTAACTCGGGCTCCGAAGGTTGTGGGTTCGATTCCGGGCCGCGTCCTTCGGTTCACGAGTTAAACTTTTCGGAAACTCATGTGGGTCGTCGCTAGAGCTACGGAGCTCGTGCTTTATGCGACGCTTTCCGCGCTGCAGAAAGAGACCGGGCCATATGGGATAAAACTCGGTGCTATTAAGTCGACCCTGTCGACTTTTAAGCGACTTTTTTTTAACACATAAAGGTGGATGTATGACTGATATTATATGATAACAAATGATGTATTATGCTAACTAGAAGCCCGAGAATAACTGAATGTATACAATACATCTCTACCTTAATTTTTTTTGTTGTTGTTGTTGCGTATCCCTTACGGGACGTTGCAGTCAACACCAGCATTTTCAGCTGCTGTTGATGTACTAGGCAAGTGTTACGTTCAGTAGTTTGCCATTGCTTTCTGAACGACCGGTCTCTATACCTTTTTCGAAAAAACCAGCACCGCCGTGTTTCGAACCCGGGTATACGGGCTCACAAACCGCGTTCGCAAGCCCTTCAGCCACAGAGACCGACACCTTAATTACCGGGAGAAATTCATGCGAAGAAGTTCCTACAATCAATCAATACCTAGACGACCAGGAGTAAATGAATCCGAGGAATGTCGTACAATCAATCTAATAAATCTTGGTTTTAATCGTGATTATAATATAAGAAAAGAAATAAAACAAAGATGGTAATATGTGGTTGTGTGGAAGGGCAGGGTGCAATAATTTTTATTTACAAAATACGAACGCAATTAGAGAGACCAGGATTATACCAAAGCATTTACTGAAATGAAAATTAATGTTTGATGATATAAATCCTGACAGGAAAGATAGCAGCATAAGTTTACTAACAAGTATATTTACTGGAAAAGAGTGGCAAGATTTTAAGAAAAGAAAAAAAAAATAACAATGTTACAGGCAGATATAACAAGGAGAAAGACATGGTCGTATTTTATACATTGTTTATATCCCTTCTCTCTAAATCTCTCTGTATCTCTCTGTCTGTTTCTTTCTTTCGCCTTATTTCTACCTATCTGTCTGTATATCTCTCTCTGTCTCTGTCTCTGTCTCTGTCTCTGTCTCTCTCTCTCTCTCTGTCTCCCTCTCTCTCTTTATCACCATCATCATCATCACGTGCCGTGCCAGCTGGCGTAAGCGTTCTTGTTTCTCCACATATCTCGGTGTTTGATGTTCTGAATTAACACTTTTGCCGATATTCCTCCATGTCACCGCCTCAATCCACCCAGCATCATTTCCCTTAGTCTGCCTCTGCCTCTCTTCATCTCGATCTTTCCAGTCATAACGATGTTCCCCAATCCCTTTCCTCTCATCACATGGCCAAAGACAGATGTTTGTCACTTTCTTATTGTTGTATTCTCTCTCTCTCTCTCTCTCTCTCTCTCTCTCTCTCTCTCTCTCTCTCTCTCTCTCTCTCTCTCTCTCTCTCTCTCTCTCTCTCTCTCTCTCTCTCTCTCTCTGGCGAAATAACTGTGTGCGACATCAAAGAGAATTCAGGAATTAATGTTACAGATAATAATATAAAGAATATGCAGATGGCACCATATGTACAATTGATGAACAACAATAATAAGAGCTTATTGTGTAATAATATATTATATATTATATTGTGTATCATAGAATGCCCACTAGAGAATATCGAAATGTTGTATAGGCCATGTTCTGGTGAACGGAAGCGAATCATAAAACACGGACACACATATTAGGAAGCTCTAAGTATTAGGATCCCCTTGGAAGAAACGAAGATGCAATTTCTGAAAAGCGGTTTTGCGATTAATTTGAACTGCAAGAGCAACTAACAAGGAGTGCACAAGACAGATAATGAAGGCAGAACATCATATACAAATATAAGAAGGCGACAAACAATGTTCTGTGGACATGTAACGATACGAGAGACTTTGGAAGACATCGTGACGACTGGGAAATCCAGCATTAGAAGTATCAGGAGCTGACCGACAGAAATAAACCTGGAAGGACTGAAATGGTAGCATTTACGAGTATCAATAATAGAATCGATCCAGAACATCACAGATCAACATATGTGGAGGTGTGGAACATCTTAGCTGGCTTACGTGGGAATGATGATGATATATGCGTATGTTTAAAGGGGTGTCTGTGTTATCATTGAAATTCCATGGCACACTTCTGGATATTAACAAATATATGTGTATGTTTAAAAGGGGTCTGTGTTATCATTGAAATTCCAATGCACACCTCTGGATATTAACAAATATATGCGCCAACAGCAGATTGTAGAGAGAATAAGACATGGCCGTGGACCAGTGTAAACATTTTGAAATAACTTTCATACTCGGAGATTTCAATGCCAAAATAGGCAATGACAATCTTAGTAGCGTGACTGGTGGCTATGGAATAGGGGAGAGGAATGAGACAGATGACAAAATAATAGCATCGGCAGAATACCATCAAATAATAATAGGTAACACCTTGTTTAAACAACATCCTCGACGGTATATACACGGAAAAACCCCGGAGATAATATCTCCAATCAAAATTGATTATATACTGTTACCAAACACATTCAGAAGCAATTTAGTAGGAGCAAAAGCTAGACCAAGTGCAGATAGATATAATGACCATGTGACAGTTATAGGAAAGATGAGGTTAAGACTTTTAAAAACAAATATACCATCAAGAAAGCCCTAAAGAACATCCAGTTAGATCTAGCATTACCCAGAACAGACAAAGATATTAGATAAAGATATAATGTTTCTGTAAAGAGTAGACATACTGCCAGTGAGATAATACAGAATATTGATGAACAATGGGGCATGTTGCGGGAATTAATCCAACAGACATCTAGTGAAATCATTCCACCTATACATATAACAGAATTGCCAAAAAAAATGATAGATGAAATTTTGCAGATGATGAACGATAGAAGAAAGGGGGAAAAAAGATAACAAGATAAAGAAGACTATACTAGAATACATAAATAAATTGTGAACAAATGCCAAAGAAAGCTAAAGAAGTGTGGCTGAATGAAGAGTACAGAAAAATTGGGGCAAACTATGGAAAAGACTCACATTCCATGTATCAACGAATCAATACAAAAACAGGTAGGAAAACACCGGCTGTTTAAAATCGAAGAACGGTGCATTCTTTATGGAATAAGATGATATAGTCAATAGATGGACGGAATATCTGGAAGGGCTGTATGATGATAGGAGACCGGATGTACATATTCAAAATAATGATGAGAGTCAATCAATACTTGCAGCGGAAGTTGAAGAAGCACTACATCGCATACAGAAAGAAAAGGCACCCGGTCCAGACAACATTATAGTAGAGGAAATTGAGACCATATGTGATTGTGGAATCGAAATATTGATACAATTTCTAAATGACATCTACACTAGTGAGTACATTCCTATTGACCTATTGAAATCCATCTTTATAGCTCTGCCAAAGAAAACAGGTGCTTTAGAATGCGAAGAGCATCTCACAATAAGTCGTATGAGTCACACGCCAAAGCTTCTAATCAGAATAATCTAGAAAAAATAAGAAACAATATTACGCAAGAAATTAGTGATGAACATTGTGTATTTGTGGAGGCAAATGGCAAAAACAACGCTCTCTCTCTCTCTCTCTCTCTCTCTCTCTCTCTCTCTCACTATCTATATATATATATATATATATATATATATATATATATATATATATATATATATATATATTCTCAGGACACTATTAGAAAGAGCTATAGTAGTAAAACATATATGTACTTATGCTTCATAGACTCATTCATTCATTTACTTCAGTAGCATGTCCCTTGCAGAACCTCGCTCTCCCATAACAACCGTCCTGACAACTTCACGGTCATAAGCAAGATGTCCAGCGTCCTATACACCGATCTGAATATCACCCGCCACTTCCTGCACCCATCTTATCTTTGTTCATCTATCTTCCTCTCTTCATAGACTACACAAAAGGATTTGACAGTTTGAAGCATGAAGAAATAATACATTTACTAAAGCAAATGAACATTGACGGCAACGATCTGCGAATAATAAAAAGAAATAGAATGTGCCTATATGTGCAATTAAAGTACATGACGTTATCTTGGGGCAAGTGCAGGAGATCAGATATATAGTCACACGGATAACATCAGATGGAAGATGCATCGCTGAGGTAAAGAGCAGACTAAGAAAAGCAAAAACTGCATTCTATCAAATGAAGACCCTCTTGTGCAATAAATTACTGTCTTTGAAAGTCAGAAACAGAGTTCTTGCATGTTACATATAAACTTATTTAACACACGGCTGCAAATCCTGGACAATTAGTAAATAGTAAACAACAACAAATACAATCACTGGAAGCCTAAGAGTTGTGTTTTTATGCTGATAAACAATGCTGCAAATCAACTGGACAGCCAACGAGAGCGATAAGGACGCTTTAAGGGAAGCTGACTCCAAAAGGCAACTTGTCGCAAACATCAAAAATAGACAGCCATCGGTTTTTGGCCATGTTATGATAAGAAGAAGACAACTGGAACATTTTGTGAAAACAGGAAATATTTGCGGAAAGAAAGAAAGAGGAAGACATTGTGAGATGATTCTTGACAGTCTTCTATCAAGGCATGGAAGGAAGTCAACACACGAATTGATCTATGAAGTCGAAAATAACAAATTTTGGAGAAACATGATCGCCTACGCCAACCGGCAAGGTATTGGATGATGATAATATTACTAGTTCTATTTAAGTTTATTTATCCGTATGTAGCCGGTGGGGATATGGGGTGTATGGGTGTATGGGGGTATGGGGTGTCCTTTGGTAAGGATGACACTTATGTCCATTTCAGGACCCATCCCCCACTGGTCCAAGCCTGACATCCAGCTCACGCCTGTGGCTCCTAGTAGCTGTCAGCATGCGACAGCGGCCACCCTCGAGCAACAGCTGTGACGAGGCTGGCTAAACTAGGCGTGGGTAGCCGATTTGGTGTAAAACCAAACGGTGAACTGGGGTATGCCTACCCAGCATGCGAAGACAGGATTCGGCAGACTGCGCGGATGAAACCACTGATGATTCATCGGGCAAGACGGCGTTTACCTGCAAAGCGTTGTGGAACGTAATGAGCACGGCAAGGCACGTAGAGCGCCCTGGTCATCCACTGCACCTGTATTCGTCTCCAGTCGTCTTGACTTGTCTTGTCACTGGATTCAGATGGACTCAGGCAGAGAGTGAGGTCGACGAATTGCGCAACTCTTCCTCACTTTAATCCAGTTCATCGCGCAAGTCATTCTTCATCCAACTTCATATATCATCAAAGAACATTTCGAACCAAAATAGGCCTTATCAGCCATCTTAGAACCCACGGCTCCATACTTTCAACCCCACTGGATGAAATGAATGGTCATACTTATTCTTGATGGACAAACAACATGTAGTCGGTGTAAGTAGTTCTGGGCGTTGTGCAGGTATTCATCGGTGATATTTTTTCGTTGTCTCTGACTGGAGGCAAATGTGCATGGGTGTAATTACTCAGTGTCTCTGACTGGACGGAGGTATTCATGGGTGATATTACTCAGTGTCTCTGACTGGAGGCAGGTATTCATCAGTGATATTACTCAATTTCTCTGACTGGAGACATGTATTCATGAGTGATATTACTCAGTCTCTCTGACTGTAGGCGAGTATTAAGGGATGATATCTTTCTATGTCTCTTGATGGTGGCAGGTATTCAGGCATGATATGTTTCTTTGTCTCTGGCTGGAGACGGTATAGTTCTGACAGCTTGTGAAGATAGTTTACCTTTAAGCTTGAACAATACTTGGAAACTCAGTTAAAAGAAAAAAAAACATTCACAGTGACTGAGCGAAAAGTAATTCCATTAGAATTCGATAGCCAAAGTTTGAGACCAATAAAAAGACTATTTCAGATAATAGAAGTCCAAGACAACAACTATATGTAACAAAATAAGTCAAATCAACAGATACGATTTACAGATAGATTTATTCATTGTGGAAATGAAGTGGTAAGTTTATTAAAGCGTTGCTTGGTGGTTGCGTCCAAGTTTTACAGGGAAAAACTTGCCTGCGCTTACGTCTAGTTCTGATTACCAGGCGGGGGTGTCTCTGGGAGATGGCATCCGCACTACGTCTCTATCGTCATCGTTTGGGTCACTAAATGGTTGTAGTGGGTCTCTTAATGACTATGGTGGATCGCTCAGTAAATATAGTAGGTTGCTAAGTGTCTGTAGTTGTTAACTGAGTGTGTGTAGTGTTTGTTCTGGATGACTATATAGGGGTAATTAAGTTGCTGCAGTGGGAAGCTTTGTGGAATTCGCTAGGTTTGTGGGTACAATGGGTGACTAGATGACTCTAGTGGGTTACCCAATAAGTGTAGTCAATGGGGCAGGGGATCAAGTGGCAAGATCAATGGCTATATTAGGTACCTTAGAGGATGTAGAAGGTAACTTAGTGTGTGGATAATCCAGTGGGTGTAGTTGGTACATCAGTAGCTATAGTGGGTAGCTCATTCCTGTAGTGGGTATTGAATATAGTGGATAACTTAGTCGGATAGTATGTCGCCAAGTGACTAATAGTGATTGTGTGTGATAGGAAGCTCGCTTGCTGAAGTTGATATATCAGTGGTTGTAGTGTGTAGCTAAGTAAATGGATTTATTGTGTCTCTCAGTGTCTATAGTGGGTAGGTCGGATGTTGTGTGTGCCTCGGTAGACGTCGTCCATTATACAGAGCACTTGTTGTAATACGGAATCTTGGGATAATAAATAACTTCTTCAAGCTTCACATCATTGGTAATTGAATCGTACTTTCTTGCTTCCATGACCTTTTCATTTTTGACAGCACGTCTTGGTGTCACGAGAATCTATGGAAAAGATAGAATAACATAATCTGACACGAGGTAAGCAACCTGACAGTAACACACGTCACTAAGTATGGTAAATGCTAAAGTAGTAATTTAGTAACTTCACTGCAATATTCCGTGGTAAACAAACAGCAAAGAACATGCTTCCATGACTTCTGACACATGGTCATTACACCGACTTGCAAGTTGTGTAGTAGGTGTTTTAAATGTTAGTGTATTACTTTAGTAAGTAAAACACTTTAACAGTCTTACTTCATGATTTTAAATGCTCAAGTAACAGTTTAGTATTTAACTTCAGAATAACACTCTGCGGAAAACAAGTACATAACACTTCCCCACACCTTGTGGCTACAGGATATATGAAGCTAGCTCCATGTTTTTGTATATCAATCGGCAGTCAATGCAAGATGTTGTCAATATCGCTTTGGACTCTTTACTACCATAGCATTATCTGTCACTGTCAAACTTCATTTACTGTCAATATAGTTAGTACCTTGAGGTGTATGTCAGAGAGGTCTTTGAGCCTGAGGAATTAAGGTCGCCTGACTAGTGCAATCACCGCGAACTGTGCAGGTTAGGATTAATTAAGGTCGCCTGACTAGTGCAATCACCGCGAACTGTGCAGGTTAGGATTAATTAAGGTCGCCTGACTAGTGCAATCACCGCGAACTGTGCAGGTTAGGATTAATTAAGGTCGCCTGGCTAGTGCAATCACCGCGAACTGTGCAGGTTAGGATTAATTAAGGTCGCCTGGCTAGTGCAATCACCGCGAACTGTGCAGGTTAGGATTAATTAAGGTCGCCTGACTAGTGCAATCACCGCGAACTGTGCAGGTTAGGATTAATTAAGGTCGCCTGACTAGTGCAATCACCGCGAACTGTGCAGGTTAGGATTAATTAAGGTCGCCTGGCTAGTGCAATCACCGCGAACTGTGCAGGTTAGGATTAATTAAGGTCGCCTGACTAGTGCAATCACCGCGAACTGTGCAGGTTAGGATTAATTAAGGTCGCCTGGCTAGTGCAATCACCGCGAACTGTGCAGGTTAGGATTTTACTTTTGACCCCGACAAAAAAAAAAAAAAACCCACACCTTGCCGAGGAATCGAGCCTTGTATCCCGAAGGAGAGTCCAGCGTTCTAGCCACTCGGCCAGCCGCTCCTCCAAGCATTATCTGGTACACATTTTAAGCTAATCTGACAAGGGAATCCGGGTCAATTGAAAAGAACAAAGATAAAATCCATTGTCGATGGGATATGAACTCATTACCACCAAGCAGATAGGCAAACGGACATTCTGCGCAAGGGTGTCTGGAACTAAATCATCATTAAAACTAGTATCTTCACAGTTGCATTGTGGCATATGCATTCAATGGTAAAATAACAACTTAGTAAGTAACTTCACAGTAGCACTATTAGGGAATAATGTTTGTTTAACGCATAATTAACAGTATAGTAACTGGTCACAGGTTATGGTCGTGGTGAAAATTATATATTTATTTGCGCCGTTTATAGCATGTAAACAACAGCAGGATATACACATAATAATGCGTTATTAGCTAAATTGACATATGGTTAAGCCATGTGGATTGTAACAGAAGAATAGAAACTAACATTGCATATAGTGTTTAGAAGTGGGTACATAGGGCAGCCTATACTAATCACTACAGTGGTCTATAATACTACACTCACACAGTGCCACATGGCAGATTTTCACCAAGATGGTCACATGAATTCATTCGATAGCATATCCTCTGCAGAACCTCGGACCAATAACAATCATCCGGAAAACTTCTCGGGCATACGCAAGATGTCCCGCGTCCGACACACCCATCCGGATATCATATGCCACATCATATATCCATCTTCTCTTTGGCCTTCCTCTTCATTTCTTTCCAAACATATACTCCTCCATGGCCACAAAGTAGAGGTATTTGTTATTTGGATATGTTCGAAGCTTGACATCACATCTATGACGGCGTGTAGTTGTATTTGTGTTAGAATGTGTATAGTTTGTGTATGCATGTGTGGGTGCATGAGTTCTGAATTATATATCTGTATGTGAATATACAGATATGTGCTGAAATAGACATCTTAGCTGAATATATATATATAATATATATATATATATATATATATATATATATTATATATATATATATATATATATATATATATATATATATATATATATATATAGCAAGGACCCAATGGGGTGCTCCTGAAAGCTGAATGTGCTACATAATTCCCATAGGTGCTTGATCCTAAGGTTCTTCGTCATTTGGGCCAATAAGATACGTACATGTTATTTTCTACATGGTGTACATACCATTTGATAATACATCAATCTCTCATCGCATACCACCCACATATCGAAACATCACTAGCAACATCATCCTCATTCTGATATAATCGTTTCAGCCACATGTTTGTTTTATTCGTATCGCCCATTGTCGGACGATCATGAAAAGTTAATAAACACTGTTGTAGTCGTTAAACGCATAGTTCTTCCATGATATTTCTAACTGTATGTACATGTTTAGGTAGCTGAAGTGCTTGTAGACTCTAGTAAATCACAGTTAGTGAGAACGCAATTATATCTTTCCAGGAGGGGATAAGTCAGGGATATTACTTTCCCTATACAGCGCTAATACAAACACCGTATTCGGAGTATCAAAGTTCCTCTATCTCATTCTTGGGGGTGCCAAGAGCAGCTAATCTTTTTTTTCTTGGCTCGTTACTTGAGTTTCCACGGACTATCTTTTCAACCGGAATACAAGAGAAATTTACCCATGTTTTCTGTCGTGGATCTGGATTGTAAGGGATCTGAACATGCACCCATAGTTAAACACCATTGTGGGCAACCTTTGGAGTTCTGACCTTCTGACAGTCAGTAATGACGAAAGTGTTGTAGGGGACAGGAAATACATAAGGTATGATATGAAGCGAAGAGTAAGTTGTTGATGCATGAAGTGCATCACATAAGGATGAGTATTCAGTGGCAAGGGTGTAAAGAGGGTGACCTTATAATTAAACAAGTATGGTCGCATTTACGAATTGCAAGTTTAATGACCATAAAGAATAAGAAAGAGGACGTAAGGACAATTAATTATCGTGTATGCAATTTAAATTCAAGTATGTATTGGTATTTTATTGGTATTACCAGTAGAACATTTAATCAGATAACGGTGGGAACGATTAGTATTATGACTCTTTGCTGGCTGTTGAACGAGAGGACTGAGCACGTATAGGAATGTCCTGAGTGCAGTGATATCGGTTCTTGACTCAATTCAACTCAATATGTATTGGTATTTTCTAACACAGATATTTAAATGTTGCCTTTATGTTGGAGGAGTGGCTGATAACGGAAAAGTCAGCGTTCTCCTGGGCTCTTGTTAAGGTGTGTGGCTTTTGTAAATTTTCAAATCTCTTTTGTTGGTGTTGACATTCCTTCTGTTTAAGTGTCATATTTGCCTGTTTGTGTGTGTATTGAAATTATCTCTTGTTAATGTGTCTTTTTTAGTGTCACATCTCTTTAGTGTATACGAGTTATTATACTCAGTTTAGACATTTGACCTTTCAGTTTTTGTAGTTCCAGTGTCTGACGGACTTTGCCTAGACCAGTGTTTCCCAACGTGGGGCCCACGCCCCACAGGGGGACAATTCGATTGTTAATGGGGGCAATTCGATTGTTAAGAGGGGCAATTCAAAAATGGAAGAAATCGGCTGGATATAACAAAACGGAGAGACTTGAGACTGAAGTTAACTAAATTAGAACCCGACATAAAATGTCTTTGCAGCAAGCATCAAGCGCAAGGATCTCACTAAATTTAAATAATTACTAATAATTAAAATAATATAGAAAAATCTTTTATTACAATTATTTTGTACTTGAATTTCAGTTCTCCATTATATGTTTTGAAAATTTACTTACTGTATTTGCTCAATAATTTCCTAGTGATTTCTTCCTAAAACCTATCGGTCCTTTGGCCAGGATCGGGTGCAATTGCTGCTCTTCCCCCAGTAGTGCGCCAGGTCTGGTCGGGGCCGGGATGATCAAATAAAAACCCATCATATCTTCACCTTAGATGTGGTCCTGGTGGGCCACTGTGGGTTATAGCTCACAGTGAGACTAAGGGTCCACACAAAAAAGGGGGAGGCGGTGGAACCAGCTTGTCTGAGGTTGCAGAATTTCGAAAATAAATAATTTTAAAAAAAATAGAGCTGTAAGGTTGTTTCTGATTTGTTAGTTCAGTCTGTGTAGGTTTAGTATGTTCATTGATTATTGCCATTACAGCTAAATATTCCTTTGTTTGGGTTCAGAAATGAAAAGACCCAATCTCTGGTTTTAGAGACCTCCAAATCCCTGGGTTTTTTTTTTTTTTTTTTTCGTTTTACTTTCCCTGTTCGTGGTTTATTCGCTTTATTCCTATTTCGTTTCACTTTCTCCCCTAATCCTGTTCTCTTTGACCCAAACGTATACAGCATGCTCTCTACCTCTCTCTCAAACACACACACACACACACACACACATATATATATTTATATAGCGGACTCTTACTTGAAAACAATCCACTGAGCACCACAGTGTTCACATACACGGGTATTGGGACAGTCAATGATACTGACTTGTTCAACTCTCCAGCAGTTCAGCTCAGAGATTTCATATCACAGACTGATGATATTGTGTAAAGCAAGTAGGAAATGTGCCCTTCTCACACTTTCAGCTTTGTATATGGTGCTAGCTACATAAGTAGAGACCAATCTGTACCTAATGGGTAATGTAGTCAATATCAGGATAGTCGTCTTTATTTCCCATGAAACTGACCGGTACCCATTTACGCTGCTTCAGTCTCTGAATCGAGACCATTGACAAATGTATGACACTGAAGTGGATACGAAAATAAGGCCATGAGACGAATGGACCAACAAGCAAGAATTGATATAAAGTACTTAACCTCAAAACCGGACATAGAAAGCTGACTATTTGTTACGAAGAGTAAAGTGAATATTTTCTTTTCTGGAAGAATGTGTGTGAGCGCAAGTGGCGTCTTCCAGTTGCCGCAAAATCTGATCCGGTTCGCACAGAGAAAATCATTTGTACATGCATCTGATCTTTCCACTGAAAATTTCCTGGAACAGATCAAAAGCAGGCTAGTAAATAATAGCATTCAGTTCATATCATTAATCTAAGTCAGGCTTTGATTCTAGTGACGGAGCGTGGTCATTTACACAGATTTGTCTGTTGTTCGACATGTGTGGAGTTCATGGCCTCTTACGGCTCAAATCGAAGTGACAACTGTGACAATAATAAGCCTGACTATTGAAATCATGGCAGTAACTAAAGCTATAGTCTGGTTGGAGAGACATGCATTCACTCAGGCATGGTTTCTCAGCCACTCAATGAGTATGCTCAGGAATATCGAAATGGACTGGGCACGAAGACAATGAGTGGAATCTCTGAGGAGGTAACAGTTGATGAAATTCAGGTGTGTGATTGATCCTGGACATCCCGGTTATAAATGAAGATGAGAAGAAGGATACGTTTTCGGGCCTGACTACTGTTGAAAGCGGACTAGCAAATGAATCAGACCGATACCAGGAATGCAATCAGAGAGGCGAGCAAATAAGACGAACTAAAAGATGACTGCGAATCTGCAACCTTTACCAGACTGCAAAGACATCAAATGAAAGGGAATGGGGCTAGAGAGTAGCGCTATGCAGGGAGTCAACAATGAATTATCAACGACCATGCAATTGGTGTCATCGATCGCTACACGTTGAGGGATATACTGAGAAGGGGTCCGAGCACTAATGGACTGAGTTGGTCGTTGTGCAATGAGTATAATTTGGCCCCTAACTAACTAATCTTGGCCCATACATGTCTAGTCATGTATCTTATATTTGTTTTTCGCTACATGACAACGTCCTCATCAACACGAAAACATACACTATGTGACAATGCTCAAAGACTTAGCAACAAAGATGAACATATATACATGCACATTTGGGAAGACCCTGAAGTGGGGGACTGCAGGGCCGTGACGAAGACTGTATGCGTTACACTCAGATTGCATGATGATGTTGAGAGTTGTCGTGTCTTCCTTTAAAGTGTCGTCCCTGGAGTGAGGAGAGTCAACACCCACATTATAATATTTTTTCCCTTATCAATATCCTGGAGAATCCACCAGCTTCCGTCCAACACACTCCATCAGCCCATGGACACCTTTTCCTATCACTCTCTCACTGTCGTACTATGCCCCCTCTCATTCTCCCCCAACGCAACATATTCAACAACTCTTGCTTCTAAAAATTAATAAAGATTAATTTATTAAAAGAAAAGTGTAACGTATATGAGACGTGTCTGTGAAGAAAATGTGTGTCGTGTATTCTGGTGCAAATGTATAGGTCAGCCTTAAAAGTTCAGGATCAGAGTCCACTCATCATGGCAAAGATTACACGACATCACACGAGTCAGTACAATAGACCTCACCAAAGTCGTATCCTTCTCTCCAGACATGTCCTCCTCCAGGAGCTCTGATGACCATGAGATCTGAATCCCATGTAAATATAATCCGTGACAAATACTATTATTGTTCCTAACACAACTGTTCCTAATAGTTTATAGAAACTCAGGCTTCATAATTCCGGCGCAGTGAAAAAAACATGGAACACTGTCCTATGGACATGACGTTTTGTCTCTTGCTAAATGTTCTATCGTTCTCTCTATTAAACAGTTATTGTCTATACCCCAATAGAGTCCTTTATTTTTTGTTCTAGTCATAAGTGAACTGAATATCCATCACTACTGGTGTGTTAAAACTGGTGTGACCTAAAACTCATTCGGTATTTATCCTGTAGGATACATATACCATTCAGCTCCACTGAGCAATGTTGATCATCATCCTCTAGCATAAGCTCTTTGATAAAGTTGCAGGCCAATCTTCCTGCGCCAAACTTTATCCGGGATCGGATTTTTCCTTGGTTCCGTGTTCTTCATTCCAACCAGAGGGAACCTGTAATATAAATCATACAACTGGTGATAGCCTCCCCGTCACTGATTTCTATTAGATGATCGTGGCCATTGGCCCTCACTCAGAAAATACAATGAACCTACTTTGTCAGGGACAGATGACTCAACCCCTTGGTTATCATCAGGCCAAGACAAGAAAAAAAAATCAACAAACAGAATGCGGAACCCCGCCCACCAGGGACACCTACTGGAATATCCCAATTATCCCTCATTACTCAATTCTCAACTAGTAAAGCTTATCAACACTTCACTAATCTATTTTCAACTAACAGAGCCAAGTATCACTTCCCTACTCTAGCTAGTTTTCCACTAACAGTGCTAATCATCACACTTTAGCTTTAACAAGGCTACAGCCTATATTAATTAGAACTAATTATAATAGGTTCTACCTTAGGCAACACCGCAGTTAGATCAAATTACATCCACTCTTGCCATGACAGGCACGTGTAAAATTAAATTAACTCAATTCGCACACGGTAGACATTTTCCAATCAGAACCGCAGGGCCGAAGCACGTCCGCCTCAATCAACGGTTTTAGTTCAACTCCCCTCTCCAATCATGGTTTTGGCAACCTCCTAAAATTTGTCACGTGATGTGGTAGATGTCCTGCAGGTGTTATTTGGGCATATCATCCATTGTCAAGATTCTATCCTCCCTGGCTTAGTCACTGTCAGAGTTGTCATCACTTGTTTTGACATCCCCAACAAGCTAGCGAGTTACTGTATGATCCCAACAACAGTTGTCAATAGCAATCTGCCAATCTGCGTGATGTCCGGAAACTCTATATGACAGATAGACTGTTTTCTTCCGAGCTGAGTACTTCCGCTCTCAATCCAACCTGTTTATGAACTGTCAAAGCGATGTATGATTCAGCTCACTCACTTCCCCTACACATCAGCATCTGTTAACTTTGTCCGACCTGTGATGGCTGACATCCGATTGCAACCAGGATCCGACGGGTTCCATCTGTATTCGAATGTTGATAAACTGTCAAAGCGATGCAGGGATCCGTCTCACTCACCACCGAGTGTTCCCAATCCGTCGACCAGATGTAAACACGTGCAGCTACATTTTCTGGATTTGTTGAAACAACCTTTGGCCTCGAACATGCCGCTAATTCAGATCGCCTTTTATTCTCATCACTGGTTAAATCATGTTGGTCTATTATGTGACAAGAGTTGCGAGTGATTCACAAGTGGCTCAGAGTCGACGAGAAAATATGAAGTTAACACGAGGGCAATATTCGATCTTAACATATAACGTTATATGGACCACGAATATGATATACTTGTATTGCGTGACTCTTGGAATACATATACATTCAGTTCACAAATGAAATATAAAACATATGAAACAAGACAATTATTTTACACAACTCTATAGTAGCCAATAACTCTAGAAGCTCTGTTCGACGAGAATGACCTGAGCCCGTTCATCCACTCGCATTGAGTCACGTGTGAATCACTTGTGACTCTTAACAACTTAGTGCACTCTCGTGTAATCTAGGTTTAAAGGAAACTTCCTTGGTCTGTCGACCTTCACAACCGCACCCAAACCCACTCAACTCCCCACTTCAGGGCTTTAACACATTGGGCACTCACGCATTGACACCCACAATCCATATAATCCAGACACCCTGAGTGACAATATTCTATGTGCTAACTACCAACATGAACATACATGCAAACAAACACGCACACACAATCACACACACACACATACATACATACACATATTTTCACACACATAACCCATAGGCACTGTCTTAAACACTCAGTGAGTTATCTACAACCACACACACATACACACACGTACATACACTTTCACATACTTTCACACACATAATCCACATGCACTGTCTTAAACACTCAGTGAGTTATCTACAAACACACACACACACACACACACACACATACACATATTTTCACACACATAACCCACAGGCACTGTCTTAAATACTCAGCGATTTATCTACAACCACACACACACATACACACACTTACATACACTTTCACATACTTTCACACACATATTCCACATGCAGTGTCTTAAACACTCATTGAGTTATCTGCAAATACACCCAAACGCACAACTCCGTGAAACTGAGATCACAGAGTGAGCGGCCTATATTAACTAATACTTACGTGTAATTTAAAGTTAAAAACAAAGCCTCGGTGTCAGATATCAAGTCCAGGGTACAGTTACGATTATTGCCGTAATCCTGAGTGTTCCAATTCGGACTTCGGACCATGAATGGTCGTTTGCTGGCGTCGATTTCCACAGTGATATGCACATCTGGACGACATATTTCATAGACTGGGATCTGCCGAATAACATTTTACAACTTCTTAGCAAGACCTTTCTAGGGAGTCACTACAGCACAATGGCCAGTATGTGATCCTGCTAGCCTAGTGGTTGTGTTTTAATATCTCAATTGGAGATGAGTGCATTTTTAAATTTTTAAATTGATTTGGGCCTTCAGGTAAGGTGAAGTCCAAATGTATTTTTTGTTGTGTGTCTCGCATATACCTTACAGGACGTTGCAGTCAACATCAGAATTGTCAGCTGCTGTTGATGTACTAGGCAAGATTACACTCAGTAGTTTGCCATTGCTTTGTGAGCGACCGGTTCAATACCCCGTAAGTTACCGACGCTGAGAGAAACGCTACCAATTCTCGCGTACATCACTTCACTCACAAGAGTATACAGGATAACGGAAAGTCCAAAAATATATACATGGAAATGTTCTGAGAAATAACGGTGACTGGTAGGATATATGCAAGCATGCATGCATGCATGCATGCAACCATGCATGCATCCATGCATGCATGCATCCATCCATCCATCCCTCCCTCCATCCCTCCATCCATCCCTCCCTTCCTCCCTCACTACCTACCTACCTACTTACCTACCTACCTACCTACATACATACATACATACATACATACATACATACATACAAACATACATACATGCATACATACATACATACACACACACACATACATACATACATATATACATACATACATACATACATACATACATACACATACACACACACCCACTCACACAAACACACTTACACACATACACACATACATACATACACACATACATACATACATGCATACATACATACATACATACATACATACATACATACATACCTACCTACCTACCTACCTACATACATACATACATACATACATGCATGCATACATACATAGATACACACACACATACATACATACATACATACATACATACATACATACATACATACATACATACAAACATACATACATACATACATACATACATACATACATACCTACCTACCTACCCACCTACCTACCTACCTACCTACATACATACATACATACCTACCTACCTACCTACCTACATACATACATACATACATACATACATGCATGCATGCATGCGTGCGTACATACATACATACATACATACATACATACATACATACATACATACATACATACACACATACACACACACACCCACTCACACAAACACACTTACACACATACACACATACACACTTACACACATACATACATACATACATGCATACATACATACATACATACATACATACATACATACATACATACATACATACCTACCTACCTACCTACCTACATACATACATACATACATACATACATACATGCATACATACATAGATACACACACACACACATACATACATACATACATACAAACATACTTACATACATACATACATACATACCTACCTACCTACCTACCCACCTACCTACCTACCTACCTACCTACCTACATACATACATACATACATACATGCATGCATGCATGCATGCGTGCGTACATACATAAATACATACATACATACATACATACATACATACATACATACATACATACATACATACATACATACATACATACATACATACATACATACATATATACATACATAATGTCTGGAGCATAAATCGCTGTAAATCATTGTAGGATCATATGACACATTCACAAAAGTGCTGCCACTATATCCGTTACCAATACCTCGTTGTTCTGCGATCAGTCTATTTGGGAAAGCCCGTTCTGCATAAACCAGAATCTAGTGATATTATTAAATGGTATGTTAGTTTATAGAAATATTGACTCACGTTCATCATCATCATCTTAAAATCTGTGGAAAGAACATTCCATTGGCCTCTAGTACCATCATATATGCGACTCCACTGTGCTCTGGTGCAGATTACTTTCCAGTGTGTATAATGATGTCAGATTATGTGTGACTTTGTCTTTTTGCAGACTTCCCCTGTACGTCTTCCGACAGTCAGCGGTTTAAGAAGGAGCTATGTCTCTTTACATGTCGCAGATTCTTTAGTTTCCTCCTTTTTTCTTCATTCGCAGGTAGTGTAAAACGTCTTTATTTGTTTCTCTTCATCGACCCGTACTATTCTTCCTATTTCTCAATATACGAACCATCTAATGGTTTAACGTTTCACATTTCCACCCTCATACCGGCTGTTGATCATTACAAAAACATCTATTAACAAAGAGTAGAAGATACATGAAGAAGAAGGAGACGGAAAGGGGCGGAAAGGACTAAGAAGAAGAAACAGCAGCAGCTGGATGACGAGGACAAGGAAAAGAAGAAGAACGAGAATATTTTGAATCTAAAGTCAAGATCTGTATTAAGGGAAGTTAGTTACATATCCTTTTCAGGACGTCGCAGTCAACACCATCATTTTTGGATGCTTGTTATTTCTAGGCAAGTTTAAGTTCAGCAGTTTGCCATTGATTTTTGAATGACTGTAACTCATACTATGTTTTTATTTAAGCTACCACAATGCCAATCGCCCGCAGTTGTCTTTCGAAAGCGTTATGCTGGATTCCTCGTTCGAAAGACATATGCGCGCTGCTAGGCTGCAGAACGCCTTGTGTTGGTTTTTTAAGAAATGGTATAGGTGACGGTCATTCAGAAAGCAATGGCAAACTACTGAACGTATATTTGCCAAGAGATCACATCAGCAAAATGTTCTAGTATTGACTGCGGCGTTTTGTAAAGGATATACAACTAACGTGTTATGCTTGGTTACGGATTGCCTCTGTAGTCCATTCGCCAAGGAGCAGGCATTAAGGAAAGCAATGCTATAATGAAGAGATGGATAAGAAAGTATACGACGGAGAAAGAGCTGAATTAACAGCAGACAGTAATTTTTAAATGTCATATACACTAACTGAAGATGCGTTTGATGCTACGCGGAAAGGAAAACTGCCGGATCCATATGAAATCACCGTGATACGATAATGTGGATGTTAAATAATCACTAAACAGTTTGATAATGTAACAACATATACCTAGTGATATCCGTCAGTTTGTATTTATAGATATACGCAAGAAAACATGCTCAATTTAATTATACGAATGTTGTATACGAATCAACCTTATAAACACTGACACCAAACTTCAAGTCAAAATTATAATGAAATCAAGGCAGACAACTTAAGTCGAAATCGGTAAAGATCGGTAAAGAGGATGTGTAGGTCTGTGGAAGAGAATGAAACAAATAATGAAACATACACATCACTACTTCTGACAGAGAGGTTCTGCTAATATAAATGTCAGACATCCTGCTAATATAAGGGATAGATGAGAGTATACAGGCGCTGGGGTGTGAAGTGTTAGGCTTTCTTGGAAAATGCTGAAAATAATGATAGCCATAATTATGTGACAGCGTCGACCCTAGAGCATACTAGGCAGAAACATTATGATTCTTTATTTTCAGGGGATAAACCCAGATCATCATCATTATCATCAAGTGCCCTGCCAGCTGGTGTAGGCGTTCATGGCTCTCCACATATCTCGGTCTTTGGTTTTCGGGATCAGTTATGCTGCTGATGTTCCTCCATGCCACCGTCTCAATCCATCCAGCATCATTTCTCTTGGTCTGTCTCTGCCTCTCCTCCCCTCGATCTTTCCAGTTGTCACGATGTTCTCCAATGCCTCTTTTCTCATTACATGACCAAAGAAAGTTGTTTGTCTCTTTCTTATTGTTGTATATAGTGTTCTAGTTTCATTAGCCTGTTTCAGGCAGTCGTCGTTAGTTTCTCTGGCAGTCCAAGGAATTCGCAACATTCGTCTCAGGAGCCACATCTCTGTTGCTTCTAATTTCTTCTTAATTTGTTCATTTACATTCTAAGATTCACTGCCATACAGCAAAACTGGTTCTATATAGCATTTCAGCACTCTCTTTCTTACACTTAGTGATAGTGACCTATTGCACAATATACTCTTCATTTTCTGAAATGCGGCCTTTGCTTGCCCTCTTCTGCTCTTAATCTCTGTTGTACATCTTCCATCTGATATTATAAATGTCCCTAGGTATCTAAAATTATCCACTTGGTTAAGAATTTGTCCTTCTATTTCTATGTCACATTTTGGTGTCACCATTTTCTTTGATATCACCATTGTTAGTGTTTTCTTGATATTCAAGGAGAGTCCTTTCCTTGCACTCTCTGTTACTACAGTGTCAAACAATTTTTGTAGGTCTGTTGATTTATCTGCCACCAATACTGTGTCATCTGCATAGCGTATATTATTTATATTATAACCTCCAACTAGTATTCCTGGCATCTCTTTGATCTCTCTCATTATTACTTCGCTATATAGGGAGAAGAGATTTGGTGACAAGACACATCCCTGTCGTACTCCTAGATTTATATGTTCGTAACTACACTCTTTATTTCCAATTTTAATTGCTGCTACTTGGTTCCAGTAAATAGTCTTTATTGTTCTTAAATCTTTCCCATCAATGTTGATATCTTCCAACATTTTAATCAGCTCATCATGTTTTACTTTATCAAATGCCTTAGTATAATCTATGAAGCATAAATATATGTCTCTCTGTTTCTCTATTGACCTTTCTATTAGTGTCCGCAATGTATAAATTGCATTGTTTGTGCCCTTTCCTTCCACAAATCCATACTGTTCTTCACTAATTTCCATTTTTATTTTCTTTCCGGTTCTTCTCATTATGATTCTGAGCAGAAGCTTAGTGATATGGTTTATGAGGTTAATTGTACGAAAATCTTCACATTCAATTGCTCCTTGTCTTTTTGGTATAGCTATAAATACAGATTTCAGCATATCACTGGGTAAATATCCACTGCTGTAAATATCATTTAACATTTTGGTTAATATATCTACTCCAAATGCTCCCAATACTTCTAATTCTTCTATTGTGATTTCATCTGGTCCAGCTGTTTTTCCTTTCATCATATATTTCATAGCGTCAGCGACTTCTTCTTTTAGAACAGGTGGACCTTCTAAGTTACTTTCTTCTGTTAATTCTTCCCTTTCCTCATCATATAATTCTCTTATATACTCATTCCACCTCTTCATTATATCACCTTCCTCCAATAATATCTTTCCTGTTTTTGATTTCAAACACTTTGTATTTATTCTTATTTTTCTTCCCGTGAGCTTACTGATTTGTCTGTGCATATTGTTTGTATCTTTAATGGCATTTAATTCAATTTTTTTGCACTGTTCATTTAACCAACTTTCTTTTGCCTTCCAACATTTATCTTTTATTTCTTTATTTATCATAGCGTATTCTTGTTTGTCATTTTAACTCTGTTTTCTTTTGTCAGTCAGCATTATGATGTCTTCATTCATCCAATTTTTCTTAGCTATTTGACTTCTCTCCGGTAATATTTCTTTACTAGTTTGATGAATGGAGTCCCTTAACATTTCCCATTGTTCATTTATACTCTTTATTTTAGCTATTGTATTGTACCTATTTTTCACAGTCACTATGTATTGATCTTGAATTTCTTTATCTACTTTCAGAACCTCCATATTAAGTTTCATGTTCCTAACCATTTTTTCCCCTCTCTTTAATCTTACTTTTATTTGTCCACATAGTGGTACATGATCACTATTACAGTCGGCTCCAGGCATTGTTTTTACATTAATTAGAGCATTTCTAAATCTTTTATTAAATAGTATGTAGTCAATTTGGTTGCGTATTTTCTGATCAGGGCTTTTCCATGTGTATAGTCGTCTTTTATGGTGTTGAAACCACGTGTTTCCAATTATCATATTATTGATATTTGCCCATTCTATTAGCTTCTCCCCTCTTTCATTTCTTGTACCTAAACCGTAATTCCCCACTGCATCCTCCATTTTCCCCTTTCCTACTTTTGCATTAAAATCTCCAAGTATTATTATTATTTCCTGTGATCCAATTTTAGCCATCGCCTTTTCTATTTCTTCGTAAAAGTGTTGTATTTCTTCATCACTACTGCTTGTTGTTGGTGCATATGCTTGCATAATATGTATATCTATCGGTTTGCCTTTGATTTTGACCAGAATACACCAGTATCCGTTAAGTGACTTTGCTGTTTCGTCGTCAAGTATTATTCCTACACTTTTTTCATGTATATCCCCTCCAGAATTAATTATTGTGTGTTTGTTACCTATCATTTTGCCCTATCCCTTCCATCTCATCTCACTAACGCCTAGTATATTTATATTCATGCTATCCATTTCTCTTAGATCATTGTTACAATTTCCTAGCTCATTTAATGTCCTAACATTCCATGTTCCTACTCTAAATTTATTTATTTTATTTATGATTTTGCCATCAGTAGCTGGATGACTGTCTGGTGTCACCTGTGGCTCATGACTGTCACTACCGGACGAGGATGCTCCTAAGACAGCCTTTAACGTCGTTCACTAACTCTGATATGTGTTTTGCCATGAAGTCTTGGGAAGATAATGTGGTGGTTTCCCCTTGCCTTCCACATCCACATGGTGGTCTTTTACCTCTACCTTTAATAGCCATTTCCGACTGTAAGGACAAGTGAGTGCCCTGCTCTGCTCAGCTGCAGAGTTGTCCACTTATTCCGGTGGATGCTCGGTCCCCAGAGCTGTGTTAGCCACACCGTGGTGTGTTTCCATCCTCTACCACGGGGAGGTGCAGTTGGGATTTTCCCTTCCTAAAGTTATGGTCTATGACCAAAACTATCCAGTACTTTTTTAGAGGACAAACCCAGATCACTGTGTTGATATTCAATTGTATTCACCACTATGTCCCTGCGGCATTCTAAGAGACACAACATTATTATACAGTAAAGTACTTACTTCAAAAGCTGATTTGTGTGCTCGCCTGCGTGCGCGTGTGTGTGTGTGTGTGAGTGTGTGTGCGTTTGTGTGTGTGTGTGTGTGTGTGAGTGTTTTTGTTAACAGGTAACACCCTGAGGAGCGCCATTCAGTGGTTATGGTTTAAATAGATTGTGGGTGTCAGTGTGTGAGCGTCCATTGTGTTAAAGCTCTGAAGTGGGGAGTTGAGTGGGCGTGACAGTGAAGTGGACAGGCGAAGGAAGCATGCGTTAAATCCAGATTACACGATATTTCATGAGGATGTTGAGAGACACAAATCATCAAAGTAAAGTATTTACTTCAAAAGCTGATCTGTAATAAGTCGCATCAAGTTGAAAAAGAATAGTAGACTTTGCGTTTCCCGGAAGTATATGAGAAACCAGATGCCCCATGTGATTATGGCCACACAATTTGAGTCCGTGAATACAGAGAAAATTGTTTGAACAGCTTTCATGGTAGTCCGTATCGAATGTCCTGAACGAGAAAAAAATAAAGTAGCACATAAATATATTGTGTACTTGCGGTAAGTACATATATTAAAGTATCTATAGATACTGATACGTTTAGATCGACTATTCATCACTGTGATAGTGAACACAATAGGACAAACACAAATTGTATTTTACAAACTGAATGCAAAACATCCGATATCGGAAATTAGGAAAATATAATAATACTTCAATAATTATGTAGAAAGAGTTTTACAATATAATAAATATCGGGCGGGCGAGTATACAGCCTTGATGTACTACTACATAATACAAAGTAGTGGTTTGGGATAGTTATTTATTGTTTCACATTACTCATTAGTCATTAGTCATTAGTCGCGGTTCCAGGCTGCACGGCAACGGGTCGTCCCCATTATGCCCCGTTCCGGTCCCAGTGAATAACACACAAAATGCTCCACACTGCCCCATGTGAAAAGTGGTACAAACATGAGTCTCAGCAAACCAAGCAACCCAAACAGTTACACTATGCATAATGCCGCAGCCACAATGCCAACTCAAAAGCCAACCACGAAATAAACAAGGTCATCGTCGATGGAAGTGGCAGTCACTAGAAAAACAGCAGCCATACATTACTGCATAAGGTAAACCAGTCGGTTCTGAGACAAAGCCTGTCGCCATTATTCCTAACATGTAGTTCACGCTACAAACAACCGAACACTGATGTAAAAGCATTTCACACGACATTCACAGCTCGCAGTTTCATGCCACGCACTAAACTCAATAGCAGGACGACAGAACCATACAATTTCAGTCCAACATGAGGAAAATGCGAATGCAAACGTTAGCCACAAGTATAAACACTCCAGGGGTCTTAACTGTGTATATGTCTATCCTTCATGTTGGGGACCGGAAGTCCTTCATACTACACATTTTCTATATTTAAAAAAAAAACAAAAAAACAAAACGTATTTTTAACATCACTAGATTAGGGTTCAGTCTCATTGTTTCTATGTTCCTAATTAAAATAATATGGTATGCAATATAATGTGTGCTTTTATTATGTGTGTAAAGACTGCTCCACATACAGTTTGGTCTCTTATATTCCGATGCCAGTTTTATATCATATTAGTAAAGGCCGTATGGCGAGAATATTTATGAAGAAATAATCCCAATCTACAGTGAATTTAAGTCTCTTGGGAACTAAATTATGTAGCATTACTTTACTTTTCTTAATGATTTCGTTTGTTATGTAATAAGGATACGGTTGCTCAGGAAACAATTTTCCAATGAACCAGTTTTAAGGCGAGAACACACTTTGGCAAGAGTAAATTCTAATGGATAGTAGCTTTGGCGAGACACTGGTTATATAGGCAGATTTAGCGACCCATGGGTAACTGTGGCATAACAGGCAGAATCCAACTGCTGACTCAATATAAGCGTGATGCATTGGTGATGCTTTGTTGAATTATGTGGCTTACGCATCATATTGGTGTTGTGAATATACTGGAGACTGATATCGTTAAGTTGTAAAGGTACAGGCAGACGTGCTGTGACAAACACATATCCGGATCTTTAAACCACAAACTCTCACTCGAAGTCTATGGACACGAATCGACAACAATGCATAGCCAGGTATTCAATCACGGCCGACATGTTTAACCACCGTCTTGATATTTTCACATATAATCTGGCATATACATATATATATATATATATATATATATATATATATATATATATATATATATATATATATATATATATATATATATATAGCTAAGGTATATTCGTTTCATGAACGAACGAACGAACGAACGGACTTTAATTTCAAATGGTAACAAATTGGGCACGCAGGCCCATCTTACATTCGGCCCTTCCAATCAGTCATCTTTCGTTCACAAATAGTGCATAATACATTCACTTTGTAAAAAAAAATATTGTCAAAAGGAGCGTTCATGTCAGACACATATCAGATGTAGTCGATGCAGGAGTGCGTGAGGAACAATACGGTAACAATACATAAACTACCGAACGAAGCCAAATAATTACATATTAGTATGAATACACACACACAAACACACACACACACATATATATATATATATATATATATATATATATATATATATATATATATATATATATATATATATATATATATATTGATGTCAGGTCTTAGTCAGATATGCCTGGGCTAACGTATGACTGTAGACGGTACTACCTGCTTCTGGTAGCTCCGAATGTTGAGCGGCGCTTACTAAACCCGACACCCCACATCGTGCTAACGGCTTTGGGCGGAAGAGCGCAATTGGGAGAGTGCAAGTCTTATCCTGGTGTGAAGAAATGCGACCTAAAGACTAACTGTCATGGCCGGGCAGGCCAGGCCCTAAGTCTTGAATGGTAACTGGTCTGGGATCGAAGCTCCGAAAGGGGGACAGTTAGAGCAATGCTTTGCTGATCCGGCAGCTTCTGCAGCTTGTCTTGTTCCAGACTTTTGAGATTTTGAACATGGAATGTACGGAAACTATATAGAGCTGGAGCGGCCGAAGAACTAACCCGGGAGCTGGTTGAATTTCAAATGGATATAATAGCAATTCAAGAAATAAGGTGGCCAGGAGAGGTTACTTTAGAACAAAATGGAATGATTGTAATATATGGAGGAAACACCCAAAATAAACATGAATTAGGAACAGGATTTGTCATCAAAAAAGAGTTATGGGGGAACGTTCTAAAATTTAAAGCTGGTAATGACAGGATTAGTAAATTACGGATAAAAGGTAAATGGAAAAATATATCGATGATTAATGTACATGCACCTACTGAAGAGAAAGAAGATGATATTAAAGAAGACTTTGATAATGATCTAGAAGATGTCATTGAAGAAACCCCCAAACAGGACATCCTGATTGTGCTGGGAGACTCCAATGCAATAATAGGTAGAGAGCAAACTCATAAAAATGTTGAGGGTATGGAAAACCTACATAAAACTTCAAATGATAATGGAGGAGACTTATCAACCTAGCAGAAGCCAAAGGACTGCAAATCAGCAGTATCAGACTGCAAAGAAAGGATATACATAAACAAACATGGAAATCATGTGACAAGAGAACCTATAATCAAATAGATCATATTTTAATTAACAACAAAAATGCATCACACTTACAGCAAGTTAGAAGTTATAGAGGAGCTGAGTGTCACAGCGACCACATTTAAAATAAAACTTAAGAGAGCTCTCTATGCTAAACTACAAAGGTTATACCCAACATACAACAGAGAAAACCTACAAGAAATTACAGTCAAAGAGAAATTTGCAGATGAAATAAAATGTACACTTGATATTCTACAAAACCCGTTAGAGGAAAGCGTTGACCAAACTTGGCTGAACATCAAGAATACAATTCAAACTACCGCAGAAGAATACCTCGGTGTGTTAACCACGCATAGAACGAACAGATGGTTCAATAAGAAATGTGAAGAAGCAGTCATTAGAAAAAAGAATGCCAAACAGTTGTGGTTAAATGACATCAACAACACCCAAAATATAGAGCAATACAGAACTGAATGAAAAGAGGCTACAAAAATAGTTCGGTAGCAGAAGCGAGAATATATAAGCAATATAATCAACGATATGGAAACTAATCACCAGAAAAACGAATCCAGAAAGTTCTTCAAAGAACTGAAGTCAATGAAACTAGGGCACCAAAACAACACATTCAATTATGTGCCATGCCGGAAAGCGTGGGCGGTCATGACTCGCCATTTCACTCGATCACCAGCGTCGTGGATCAGCTCAGGGTTCCTGTCTCGTCCATGCCATGTGGCCATGCCATCCAGGTATTTTCCTCTCGGTCTTCCCTTTGGTCTGTTCCCTTCGATCTTGCCAGTTGTCACTAAGTTCTCCAATCCATTTCTTCTCATAACATGTCCAAAAAATTTTGACTGTCTACATCTAATTTCTCTAATCAATTTACTATTTTCGTTTGTTTTCTGTAGTACTTGGTCATTGGTTTTCTTCTGTCTGTCCATGGTATTCTTTGCAGAATCCACATTTCTGCAGTCATCAGATGTTTTTAAGCTTGACTGCACATTGTCCATGTTTCACATCCAAACAAAAGACCAGGCTCTATGTGTTCCCTGAAAACTCTTTTTCTCGTTTCAGTTGACATCTTTTTATTGGTCAGAATGTTTTTCATCTTGCTAAAGGCTACTTTCGCCATGGCGAAAACAACACATATGGTTTAAAAGACAAAAATGGGAATATGATAAATACCAAATGAGGAAATGTGTAACACAAGGAGAGAATACTTTGTTGAATTACTAAATTTTGAAGCTCCAAGTAACACTTTCCCACAGGAAGAGATTCTAACGTGTGAACCACAAATTGAAGAACATGTTTTTGACGAAATTCTATATGTAACAGCAAGACTTAAAAACAATAAGGCAACGGGGGGTGATGGAATTGCTGCTGAATTTATAAAGGCATGTGGCCATGCATTACATTACGAATTAATAAAAACAATCTGGAGGACAGAAGAATTACCCCATGACTGGAAAGAGTCATTATTGATACTTATCTTTAAGAAAGGAGACAAGTTTCAATGTGAAAATTATAGAGGAATATCACTACTGTCCACAAGCTATAAGATACTATTCGCAGTATTACTAAATAGACTAAAACCATATTCAGAAGACACATGAGGTGACTACCAGGCGGGTTTTAGACAAAACAGATCACCAATAGATCAGATATTTATCTTACGACAAATAGTCGAGAAAAGTTGGAAATATAAAAGATAACTCCATAATATTTTTGTGTATTTTAAAAAGGTTTATGATAGTGTCCATAGGAATAGTCTATGGAATGCTATGCAGGAATTTGGATTACCAAGGAAGTTAAACAACATGACCAGACTATGCATGGAATATACTTATAATATAGTAACATATAAAGGCAGGCAATCAAACCCATTTCAAATAACATCTGATTTGAAACAGGGTGATGCACCATCACCGCTCCTTTTCAATCTGGCTCTAGAGAAAGTTGTAAGGAAGGTAAAGGAGGAATGTGCTATTGGAGGAACATCCAGACTGCTTGGTTATGCAGATGATATAGATATTATAGGGGAAAATGAACAAAGACATTGGAAATAGTGACTCACTTGAAAGAAAAAGCTCAATAAATTGGGCTGGTTATCAACCAAGATAAGACATAATATATAATAATTTCAAGAGAAGGAACGGCTTAAAGCTCTGGCCACATACAAATAGATAATATGACCATTAAAATAACGGAATCATATTAAATACCTGGGTACAATCATCAACTGCTCCAACATAATAAGGGAAGACATACAAGCTAGAATCAACTCTGGAAATAAGATATACTATGCACTAGAACATCTTCTAAAATCAAATGAGCTGTCTCGTAACACCAAGATCACAATATATAAAACACTGATCAGACCAGTTGTGCTGTATGGCTCTGAAACCTGGAGTACAACGAAAGGAGACGAAGCCTTGTTACAATCTTTGAGAACAAAGTCGTAAGACGCATCTTTGGGCCCATTAGGGATACACAAAGTGGGGAGTGGAAAAGAAGAAACAACAAAGACATTTATGATCTGTTTAAGTCCCCGCTAATCACTGGTATCATGAAGGCTAATAGACTGCAATTGCTGGGGCATATAGAAAGAATGGAAGATAATAGGGAAACAAAACTCGCTTACACCCAGTAAATAAATGACCGTAGACCCTGAGGTAGACCAAGAAGACGGTGGAGAGAATATACAGACTTACAAGCACTTGGAATCAACGACTGGCAAGAGAAGGTCAACCAGAGAGACGAATGGAGACGGCTTGTATCTGCAGCAAAGAACCTCAATGGCTCGGAATGCTGGAGAAGAAGAAGATATATCGCATGTCATTTGTAGAACGTTGTAATCAACCCCAGTTTGATTTCTTAGGCAACTTTAGATCCACTAGTTTGTCATTGCCTTCTGAACAATAAATCAAGGTGTATTTCCATATTGCTGGTATATGAATTAAACTATTACCCCGCAGTCAGCGCAAGGAAGTTAACGGACAAGTTCTCCTAACCTTTCGGCCTATCTGACGTATGCCATAATATGTATATTATTAGTATTATTACGGTCAGTAGTCTTAGTTGTATTGTGTGTACATTCTGTGATTCTGCTTACGCTTTACAGATGTGTCCTGCATTCATTTTCATGACACATGTCAAACGGGATGAATACAGCGTACGAACGGGGTATCTTCAGTCACGATTGTGTTCAGAGTTAGTTTATTATTTACACACACGCACAAACACAGACAGATTGATTGATTGATTGACTGATTGATTGATTGATTGATTGATTGTTCTTTATTTTTGAAGGGTTACAAATTGGGCACGCAGGCCCGTCTTACATTCGGCCCTTCCAGTTACTCATCTTTCGTTCATCAATAGTGCATGATGCATTTACATAGGAAAACAACATTGTCAAATGAATGTTGTAAACATAAACAATGCATATTACTATGTTATGAGACATATCCCCCCTCCACCCAACATCCCCCACCCACCACACACACACCCACCCATCCTCACCCACACATCCCCCACATACATACATCTCCCCGTCCATACATACATCCCCCACCCCCCACACTCTCGTCGACCCACACATCCTCCACCCATCCACCCACCCACACACACCCCCCCCCCCCCCCAACCACTCAGCCAAAAACACATCCCCAACCACACATTCACACATAGAGAGAGAGAGAGAGAGAGAGAGAGAGAGAGAGAGAGAGAGAGAGAGAATAAACATGCACACTTACATAAAAGGAGCGACAGCACAGGCACTACGAGAGAGAGAGAGAGAGAGAGAGAGAGAGAGAGAGAGAGAGAGAGAGAGAGAGAGAGAGAGAGAGAGAGAAGAGAGAGCACGTACACACACAATACATTGGCATAACGACAAAGGTAAAGCTGGTGTGTGAAATTCTAAATATTTACAAATCCAGTCAATCATTCAGGTACCATCTTCACAGTGAAGGTTAGCCGCAATGGATCTCCAACACTGCCTGTCTCTCCCCCTGACTGTACATTCTGTCAGATTGCTGTTCGTCCATCTCTTGGTGTTATCTTCCTACTTGTATTGTTGTCTACCTCTTGCTCGCTTGCCTTAAAACATACCCTGAAGTATGGCATTTATAATAGTGTTATGTCTTTTAACGTGGCCGAAATATTCCACTTGCCTCTTTTATTATTTCTTTCATTAACCCTCTTTTCATTCCCGGTTTTTCTAGAACCGCTGTATTTGATTGTTTTTGTTATAATAATGTGTTGATGATATGCTTGAAAATCGTTTTTGTTACCATGAAATACGACATATTCAGGTCACTACATGTGTTGTGGGGTATCCAATTTATATCCTCGCCCGTGTGTTGCCGGGGCCCATACGGGAGAACAAAGAATATTAACACTGTTGGGTACCATGCACGTCGTAAGAGGCGACTAAGGAGGTTATGTTTCCGTCGCCCTTCTACTGAGTGAGTGCGTGGCGCGACACTGTGAGCTGTGAATTTTGCGTGGAATGCTTTTGCATCTGTCCACGGTTCTTTTTAGCGTGAACTGCATGTTCGGAACGATGACGGCCGGCTGTTGCTGGATTGACTGGTTTGTCTTTTCGGTTCACAAGTGATTTTTTCAGGAGACTCATGTTAGTCGTCGCTGTAGCTACGGAGTTCGTGCTTTGTGCGGCGCTTTTGGCGAGACTGCCTGTGGAAAGAGACCGAGCCATATGGGATAACACCCGGGTCAATGAAGTCTTTCTGGTGAGTGCCATTTCCATCGACGATGAGAACTGTATTTTTCGTGGAGGACTTTTGTGTTGGTATTCTGGCGGCGGCATTATGCTAATATTATTAGTACCTGTGCGGGCTGTTGGCTTGCCGACACTCCTGTCTATTCCATTGTTCACATAGGACAGTGAGGAGCATTTTGTGTGATATTCACTGGCACAAGAAAGGAGCAATATGGGGACTACCAGTTGCCGTGCAGTTGGAATCGCGACTGACTAACTAACTAACTAACTAACTAACTAACTAACTAACTAACTAACTAACTGACTGACTGACTGACTGACTGACTGACTGACTGACTGACTGACCGACCGACCGACTGACTGACTGACTGACTGACTGACTGACTGACTGACCAACTACCTACCT
>JACEFZ010014235.1:207500-288561 GCA_014155875.1 Cepaea nemoralis
ACAGTAATTTAAATTGCCTAAAACGGTAATTTTAAACTGACTATTGTGTCTTTCTAGATGTAAAAATATATTGATATATTGAAGATAATACTTTTTTTTTATTTACCAGAAGGTCTTACATGTTTTTGCCTTCTACACGACCTATGACTTTCTCCTTCTAACCCATCATGGTTAGGCCTAGGTAATTTGATTGTGTGCTAATTATGCAAACAAAGGTATTACATGTGTGTTGCAATGGTACTTTCTTCACTGTTTATTATACACAAACATAACGTATTATCAGATGACGCATATAAAAATAACAACGCTGCCGAGCTACAACCATGATGAACAAAATCCGTTTTCTACACGTACGCTCTCTAAACCGTTGTAAGCGATGTGGCAGCACACCGCCTTACGTTGGTTTATTATGAAATGGAATGGGTGCTGGTTGTTCAGAAAGCAATGGCAGATTACTGAACGTAAACTTGCCTAGGAATCACGAACATCCAAAGAATGGTCGGGTTGACTGCTACGTCCTGTAAAGAATATGCAACAACTAAGTTATGTTCTTTTTTTTCATGTATAATGTTCTCATTTACTTAAATGCCACATTGTGATGATTCTTCTTCTTCGAGATAATCATAATTTATGTTTCCGTGTGATTTAATTATAAAACTAGTTTCTCAGTATATCCATTAAAAGCTGCAGATATTTTCACTGTCAGCCATTACTGTATACTCTGCTTATCTCATATTACTGATGTCACGTCTTCCTTTGGCGACTCATTTCATGTCTTCCATTTTGTTTCATAATATGTTCAAAATAAAGATATAACATGGTCTGACAACATTACACATCCCTCTGGATTTTCTGGTATTAACCTACTTTAATATGTTAATATGTTAATTTTTTTTTTTTTTTTTTTAATGGAATCTTGATGTTTCCAATATATTTACTCTACATAAAACATGTTGTTCTCCTACGGTGGGTGACGGATCACAACAGTGATCGGAATATGTTTGCGATTGGGTTAAGTAATGAAACTATTGTTCTAGTCGTCGAGGCCGTATTGTTCTGTTGCAACTTCAAATCAACGGATCGCCCCAGAGTGGCTCCATTTCTGTGCAGTGAAAATCACACTAAATGCGCATCATTGCCCCGTATGACATTAGCCTCGTTAACATCAAATTGTCAGAGCACCGACAAGTCGTTATTCGCTTGAACATGCAGTTCTCGTCGAACACGCACGCGCGCACACACACACACATACACACACACACATACACACACACACACACACACACACACACACACACACACACACACACATAATGTACCTGCATTTTACAACACGGGCATCAAGACCATAAGGAAAACGCATACCAGAAATAATTCACAGATCACCAAGCACTTAATTAAGTAGCAGGACGACGAAATCAGTTCCAACAAGTCGAAATATTGAGAGATAGTCAACTCTCCAAGATATCACCCGCCTGCCTGTTAGCCATATTGGCCAGGAACCAAGTCTCCAAGATATCACCCACCCGCCTGTTGGCCATGTTGGCCAGGTTCTAACTCTCCAAGATATCACCCACCCGCCTGTTGGCCATGTTGGCCAGGTTCTAACTCTCCAAGATATCACCCACCCGCCTGTTGGCCATGTTGGTCAGGTACTAACTCTCCAAGATATCACCCACCCGCCTGTTGGCCATGTTGGTCAGGTACTAACTCTCCAAGATATCACCCACCCGCCTGTTGGCCATGTTGGTCAGGTACTAATTCTCCAAGATATCACCCACCCGCCTGTTGGCTATGTTGGTCAGGTACTAACTCTCCAAGATATCACCCACCCGCCTGTTGGCCATGTTGGTCAGGTACTAACTCTCCAAGATATCACCCACCCGCCTGTTGGCCATGTTGGTCAGGTACTAACTCTCCAAGATATCACCCACCCGCCTGTTGGCCATGTTGGTCAGGTACTAACTTTCCAAGATATCACCCACCCGCCTGTTGGCCATGTTGGTCAGGTACTAGCTCTCCAAGATGTCACCCACCCGCCTGTTGGCCATGTTGGTCAGGTACTAACTTTCCAAGATATCACCCATACGCCTGCCTTTTGGCCATGTTGGCCAGGTACCAAGTCTCCAAGATATCAACCCATCCGCCAGTCTGTATGTCATGATGGCCAGGTACAAACTCTTTAAGATATCACCCACCCGCCTGTCTGTATGTCATGTTGGCCAGGCACCAAGTCTCCAAGATATCACCCATCCGCCTGCCTTTATGCCATGCTGGATAGGTATCAACTCTCCAAGATATCACCCATGCGCCTGCCTCTTGGCCATTTTGGCCAGGTACAAACTCTTCAAGATATCACCCACCCGCCTGCCTGTTGGCCTTGTTGGCCAGGTAAAAAATCTGCAAGATATTACCCGGTCGCCCGGCCGCCCGCCCGCCCGCATGCCCATTGACCATGTTGGCCAGGAACGCACTCCCCGTGATATTACCCGCTCGCCTGCCTATTGGCCTTTTTGGTCAGGTACCAACTCTCCAGCAGCTCAGAGACTGCTTAAACAGCTGACAGCAAGTAACATGTAGACGCGTGCGTCGTCGTACATTCCAAACTGCGAGCGCTAACAAGACAAGTCACCTGAACAAGTCATGAAGCCTGATTCGGGGGAAAATTGTACGTGGCAAGAACACCAAAAGACACGTAGGCAAACAAGATGTGCAGCGTGGGAGCCGACAAGAAGACGAGCGGTGTGAATATACCTGCGAGCTGCAGCAAACAACAAGAACCTCAAGCAACCTCTAATGAAGCTTACACGAGAAAGGACGAAGACAACTCACCACAAACAAGAGACAAACCTACTGATAAGCAGAGGGAGAAGAAAGTCACCTGAGTCGGAAACATCGAGTCACCGGCAAGCAAGTGGGTTGTCAAGCGCATCCAAGTAGTGCTAGCAGACGAAGAAATCCTGAAGCAGCTACGAGAAGAGAATCTCCACATCCGATTCTTGAAACCGGAGCGGCTCCTCACCTACTCCAAGATTCCTACAACCGTGGCGGTGGTGACGACAGAGGGCAGCGAGATGCCGACCAGAGTATCAATCAATGAGAAAATATAAAAGCCAGAGAGATTCATCACAAGAGTAAATGAATGTTCCAGATGCCAGAGGGCCGGCCACAGCAGAGCAGCATGTTGCAGTAAGGCGGAAATCTGCCGGTACTGCGCCGATTCACCACGCCTTCAAGGAGTGTGCGCTGGCCAAGCTGGACACGGCCTTCCGAGCACCAAACAACAAACTAACGTGCGCTAACTGCCTGGGCAAGCATGGAGGAAGATACTTGGGCTGTCCGTACCTCCAAAGACACAGAGACGCCTTAACGATTGCAATTATCACAAAGACACCATTTAAGGAAGCAATGCGGAGGGGCGAGACAGCCATGGGTATATCACAAGCTGAATGAGATCAACAGCAAAAGCAGATAGATGAGCTAATGAAGCAAATCAAGATGCTTTAAACACCGGCACCAACCAGCGACAATGAACAGCTGCTGGCTGAAATACAGGAGATCCAGCGAAACATCAAGTATGAAGTGGAACATATGACCGTGATGAAGAAAATGAAAACGAAGAAATGCTACAAACCATTAAATCAGAGAGAGAGATCCGCTTAACAGCTGAAATGGAGTTAACCCAAAACCAAGCAGCAGAAGAAACGGAAAAGAACACAGCACAGAGAAACCGCAAGATGAAACCCAACAAGAGACCGAAGCCGGAATCCTCAAGATGAAACCAGTAGCCCAACCACGACACCCGAGACCGTCATGGGCAAACCAATATCTCGCCAGACATATGAAGAACACCGAGATGTTAGTATTGAGAGGCCCCAGGGTTTACCTTGGAGGAGTTCCGAGAATCGGCAAGACAGGAGGAACTCAGGCACCAGGAATTCAAACGGCAAAGGGAAGAAAAAGAAGAGAAGAAGCCCAAGAAACTCAGGAAACCGGAAGAATACTCAGATAGATACTATGAACCTGATTTTGCCGACCACATGTACTATATAGAAGACGGAGAGATCATCCCATGGCTTACCGCGGATAAAGAAATCGAAAGGTAACAGGAAAAAGGACGCAAAGAGGAAAATGAAAACATCGAAAAGCTGCCACAGAAAATACACATCGAAACAGAGGCAAACAGACCAAATAAAAAAAGTCCCTTTAAGGACTGCAACCAGTCAAGCCAGACGATCCAAAAGCGTTCACTAACAAAAGAAGCAACCAGAGGATACGGGAACAAAGGACAGCCCCCGACCAACCCCGCAGCTGACGTCACAGACACAAACGCTTATGTAACCAGTCCAAGGGAGGACTCACTCGTAAGAGCGCACAAGACAAGAAACAGGGCTAAAAACCCACAAAAACCACGGCTCTCAACAATAACAACCGCTGAGGAAGCAGGTTAGACGAGACCGAATTTGGAATGTTCTTTTTTTTTTTTTTGAAAATTGGAATTGGAATTGGAATAAGTAGAGTACGCATATCCACGTCTTGGATGCTATTCGGCATGTCTTGCCAGCGCCATGTTTCTATAAGCCATTACTCCATGAATGATATGGTGAATACAATGCCGTCGTCTTTACCCACCACCACAGTTCCCGGTACTTATTTTCGGCTTGGTCGACTTGGTAGTCAAGTCAAATTTTATTTGCTGAGATTTTGCGACACAAGGAAGATTTAAACGCACGAAAACCGACCGGCAGACAAGCACTTTAACAACAGTTCTTCTGCTGTTCCTTGAATTGAAGTACTCACTATAAATCCTGACATTGTTTCAGTAAAGTTTGTCTTGAAGTAAACAGTAGATCGTCTGTGTTCTGGAAGTATATAATGTATATCTCGTCCGCTAGCCCACTTGCCACACATTTCGACCCCGTGGACACAGAGAGAATCGGTGGCACATTTAAGTGTGTCGTGTAGCTGAAATGTCCTGAAAAGAGAAAAACCACTAGCAATTGTTGACATGCCGTACTTAACTCGTCATCGCTATTTAGTTATTGACAACCAAAGTCAAATGTAGTCTTCTTAATTTTTGGAGTATTCACCTGAGACAACTTTTTTCTCAAGAATATAAATAAGAAAAGTGGAAGATGATGATGCTAAACAAACAACATCAACTGAATATTGAATTTAAGAATCGACATTACAACATTTGGGGCATTCCCACAAACGTTATAAACAATTTTCAAATTCCAAAGAAAACCCCATGCTTAATATTCTAGTTAACAGTTAGTTGCATATCCTTATAGGACGTTGCAGTCAACACCAGCATGTTTTGCTGTTATAATCTCTTGGTAAGTTTGCGTTCAGTAGTTGGCCATTGTTTTCTGAACAACCGGCACCCATACCATTTCGAAAAATATCAACGCAGTGCGGTCTGCTGCTAAAACGTGTGCAGCTGTTTTTCGAACGCGGGTATGCAAGAACACGAACTGCATCCGTACATTTTTCGCCATTGAGCC
This sequence comes from Cepaea nemoralis, assembly GCA_014155875.1. Lineage (NCBI taxonomy): Eukaryota > Metazoa > Mollusca > Gastropoda > Stylommatophora > Helicidae > Cepaea > Cepaea nemoralis. The sequence continues at coordinate 213,008 of JACEFZ010014235.1, forward strand.
GGCAAATATTCCAGTAGCGATTTTCTTACATATATTCTCGCTGTTTCTCTCTGCTTTGAGAATCACACAGGACAGATATCAATGTATGTTATGTACGTGAATAGAGCAATAACCCCTATGGCTTGGTTAATGTTGGATTTGTCTAAATGAACACATACAACAACGAGACATCAGTTTTCACAGTGACTCAACAAAGCTAAAAGCTGGGACAATAGGAAAAAGAAGTAACACATGACGTCAACTTGATTGAGGTTTTATTTATTTATTTTTAAATCATCCATGCTGGTAATTACACTGTACATTTCTTTGTACATCCAACTTTATTTTGCCGCCGCATGTGCATCTCTTGTTTCTTTATTTACATTATTATACACTTTTTTTGGTCATTATATAATGTGTGTGTGTGTGTGTGTGTGTGTGCGTGTGTGTGTATGTGTGTGTCTGTGTGTGTGTGTAGATAATGACATTTACCAAAATGGTGTACATAATATCCTATATATTTGAAGTTCTTTATTTGTTTCACGGTGTGTTCTTTAGATGAATGTTTGTTGATTATTTTCTGTGTTTATGATAATTACCACTATTTATTTGTGTTGATTTTCATGTTATGCTCTTTACAAACTTCGTTTAGACTATTTGTGGCGTCATTTAGTTCTGCTCTTGATTTATGTGTCGCGTTTCAAGCTATATTTTGGGTTATTGAGTATTCCATGACAACACTGAGTTAACTGAAGACACATATGAGCACTTGCCTGAAGTGAAATGTTAAAAGCAAGGGCTGAGTTCCAGATTCTAGGACTAATGAACAGTTGTTCGGGTAATCATCAATGTCATAGTTCGGACTGAGAATGAAGATCGGTGGGCTTTGAGGTTTGAGTTTCACAACGTTAGACCCGTTAATATGACACAATATGTAGACTGGGTATTTCTGAGGAACAAAACCATAATGACCGTTGGACATGGTTTGTTAAGAAACGCCTGCGTATGGCAAGACTGCTAAATGCATCTGCTCCCTGTGAATACATTTTGTTTCTATAACGCATCATGAACACCTAGCTGGGTTAATATTACATACAGCTTTGTTTACTTGCCGTCCAAGAGCTATACGTTACCTTATAACTAAATATCATAACTATCTACCTACGAATATACATATATTACTGCCTACATAGTTATTTAACTATGCACCTAAATGCAGGCACACACTCTTGTCTACAGTATTTTCTAGTTACGTATAAGCCTGTATGCGTGCCTGCTTGAACAAAGGTTTGTCTGCTAACCTACTTGTATAACCCCGTATCAACTAAACCAACTACCCATCTACCTAATTACCTGTAAACCTGTTTGCATACCAATCTTCTTGACTACTTGCCTACATGCACATCAAGAACATACAAGCATACATTCATACATACATACATACATACATACATACATACATACATACATACATACATACATACATACATACATACATGTTGTTGTTTGTCCATCAAGAATGATGATGACCATTCATTTCATCCAGTGGGGTTGAAGGTGTGGAGCCGTGGGTTCTAAGATGGCTGATAAGGCCTATTTTGGCTCGAAATGTTCTTTGACAATGTGGGCAAAGAATGCTTGACGTCTCTGGAGGAGGATTTCCTGCAGTGGTTTTTCTGTCCTGCCTTTTCTTCACAGCTCTTGCAGTCCTGGTTGCCTCACATATGACTGCACCTTTGCGCAATGATGCACGCCACGAATTTCGGTCTCTGGCTGCAGCCTCCCAGGTGTCATGATGAATTCCAAAAGCATTCAGTGAAATTTTCAGAGTGTCTTTAAAACGTTTCCTCTGGCCACCTTGGGAGCGTTTACCACAACGCAGTTCACTGTAGAAAATTCGTTTAGGGAGCCTGTGATCTGGCATGCGAGTCAAGTGACCAGCCCAGCGAATCTGATTCTTCATCAGTAGAGTGTGGATACTGGGCATGGATGCTCTTTCTAGGACTTCAGTGTCTGGAATCTTGTCTTGCCATTTAATCTTCAGTAGCTTCCTTAGGCAGACTGTGTGGAAGTAGTTTAATTTCCTAGCGTGTCGCTGATAAACAGTCCAGGTTTCACAAGCATATAGCAGTGTGGATAATACAACTGCTTTGTAGACTTTTAGCTTTGTTTGCAGGCTTATTCCAGTTCTGTCCCTTACATTCTTGTACAGTCTGCCAAAGGCTGCACTGGCCTTGGAGATTCTTGCATTCACTTCGTCATCGATTGTGGCAGCTTGTGACACGTTGCTGCCAAGATAGGTGAATTTGTCCACAACACTTAGTCTATGATCATTCACTTTGATATTCGGCACAGTGTGATTATTCCCTGGAGCTGGCTGGTACATAACTACAGTCTTCTCCAGGTTGATATTGAGCCCAAAGTTGGCACAGGCATGTGAGAAAGCTGAAACATTATGTTGATTGTCCGCCTCTGAGTTGGCGTATAGAGCGCAATCATCAGCAAACAGGAGCTCTCTGACGGTGCCGCTGCCAATTTTGGTTTTAGCTTTCAGCCTTCTGAGATTGAATAACTTTCCATCCATACGGTAGTTGATGTCTATTCCAATGTCGTCGTTCTCGAAGGCATTCATCAACATGGCTGAAAACATGAGGCTGAACAGTGTTGGTGCCAGGACACATCCTTGCTTCACTCCATTGGTGACAGGAAAGGGTTCAGACAGTTCACCATTTTCCTGTACTCTTGCCTGCATGCCGTCATGAAATAGCCGCACTATTTGGACAAACTTTCGTGGACAGCCATATTTTGCCATAATCTTCCACAGTCCTTCTCTGCTGACCGTATCAAAAGCCTTGGTAAGGTCAATGAAAGTGGAGAACATTTCGCAGTTCTGTTCCTGACATTTCTCTTGCAGCTGCCTTGCAGCGAAAATCATGTCAACAGTTCCACGTTCTTTTCTGAAGCCACATTGACTCTCAGGAAGAAGACCTTGATAGAGATGGGCTGTGAGGCGATTGAAAAGAATTCTGGCGAGTATCTTCCCTGCAATTGAAAGCAAGGAGATGCCTCGGTGGTTGTCACAGGATTGGCGGTTTCCTTTACGTTTATAAAGGTGGACTATTGACGCGTCCTTAAAATCTTGTGGCATGGTCTCGTTCATCCATATGTTTGAGAAGACTTGGTGAAGCTGCTCTGTTAGGACCGGCCCACCTGCCTTGTATATCTCTGCTGTGATGGAGTCAGGACCAGGTGCCTTGCCGCTGGAGAGTTGCTGGATGGCTTTGTTTATTTCCACTATGGTTGGCAGGTCATCAAGTGTCTCATTGGTGGGAACTTGAGGAAGGCAGTTGATGGTTTCATCATCGAAGAAGGAAGTTGCATTTAAGATTTTGCTGAAATGCTCAGCCCAGCGTTGGAGGATTTATTTCTAATCGGTGACCAATGTTCCCCCGTCTGCACTGAGGAGGGGAACTATGCCTGGTGATGAAGGACCATAGACCGCTTTCAGTGAGTCGTAGGAGTTTTTCATATCATGTCTGTCAGCAAAGCCCTGAATTTCATCAGCTTTGCTGCTCAGCCAGGAGTCCCGCATGTGCCGAAGTTTCTGCTGCACTACTCTCTGAATGTTCTTGAAAGTATCTTTGTTTGATGTTGACTTTGGGTCATTCAAATGTTCCTTGAGGAGAAGATTTTTCTCGGCCAGCAATTGGTTGATGTCTTCGGAATTTTCATCAAACCAGTCTTTATGCTTTCGGGGGGCTGGACCCAGGATTTGCATAGCAGTGTTGTAAATTGTGTCCTTTAGGGCTCTCCATTCTGTTTCTGAATCCTGTTTAGCTTCAGCATTGGGCTTGAGGCGGTCTTCCAGCATATTTTCAAACGACTGCTGCATTTTCTTGCTGTTTAGGCGGGTGACATTTAGCTTTGTTTGCATTTTCGCCCCTTGAGGACGCCGTGGTGGTCTGATGTGGATGTTCATTTTCGAGACAATGAGACGATGGTCTGTCCAGCATTCGGCACCACACATGGATTTTGTCACTCGATTTTGTCACTTGTCATACATACATACATACATACATACATACATACATACATACATACATACATACATACATACATACATACATACATACATACATACATGTTTACGTACAGTTAGAAATGGTATTAATGAACTATGATACACAGACACATAGACCCACACATGGACACACATACATGTGCAAGATGGCATTTGTCCTTGTAAGGCATCTTAAGAATATAGGTAATACGATCTTCTATTAATTCATGGTGTATTCCAATGTAGTCTGCAAGTGTTGTAATCTCTTCGTTTTCCACAGCCTTTCTTGGTGTCACAGTTATCTGGTGAAAACATTGAATATTGTTATCTGAAAGAAAGTGGCACCTTTCCGTCTTGACAGACGATAGTTTAGTACATTGTTTCATAAAGGTTTAGTAACTACGACCACGGCGGTGGCGAGTGTAACTGATAAGGCCAGTTCGTGCTGTAAATGTTTGTCCACAGTGGATGCATGTGAAAACATGGTCATTTCCACCATCATGCACCATATTAGCTCTCTCACGCTCTGTGTGTGTGCTTTATCTGCAATCATTTTCTCCTTTGTCTTTATTCCATTTCTGATAATTGTCCTCCGTGCAACACGTTCAGCGGCGACTTGCCCCCAATGTGCATTATCAATGCTTGTATCAGTCAGGTCCCGCTTACACACATCTTAGTATCGCAGTAGAGGCCGACCCTGAAATCTCTTACCCATCTGTAAATCACCAAAACAGATGTCCTTTGGTATTCTACCATCATCCATCTCCTAACGTGACCTATCCATCTCTGTCTACGAAGACTGAGCGCGTAGCGTTTTTAGGTACATGATAGACATCTGATGGCTGCAGAAATGTGGTTTCTGAGGTAAATGCAAAGAATACCATGGACAGGCAGAAAAACCTATGACCTAGTACTATATGAGACAAATGAAACTCGTAAACTGATTAGAGAAATTAGACGTAGACAGTCAAAGTTTTTTAGACATGTTATGAGAAGAAATGGATTGGAGAACTTAGTGACAACTGGCAAGATCAAAGGGAACAGACCAAGAGGAAAATACCTGGATGGCTTGGCCACATGGCATGGACAAGACAGGAACACTGAGCTGATCCACGACTCTGGTGATCGAGTGAAATGGCGAGTAATGACCGCCCACGCTTTCCGGCGTGGTACATGATTGATTGATTGATTGATTGATTGATTGATAAACATTGAGATTCGTCATTCATGAAGGCGACACACATTGTAGACTTACTATTTTGGAGAAATTCCTAATGGTAGCAGTCTATGATAGCTTCAAAAATAACGGTGATTAATTTTACCAACACTTTAAATGCCTACCAAGCTTGGTGTGAAACAATTGGAGGGGATTATGTCACTAGTTCATCATGTCTGCATGATGGTGTCTGCATAAGGATAGACAGCGGACTACTTAGGACACAAATTAATTAAGCCAGGGACAGGAAGCTCACTGATGTTCGACCGGAATGTGCGACTAAAGCTCTTCAGACAGACAATATGAGAGAAAGAGAGGGAGAGACTGAATGAGATATAGAACGAACGAACGAACAAACTTTATTTTCAAAGGGTTAAGAATTGGGCACGCAGGCCCGTCTAGATAGATGCGAAGCACTGCATAATACATGTTGGATAAATATATAATAAAATAATGAAATAAACGATTGTAGTAATTTAGTAATTGTAGTAATGGAGAGTGCAAAGAAAGGACTCTCCTTCAATATCAAGAAAACAGTAACAAAGGTGATATCATAGAACAAGGTAGCGCCAAAATGTGAAATAGAAATAGAAGGGAAAATTCTTGGTAGTGTCAGCTGTATATATGTAAAAAATGCGTGTTATTGTGTATATATGTAACAATTGCGACTATATTATGTATATATGTATACATTGCGACTCTCTACGTCTAATTTATTCAAGTAGTTTTTCGGAATTCATGTGTTTCTTGTAGGACCTAGTCATTAGCTTTTCTGTCTGTGTCACGGAATTACTGGAGGTAGTCGACTCGAATGATAAATGGCCAGAAACAGTCGGTCTAGACCGCTGCAACATTTTGTTGTTAGTGGGGGGGGGGGGGGGGGGTGTTCATCAGATCAAACACAGCCAGGAGTCTTTGAGATTTCCCCAAGATCAAAGGAGACACGTCGGCATTCTGTTTACCCAATCTGAGAAATGAAAAGGAGGAGAGTTTCTCTGAGCCTGAATTCTGGCCACGTGAGTGACGAAACTCGGACACAATTCTCGGTTGTCTGAAAAATAATTAAATTGCGATCAGTTTGTAGGATGGAATACTAATAAAGGGAGTGTTCGTCTGTTCCAGTTCTAATGGAAAAGGGAAATCACAGTGTCCCATGTTGTTTGAAAACGACGGACATTTGTTCATGTTGTGAATTGTGAATTCCGATTCTGAACAGGAAGAGATAGCATAAGGTAGTCTATTAATATATAGAGTTTACGACTTGAGTGTAGTGATAGTGCGTTGTGTTGACTTAGTATAAGAGCGTCGGCGGCAGTAGGCTGCTGCGTTACGTAAACTGGGTTAAGTGATATATCATTTCACTCGGCAGGGTAAGGCCAATGCCGTGGGAGGATATTCTGCGAGATTGAGAGTAGTTGGGGGGATATAGGAAATGCCAAGGGTGGGGTTTTCCGGTGGGGTGTCTACTGGGGTGTCTTTGCTTCCCTTTGGTCACTCTTTTCTTACCACATCTCCACGTGATGTTATGAAATCCTCTGTCTTATGCCAGAGTGGTTCTATGAGGATCTAGATATTAAAGTCTGAGTGCGGCCCTTCGGCCTACACTCACATATAATAGGTCTGAATCGGGTTGCTATCACCTGGTGTTCTCTTTTCGACAGGTTCCACTAGAACAGAGAAGTTACCTACCACTCAGAGATGAGGACAATGGCTGGAACCTGGTGCAGTGCTAACTGACCTTGACAATTGGACCGTGTTCCACAAAGAAGGTCCAACACCTCATGCTCTCATCGGAGTATGGAGTGCCTCATCAGTAGAGTGCCTTATCAATAGAGTGCCTTATCAGTAGAGTGCCTTATTAGTAGAGTGCCTTATCAGTAGAGTGCCTTATCGGTACAGTGCCTTATCAGTGGATGAATTCCCAGAAAAACCACGGAGTTAATCACTGTGACAGTTACACGAAGTATAGGAGGGGGAAAACTATAACTAAATAACATTTTTCCATAATGACATGAAATATTTCATAGATGGCCTAACAATAGTGTTTTGTAGAGACGTGACTGGACCAGTGCTTGTGTTCGTACGTCACCGGATTTTATTGGATACATGTTTCACCGTGTGTGTCGAACTAATTAACAGAAATTCATTAAATCACATGTTAGTGACCAAGCATTCAAACTATCCAGGATATACGGGAGAAAATCGACATCTGACCGGAGAGACGCTTCATCAGGTAAGCTCCCTCTGATTATGTGATGTTGTGCAGTTGTATGGCCGGAGCACAATGATGAATGTGACTCTGATCCTAAACTGACTGGTCTTATCTCACATACACGATAGACTACATCACAGATTTCTATATACATACATTGCACACACCTGACATTTTTCTTCATTAAATAATTTTATTATTTGTTAGAGGACAGTGTTGTGTGGGTATGTTCTTTAGGAATATGAGGAGGGGTATTGTGTTGTGGTAAGAAGATAGAGAGAGAGAGAGAGAGAGAGAGAGAGAGAGAGAGAGAGAGAGAGAGAGAGAGAGAGAGAGAAGAGAGAGAGAGAGAGAGAGAGAGAGAGAGAGAGAGAGAGAGAGAGAGAGAGAGAGAGAGAGAGAGAGAGAGAGAGAGAGAGGAATCCAAAGACTGAAATGGGGTGTGTAGACAAAGGTTCGGCTGAAGCCCAAGCTGAGGAAAGGGAATTTAACAGTGTGCTTGGTGATTCCACTTCCCCCCAGGGACGACAGGCGACAGTCTGCCCATAGCATTCTTTGCATGTTCCACAGACGCCACATTTCCACATTCATTGTATGTTTTTCAGCTTAGGGCGTCAGTCTATGCAATACTTATTTGTTGGGCTCTCAACTGTGTAGCTAGTCTAGTACCAGAAGTTAATCCTAAATATGTGTTCTGGGGGTTCATTATTTCTTTATTCAACATGTTTAGCGTACCACAGATGATGTCTTGTTGGACAGACCTAAGATTCTGGTCTGTTTCGGAAGAAATGAAAGGCTCAGGCGTGTGTAGGGTAAAAAGTGATACAAAAGGTGGGATACTCATACTGTTAGAGTGGCAGTTCACATGTTGTGGTGTTATGTTACGGGATCCCCCGTTTGGTTAGCACAAAAGTCAAACGTCCATAGTGCAGAGCGAAGGTTTCTGAAGAATCGCAGAAGACATTATTAACTCCGAGAGACCTCTATGAAGATGAAAGCGACCAGTCACCGCTACTCAGACTGTGCCAGGGAAGGTGCTCAACTTTAGTGGCAACGGTCAAGTACCCACGGGAGGCATCATACATCCATCTGGTGACCTTCTACCCGTACAGAAACACTGGCACACCCAACCATCTTGACGCCACTAAAGTTTTTCGCCAGAAGTCTGTATGATGAAAGCATTCACAAGACTGCTCTCAGTTAAAATTAGGAGTCGGTGGCATTTCCAACAGACATTTTCAATAAATATTTTTATTCATCATCATCATCAGCATCATCATCATCATCATCATCATCATCATCATCATCATCATCATCATCATCATCGTCATCATCATCATCATCATCATCATCATCATCATCATCATCTTCCACTTCTGCCGTTAAGCGTCGTGGGGAGGAATAATTTGCGTTCCAGCGCCCGGTGGGCCGCACTGGATAGTGTCATTCCGTGTGATTGTACAGTGTCTTTGATATCGTCAATCCATTGTCTTCTTGGGCGTCCTCTTGGTCTTGTCGCAGATGACCTTAGATGTAAGGCCAGTGATGGTAGTTGTTGGTGTTGCAGTCTAACGACATGGCCAAACCACTTGATCCTCTGCCTTTCAATAAATGTGGCACAAGGTGTTGATCCCACAGTCTGTCTGATAACAGCATTTCTTACTCGGTCTCGGATTGTTAGGTTGGCAGCTCTCCTCAGGCATCTCATCTCGCAGGTGTTGATTTTACGAAGGTGTGATTTGGATAAAGTCCAGGATTGAGATTGGTAGCATAGGGTTGGTGTGAATATGGTGTTTATTATCTGTCGTTTTGCGGACATGGGTATATGTGGATGGTTAAGTAAGGGTGATAGCTGATATGTAGGTGCATTAGCTTTTATACATCTGATTTCGATTTCTTGTCCAATCAACCATTTTCTGTGATCATACTTCCAAGATATTTGAATTCTATAACCTGTTTCAGAGGTTTGCATATTTATATGTATTCTTAATGGACCCGGCGATCTGCTAACTTGCATTACTTCGGTTTTGGCTGTGTTTATACTCATATTGTATCTGCTGCAGGTTGAAATCAGATTATTAATATGATGTTGTAGTCTGCCCTCATTGCTGTAAAACAGGCACTGATCGTCTGCAAACAGAAGTTAATTTATTTCCTGTGGATCAATTGTTTCATAAAGAGTTCTAAATTTTCTGAATTTGTTCTGTCACGGCTTGCTTCTTTGGATATTCTGTCCATGTAGATATTAAACAGCAGGGGAGAGAGCACACATCCCTGCCTCACTCCTGTATTGACTGTGAACATATCTGATATACCTTCTTGTGTTCTTACTGCAGTTCGGCTTGAGTGGTACATAGCTATGATGTTTTCTAGCAATTGCCCTTGTATCCCATAGTCTTCAAGGATGGCCCATAATTTGTATCTGTCTACTCTATCGAAAGCCTTTTCCTGATCTACAAACACAATATTCTGCTGGTCACTATACTCGATAGTTTTTTCATATATTTGTCTAAGTGTACATAGTGCATCAGTGCAACTTTTACCTTTCCGAAAACCGAATTGTACTTTGCTTAACTGTTGTTCAACTATGGGTCTAGCTCTTTGTTCCAATAGTTTTGCATATATTTTCCCTATATGGCTCAGGAGTGATATACCTCTGTATGTTTCACACTCTCTCATACTGCCTTTCTTTTCCATATTGGTACTCTTATTGCCTGTTGCCAATCCTCTGGGACTTTTCTTTCTTCCCATGCTATATTGAAAGGTCTTGTTAGCCATTTAACTCCTGTTTTCCCACAAGCCTGAATAGCTTCTGTGGTTACTTCTATCTTGAACCGGTGATTTGTTTTTAGGACTTTTCTGTATAACAGCTTTGACTTCTGCAGGTATAAAATTGGTTCTTGTTGTCCCTGACTTTTAGGCACAAAAGTGAGATTTTCTATGCTATGTGTGGGGTTAAGTAGTTCTTGAAAGTATTCTGCCCACCTTGCTAGTCTTTGTTGTGTATTAAATATTGGTATACCTCTTTTGCTGTTTATGATGGTGGTTGGGTTGTAGCATGCATCTCTGTTTCTCATTGCATTGACACGTTTATAAAATTTCTTGGGTAGTCTTTGCTAAGGGTCGCCATCAGTTCACCCAGATTCTCCAGGAGTCATCTTTAGATGTTCTAATTGTTTGTTTGGCATTTCGTCGTGCAATTCTATAAGTAACATAGTCTTGTTTAGATTTGTTTGTGATACATTTTTTGAATGCTACTTTCTTTTTGAATATGTTATCTTTAACTTCCTTGTTCCACCAAGCCGTTCTTAATCTTTTGTCTTGCCCTACTTTCTTTGTTCCACATTTATTTTCCAGTGTGTCGAGCATGGCAGCCTTGACAATTGTCCATTCCTTATCTACGAAATCGTCAGGGATGTTCTTATGTAGTTTTTTTTATTTCTTGATTGAATTCGTCTTTAACCGTATTTTTCTGAAGCCTCCTATAATTGATGGCATGTGTTGTTACCATTGTGTTTCTTATTTTCCTGTATGTTGGAATCTTTTTTATTATGACTGATTTGTGATCAGTACCAACGTCTGTATTAGGGAGTACTCTTCAATCTAATAGTAAGTAGCCTTCTGTCTGATTTCCTAATTAGAATAAAGTCAATTTGAGATGCTTGGTCTATATCATTCCATTTATACCAGGTCGTGGTGTGGCTACGACGATTGTTGAAAAAAAACTATTTGCTATTATTAGTCCGTCTTTGGAGCATATGTTGAGTAGATGTTGACCATTGCTGTTACAATCAATCTCTGTATCGCTGAATGACCCCATGCATTCATTCCACGGTGTTCTTCGTGTGCCTATTCTTCCGTTAAAATCACCCATTACAATAAGTTCATATGTCTCCCTGACATTATTCAATGTGTCTGCAAGTTTATCAAAGTACTCGTCTGTGTCTTCGTCGCTGTAAGTGTCGTTACATGGGGCGTATGTTTGTATAAAAGTTGTGCTTCTATTTCCTTCTTTGACCTGTACTAGTATTATCCTTTTCCGATATAAATTTAGTGTTGATAATGGCTTTCGCTTTTTCTGAATTAAATAAAAAACCCACTTCATATTTAGCTGTAGCTCGCTGGTCGACGCCACTCCATATAAGAACGTAACCTTCATGTATTAGTTTTATGTTCTGCCCCTTTTTCCTAGTATCTGCGAGTCCTAATATTTGTAAATTTGACTTTTTCATAAATTCTACAATAGCTGGTTCATTGTTTCCTAGACCCGTAACATTCCAAGTCCCGAATGTTTGCTGTCTGCTTCGAAATGTAGCTGTTGTTTGTCGCTTGTTGTTGTTTACAGGACGTTGCTTGTTGTTAAGCTTTAGTGTGTTTCCGGCGTGAACGCATGCGTTTTTCTTTTAATTTTCTCCATAATTCTCGAGCAATAGTTCTTGGACAAATAAATTCCCTACCGGTTTGCTGGACCTGTCGTAGGTTCATCCTTATTTGAACAGACTGATGTTAAGAAACACTCACACAAGACATAATTAGATCTCCGAATTGAAGTGAAAGTTTACACCGCCATCTTGGTTGCTATCCGCCATAACAAATAATATAATATTTTTATTGACTTCCAGAAACCAGTTCTAAAATTTCAATTGTTTTCTTTGTTTTTGGTGAAAGAAATGTGGGTTAAGCTATCGAATGGGCCTGAGATAGATTAGAGATAGTATCCTAAGGGTTAGTAGTCTTTTGTCCATTTTCTCGTGATGGGTGATGAATAATTGGGAAGGAAGAACATTTCACAAGAACCCAGAAATAATGGCAGGCGACGAGGATCCAACCCCGTCCTGTTACAATTAACTTGTAACATATGCCTTGACTGTATTCTGTGGTTTCCTGTCACAACTTGTGTCTACCCCTTTTATTTTCATTAATTGAATACATCGTCATAAAACCACTGTAACCATTTGCTACATTACACAGGCTCTTGTTCATTAATCCAGCCATGAGGTAATTCAGTCAAGCTGCTGCAAAGCCATGCTAAATCACACTACAAGTGATTTATTGTGAAGCATGTCTGCGGAAAACAATTACATATTTCGACTTGTGGCATGCATAACTGTCAACAGGATGGGATCTTAACCAATTTCTGGTGTGAACTTCGACATCCCTGATCCAGGAATGGACAATCAGCCATGCATAACTTCAAGTGACTGTATTGTTTGAGCCGGTGCCAAACGTCTTGCGCTCTTAATTAAATTCACATGAAAGTCACATTCCGTATTATCAGCAGATCATGTCAACAGTCACTTTCGTGTGATCTCTCTCTCTCTCTCTCTCTCTCTCTCTCTCTCTCTCTCTCTCTCTCTCTCTCTCTCGTTCTCGCTCTGTGTGTGCGTGTGTATGTGCGTTTTATTGGGTGCAAGTGTGTGTGTGTGTGTGTGTGTGTGCGTGTGCATGCGCGCGCGCGCTATTTGTGTTTACTACATTCTTCTGAATTTTATTTCTTGAAAGCTGCATTCGTTTCATAAATAAATACGAATAAAATTTGGTAAAACTGCGGTAAAGCTGTGAAAGTGTAAACAGTATAAAATGACACAAAGTAGTGCATCTTTACATAACAGAATTATGACACATACAGGACGTTGCGGCGACTAGCCTTCATCAGCAAACACATTCACAAATCACAACTAATTTAGTTACCGGAGGGTCTTCTCCGTGGCTATGTGTTGTGTTTTGTATTTGTATTTGTTTGCTGTGTTAGATAGCTCAGATTACACTTCTTGGAGTGAGTTAGCTAATACGCAAATAGAAGATAAAAGCAGAAAAAAGGAAGGATATGCACATGGCTCCTGTAATCGCTGACTCGTAGTTGTAACTGCTACAGAGTATCTAACCTACGCTGTTTATTTTAGTGTGGTCGGCTTACTGGTACAGCTTTGTCTCGTAATCATGTGCCATGCCGATAAGAGGGGGCGGTCATGTTTCGACATCTCACTCGATCACCAGAGTTGTGGATCAGCTCTGTGTTCTTGTCTCGACCATGCCATGTGGCCAAGACATCCAGGTATTTACTTCTCTGCTTACCCATTGTTCTCTTCACCTCGATCTTGCCAGTTGTCACCATGTTTTCCGCAGAAATCACATTTCTCCTGTCATTAGACATTGCTCATCTTGCCTGATTATTATTGTCCATGTCCACTTCAACACTTTTTCTCATTGCAGTTGACAACTTTTTAATTGGTGAGTATGTTTTCCATGTTGCAAAAGGCTGCCTTTTCTACGGCGATTCTTGTTCTAGTCCTTCCACACACCATTCATTATTTTTTATGAAAACAGTTTTTAATCACCGACATGAATGTTGATAAGTTCTGTAAGCAGAAAAAGATGGGTTACAATGTTATGCATTATGCATTATTTTTATGCAAACTTTGAAAATGCCTTAAAGATTATATCATTATTTATTATAACTCACATGCCTGAAAATAACTATAGACAAAGAGTTTAACAATAGTGCAAGTAAGTCCAACAATATGACTATAAAATATATAGAAATGTTATTAAAAGTTATGCCCCTTGAAATAACTTTTCTAGAGTGAAGTCCCCCTGATATATAGACATTATATAATGAAAATGGAAAAGTAAATGTTATTAAATAAGTAGAAGATTTTACATTAAGAAATTAGTATAGTCGGTTGCACAGGAATGAAAGGAAGACGTATAGAAAATTTTATCTCAATCGGATGTACCGTTATCGAACGCATCCAATACATAAATACCCACAAACACACAAACATACACTCTGTTTTATATATATATATATATATATATATATATATATATATATATATATATATATATATATATATATATATATATATATATATATATATATATATATATACAGTACTCACCTGAAAGCCTGGCATTGTAAAGTCACTATTTGTATGGAATGTAATAGTAAAGTTGTGTTTTCTCGGAAGGATATATTCAAATACATAACTATTCGTCCAGTTATCACATAGTTTGGCACCGCCCACACACAGAAAATCATCTGCACAATTCCTTGAGCTCTCCAACGAAAATTTGCTGGGAGAAGAGAGGTACCATATAGTTTCATGTCATAAGTTCATGGTTTTAGTCAAAATTACACCTTATACTGAATAGAATGGTTTGTTGGTGAATGGTGAAGTCGTCATCGATCATACGTATTGTGATGTCTTTTAGGCTAGTACTGTTATAAATATTAAGTGGATTAATTGATATTAACCGATTAATAAACCCTGCTGGACGTGACTTTAGTGGAGAGGCGGTAATATGTTTTCAGTGTCTCATCACAGATGTCGCAGTATCAGGATGGTAATTATTAATGAGGACATGTAGGATAAGAAGAAAAAGAAGAAGAAGAAGAAGAAGAAGAAGAAGAAGAAGAAGAAGAAGAAGAAGAAGAAGAAGAAGAAGAAGAAGAAGACGGATGAGGAGGAGGAGGAGAGAAGAAGAAGAAGAAGAAGAAGAAGAAGAAGAAGAAGAAGAAGAAGAAGAAGAAGAAGAAGAAGAAGAAGAACAACAACAACAACAACAACAACAACAACAACAACACCAACAACAACAACAACAAGAGCAAGAACAAGAAGAGGCACATGCTATTGATGACTATGTCCTGCTGGGATGTTGCATTAAATGCGTCTTCCTTATGAATTTAATGCGGAAAGCTGTCTCAATTGTTTGAAGCATAACTTTTCCCCTGTGTCTAAAGTGAGGCTAGTGCACTACTGGCGATGTCCTCAGGTCCACAGGAATGTTTCGCGATGTATTATTCACGGTTGTGAACATGATTGTATTTCTAAAGGATGGGAGGTTGTGCTCGCATTGGTAATGCTGTTGTTGCCGTTGTTGCTGTTTATATTGGTGATGTGATTGTTGAAGTCATAGATAAAACTCACAAATGTGAGTGTTATTTACTAAGTCCTATGTTTTGGTGTTCGGAAGATCTGAACTCTGAAAAGGACTTACGTCTGTCGATATGAGGTCGTTGTACACCTGTTACCTCGACAATTATGATGAAACCAGGTGATCACTCAGCAAATAACACACTTGGCTAGCTGCTAATGATCTCTTATAAAATCGTGCATATCCGATACGTTAAGTTGCCATCAACCCCAGCCCCAAATATATTTTCTAAGCAATTTTATGTACAGCAGTTTGTCATTGCTTTCTGATCGAAAATATAAAGTTGATGTCCAACTGACCGGTTTACAGATTGAACACCCATGCCCCATCATTAGCGCCCTGGAAATTTAAGCAAAATACCGGCGACCACATAGACTAGTTTTAAACAGTTCTTTGCAAACAGACAGTCACATACTCAGCGAGTTAAGGCTGCATTAAAATAATAAACGCTAATTAGGTTAGGTTGACGGTCTTTTCCTCACGAGCGAACAACTGTGCTAAATGTCCATTCACTTCCGACATCCGAGGAGTGCGATTCAGATGAGAAATGTTTCACGTTTACTGCTGCGGGATGTATGTGATATGTGTATTTATATGTGTATGTATGTGGGTCTCCTCCAAACTTTAGACGGTTGCTGTTACTGCGTCCACCTCCATTCACATGCTGGTGGTGCAAGTCTTCTACGCCATTCTCTCCTTTTTTCAGTCATCTTCCATTATCCTTGGCAATGAAATCCCAGCCAATACGTATGTTTCTCATCACTGACCAATTATCATGTTATATATATATATATATATATATATATATATATATATATATATATATATATATATATATATATATATATATTTAATAGTTGTATATAATAGTGGCTAAAAACTCTGGCCACATACAAATAGATAATATGACCATTAAAAGAACGGAAACGTACAGATACCTGGGTACAATCTTCAACTGCTCCAACATCATAAGGGAAGAAATACAAACTAGAATCAACTCTGGAAATAAGATATACTATGCACTACAACATATACTAAAATCAAATGCGCTATCTCGTAACACCAAAATCACAATATACAAAACACTGATCAGACCAGTTGTGCTGTATGGCTTTGAAACCTGGAGTACAACGAAAGGAGACGAAGCCTTGTTACAAACCTTTGAGAACAAAATTTTAAGACGCATCTTTGGACCCATTAGGGATACACAAAGTGGAGAGTGGAAAAGAAGAAGTAACAAAGACATTTATGATCTCTTTAAGTCCCCGCTAATCACTGGTATCGTGAAGGCTAATAGACTACAAGGCTGGGGCATATAGAAAGAATGGAAGATAATAGGGAAACAAAACTCGCTTACACTCAGGAAATAAATGACCGTAAACCCCGAGGTAGACCAAGAAGGCGGTGGAGAGATAATACATATACAGAGAAGATCCACCAGAGAGACGAATGGAGACGGATTGTATCTGCAGCAAAGAACCTCAATGGCTCGGAACGCTGAAGAAGAAGAAGAAGAAGAAAAGAAGAAGAAGAAGAAGAAGAAGAAGAAGAAGAAGAAGAAGAAGAAGAAGAAGAAGAAGAAGAAGAAGAAGAAGAAGAAGATATAATAGTATAATAAATATATATTTAATAGTAATTTAATAATATATATATTATTCTCTCTATAGTATTTTTGGAATTCATCACGGCACCTGAGAGACTGCAGCCAGAGACCAAATTTGTGGCTAAAATCATGACGCAAGTGTGCAGTCACGTGTGAGGCAACCAGGACTGCAAGAACTGTGAAGAAAAGGCAGGACAGAAAAACCATTGCAGGAAATCCTTCTCCAGAAACGTCAAGCATTCTTTGTCCACATTGTCAAACAACATTTCGAACCAAAATAGGTCTTATCAGCCATCTTAGAACTCACGGTTCCATACTTTCAACTCCACTGGATGCAATTAATGGTCATCATCATTTTTGATGGATAAACAACAACAACAACAATATACATTACCTGCAAGCATGAACATATTAACATGCATGATCAAATGCATACACTTGAATAATCAAAATAGACTGCCTAAGAAACGTGTTGTAACTAGGAATAATTTGGAACACTTACCTGTAATTGAATGATAAAATCAAACTATCAACGCCAGATACAATAACCAATGAACAGTTACAGTTATTTTTATAATCGCGTTTGCTCCAGTCTGGACTTTGAATAATGAACGGTAGGCTGGATGCGTTAATTTTCATAATGTCGGGTATAACTGGATGACAAAATTCGTAGACATTAGGAATCTGGGGAATGAAATGTAATCAACTATTAGTGTTTAGTACGCCACTTGAGATGGCTAGTAATGTAAGCCTTTTTGAGTGCTCTTATACGCGGCCAGTCTGTAATAGTTTAGCATGTACACACCGGCACATGTGTCATTATTTGTGTGTGTGTGTGTTTGTGTGTGTGTGTGTGTGTGTGTGTGTGTGCGTGCGTGCGTGTGTGTGTGTGTGTGTTCTTCGTTGTCTGCCTGGAGATTACAACACGGCTTTGCAGTCTCATATGTGATATTAATTGTTTACACAAGTAAGATTGTAAGCATTGAAGCGCAATGAATTGGAAGAATACACTCATTCGCAGATATGTCTTTGTTGATAGGCAGGGGAGAGACATGGTGCAAATTATGCAAGAGCGGCAGGCAACAGCAACCAAAGTGATCGACTGGTAAATGCGGATGACATATGTCATCAGCGCTGATGAGGCTTATGTGCTATAGTGCTCTATGGACAATAAAAGTGTTAATTATGACATCCCAGATCTCACAATAAATGGCAGAAATAATAACAGAGACAGTAGCCTACGGGAATCCCCTTTGACAGAAGCGTATCGTCCCGGGTTAGTTAGTTAGTTAGTTAGTCGACAGATCATCCTCGTTGCACATCGAACCATTCAGTCCATAAGTGCTCGGATCCCCTCCTCAGCAAATCCCGCAGCGTGTAGCGGCTAACGACGCCAGTTCTGTGTTGGTTTATCAATCTTCTTTGGCTTCCTGCGTAGTGTTCTTGTTTGGCCACCCCTCTTTTAATTTGCTGCTCCCGCAGTCTGGCCATTGTTGTAGATTCACAGTCATCACTTGGTTCTCGCAAAAGTCTCACTTCTCGTAGAGCATTCAGAATGTCAGCCTGGTCCATGGCGCGTCCGCCCTCCACAGTAGCCTCACCTGCGAGCTTGTCAGCCCGCTCATTTCCTTGTACTCCCGCATGACCTGGCACGAAGATGAAACTAATCTTTGCCAGCCTAGACCGCTTCAGAGGCAGCAACCACTCTCTTCGGATCGACCCCTCCTCTATCCTCTTGATCATGTTCATTGAGTCGCTAAGGAAACAAGCCCTAGTGAATGTCTGTGTCTCGAGCCATGTTATTGCTTTACTTACTGCCATGACTTCCATGGTCAGGCTACTTGTGGTTTCAGTGAAAGCACCAGAGTCCTCCTTCACAATTCTCCCTCCGGCCCGAGCTGTAAAGGCCCATGAGCTTCTCACATGTCGGACGACCGACCCATCTGTGTAGATGACCGCGTCACCGTCTAGCGAATTCTCGAAAATCAACGCTTGTACTTCAGCCTCAACAGCAGCCGGATTTTCTTGTCTGCATTTTCTATCTAGTTGGATGCAAACTGAAAAGGATGTGCAGAAGTCTGTTGGCACTTGCACCCACTCCTCGCCAGGTTCTAAGTCCTCAAGTGAACACACCTGTTGAAGAATGTCTTCGGCTTGACCCATCCACGACCGTCCTCTTTTTAACCTGCTGCCCTTCACCGTCCTAATTTCACTCTGCGAACCGTATCATGCCAATCGTCCCGGGTTCATGAGGCAGGTGTTGTTATCTGATGTAAGCTGAGGCTGCATACAATGAACACTATAACAGCAATGGGCGTTGAGCAAAGACTGTTGTTTATATTCTAGCAGCATCTGATTATCTCAGTAACTGAGTATGGATTGGGACTACTCACAGTGTCAACGGGTTAGTTAGTGGAACTGGACCGCATACAGACTGAAGCTATGCGGGTCATCATGGCGTGCAGAAGGGATAGACCGATTGTGTATGAGATAAATTCTATCTTTACCTGAGATTGCTGCCAGACGAAAGGTGCAGCACGCTAAAGCATATCTCTGAGAGACTAGTTAGTTAGTTTGTCGCGGTTACAACTTCACGAAAACGAGTCGTCCACATTATGATCCTTCCTGTACTAGTGAATATTAAACAAAATGCTCCTCACTGCCCTGTGTGAAAAGTGGAATAGACAGGTGTCTCGACAAACCAACAACCCGCACAGGTACACTGTGTATAATGCCGACATCAGAATACCAACACACAAGTCCTCCACGGAAAATACAGTTCATCGTCGATGGAAGCGGCAGTCACCAGAAAACCAGCAGCCACATATTACATTTAAGTCGAGTGAATCGACATAATTGTTCCGGTATTTATCCCATATTGCTCGGCCCCTTTCAGCAGGGCGGCCCACTGAAAGCGCCGTACACAGAACGAACACAGTAGCTCCAGCGGCAACTCCCAGGAGTCTCCGAGAAGCTTGCACTCGTGAACCGAAAAGGCAATCCAGTCAATTCAGCGACAAGCCAATCGCCATCGTATTGAACATGTAGTTACGCTACAACAACCGCGGACAGATGTAATAACATCCCAAACGATTTCACAGCTCACAGTGTCGCGCCAAGCACCCAACTCTGTAGAAGGGCTACATGCACAACCACACAACATGTGGAAACTGAGACTGCGAACCGTAACCTGAAGCATAAACACTTCAGATTCTTAATGGTTCAAATGCCTATCCGCCATGTTGGGTACCGGAAGTCCTCTCTGAGAGACTTCTGAAAAAGAACACCTCTGCATGAAGCCCTCGACACAGATAAAGGTCACAGGCTGATATGATGAAAATCATTGATAACTCAGGCAGAGGATACTATCAGAGAAGTGTTTACGCTCTATAACAGTGGGGGAGGAGAGAGATGTATTAGAATACCGGAGGAGAAGTCAAACCTGTGAAGGGTCATAACCATACTAGATCAGGAGTGTAGGGATTGGCTAGCATGCAGCGCTGAATGAGAGGTGCAACATATGATGCACAACAATTCAAGCCCCAGTGATTTAATCATCTACGTGGATGACTATGTGCTAAGAGGCAAAGGGATTGCGTTGAAGTTCATATAAAAGGTTAATGGACAATATGTAGTGCAGGAAAGCCTGCCATATAATACCACTACATTTAGTCTAAGATTGGTGGTAAAGGCAGTCATTGCAGCTTTCCCAAGACCGAAGGACAAACAACACACACATGTCGTGGTTGTAACGGACTTACAGAGCATGCTTAGTAAAGAGAAGACAGACATGTTTCGTGCATATTGGCATAATTTAATTACAGTTTCAAAGATAGGGAGCATCCGTTGGATGCTGGAATGTTGGTGTTTTGAGAACGAGCAGGAGGACAAATTGGCTGGATATTCACCTAAAGGTAGGGGTATAGGTGCACTATCAGGCAGGTGTGTTCATGGCTGTCTGTGATCGTGTCTATAGTGTTGAAGAATAGCCATACCATAATTGCGTAGAAATAATAGTGCGGCATGTAGTTACCAGGTAATTTGACAGAGACTTAGGTCTCCAAAGAAAGGCCATACGGAGAGACACAAATACGTATTAAAACTCTTCGCTGGTTGTTAAAGATGAGGGCGATGCGCGTATGGAATAGCCTCGAGGGCTGTTATGTCGTTTCTTGACACAATTCAACTCACTTCTTCGTTTTCTTCCCACGTTTTATTCTGCCTTATATCCCACAATGCAATTATGGATGGTAATGCCGCGCGCCAAACATGTCTGTATGTTGTTCTTTGTAAACATAACTTACATGTCTGTTCAACTATTATTCACGTGACTTTAATTGTGTCTTCGTGTGTTTAGGTCTCTCTATATTTCTTTGGCGTTGTGGATCCAAGAAAGATTACTATCAATGTGTACCTATAATAGGTTTTCTCAGCATGTGTCTGTTGTCGGTTGATTCTTCAAAAGAAAAGAAAAAAAACAAAAATTCTAGGACTTTGGCTTGACCATTGTATTTGCCTGAGTTAGACAGTTGTACAGACATTCCTTCCACTCCGGTACACAATTCCATGGAGCAGGATTGTTATAGAGTTCTATCCTTTTGCTCAAATCCTAGAAACAAACGATTTATGCAAGAGAGGATTTGTAACGTCACATCGGCGAATAGACATACTATGATGTGCGAAAAGACATACTATGATGTGCGAATAGACATACTATGATGTGCGAATAGACATATTATGATGTGCGAATAGACATACTATGATGTGCGAACAGACATAATATGATGTGCGAAAAGACATACTATGATGTGCGAAAAGACATACTATGATGTAGCAATCTTTTCATTCGCCGCAGCGCAAATAGGCTGGCTGGTTTAGGCCTATGCTGATAGACTATTCTCCACGGAATGTAGATATGTCGTGGTCACCTGACTCCAACACAGTGATTATTTTCTCTTGGTATACTTTATCACCCTCCCACACCCCCTTATCCGGCTTTATAAAGTGCAATCCAGTTTTATTTGGGATTGTATCCCCCTTCCCTCCCCGCTTTCTTTAGGTCTTTCTTCTTCAGTTGCCATTTACTGTGCTGAAAGTTGTCTTCTAGCTACCTGCGGTAGTGTAAGGGCGTGTCTGGCCACCGGTGGGCATCTGGTCAAATCCTCATGAAGGGCCGGAAGTTTTATGGAATTGACGTGACATTGACCAAATCAGTTATATGGAGTCTTGATTGTTCTATAACAGTGGTTCTCAACCTTTTTTGCCCATGCTTCCCTTTACCATATGATCAGAACGTCATTCCCAGCGCCCCCTTCCAAATTTCCTTCCTATAAATTCCCCACCCCCACCCCCTCACCTTTACACAGTATACATAAAAATGGAAGCGAAATTTAATAACACATATTAGAAAAAGTCTAGGTATCTAAATAAAACGTGATTGATTGATTGATTGATTTAGGAATCGACATCACAGCATTCGGAGCATTCCCATAAGTGCTCCGTCCCCATCCACAGTAGCCAGCGAACAGTTCCAACACTGATAGTACCAGTAGCAATCTGATTATAAGTCCGTCTCGCCTTTCCTCTGAGCGTTGAGCGTCGGCCAGATCCCTTCGTCACTCCTCGCTGTCTCATTCTTGCCAGACCATGGTAATCCATTTGCTCCTCCGAGGTGTGCACGTGCTCCCACAAGGCCGCAACCACATCTTCCTTGTCATGTATCAATACTCCACCAAGTTCTGCAGAGCCAGCCAATCTGTCCGCCTGTTCATTTCCCAGCACACCGGCATGCCCCGGAGAAAGGATCCAGGCTTGTCACCCGTGACCTCCGAAGTGAAGCAAGCCACTCCGCACGAAGCCTGCCCGTCCTCACCCTCATCAGCATGCTTTCTGAGTCAGTTACAATCACGATGTGTGTGTCTGTGGTAATCTCCACCCAGCGGAGAGCCGCATTGACTGCCTCCACCTCAATTCTTAAGCTGCATGTTGTGGTATCATATGCCAGGCTCTCCTGTCCCAAACATCAACCATTAGCTTTTGCGATGAACCCCCATCCACTTCTCTCACCTCTTGACACCGAACCATCTGTGTAGATAATCACATCACCCGAGTGAGCATTGTCCTGAATAAAACGTGATTTGCAGGTCTACTCACGTTTTAAAATGTTATTAGGGTGAGAAGTACAGAGCCGTAAAATTTAGAGGGAAAAACAATATCAAGTAAATGGTTCTTGATATTAATGCGAGCTTGAGATCATCTTAATCCCCCCCCCCCCGGAAACACTAAAATTCCCCACTGGGGGGGGGGGGGGGGGGATGGAATTCCCCACCGGTTGAGAACCACTGTTGTATAACATGTGGGGCTAATAACACGTCATGGTAGAGGTTCGGTTTTAATTTTTGTCGTTAAACATAGTAACATCATGTTCATCAGGGTAAGGATTTGATTTATCCTATGATGTCTATCATCTATCTAAAAGTGAGTATGGACTACAGAGTATGTATACATAGACATACATAGAAATAGGTATACATACATACATATATACATACATCCATACATACATACATACATACATACATACATACATACATACATACATACATACATACATACATACATACATACCTACCTACCTACCTACCTACCTACATACATACATACATACATACATACATACATACATACATACATACATACATACATGCATGCATGCATGCATGCATTCTTGCATACATACATACATACATACATACATACATACATACATACATACATACATACATACATACATACATACATACATACATACATACATACATACATACATACATACATACATACATACATACATACATACATACATACATACATACATGTACATATTTGCAGGTATCATTGTATTCCATCATATGAGAATAGGTTATCTTCTCGTAAGATTCGCTATCATCGTGAGACGAAATGACTCGAGGTTCCTTGACTATTCTCTTGGTGTCAGCCAGTTCTACGCTCACCAGTATCTTTTGGATACAGTAAATGTCATGTTAATCTCATTTCGTTTTTTGCACAATTATCATATTGGTAATAAATAGTGGCATCTTTCACTCATGCAGCTCTATAGTAAAGAGCATTGATTGGAAACATTAAGAGAAGCCAAATAATAATATTAATTATTATTGAATGTGTTCAGTTATGAGAATCGCAACGTTCTGGTACTGGTTGTTGTGTGCCTCCTGGTATTATTGTATATCCCATGCATACAAACAATATATATTGCATAGTAGCAAAAAGTGTTTAATAAAAAGACACACATTAGTAGTTATTATAAACTAACAAACACGTGATATTATCTGTCGACACATATTTTTTAGTATCAATTAATTGATAATTGTTAGATTAAGGGGTTGAATAAAAAATCAAATTATTGTTATGGATACATCGCTAAGACAGCAACCAAGTAACTGTATGGCACTGTTGCACATATACCTAAGACAAACAAAGTAACAGCGTAGTACTTGTGTAGACGTCACTAAGACAAACCAAGTAACAGTGTGGCACTGTTGTATATGACAACCAAGACAAACCAAGTAATAGCATAATACTGTTGTATATGACAACCAAGACAAACCAAGTAATAGTATAACACTGTCCTATATGGCACTACGACAATGAAAGTAACCGTATAACACTGTTGTGTATGACATTAAGACAAATCTTATATCATTGTCTTGTATCTCGTTAAACTTGTATCGTTGTCTACCCCTTGCTCGATTGCCATATCAACCTTGCCATCTAGTTTGATCTATATAAGAGTATCATGTCTTTTAGCATGGCAAAAATATTTCACTTGCCTCCTCTTCATTTCTTTCACCAACTCTCTCTTCATTCCCAGCTTTACTAGAACCGCTGCATTTGATTGTTTTTTCTTTCCAATAAATACAACATATTCATCTATATTCCACATCTCCAGGGCCTCTATTCGACTTTCTAGTTGCTTGTTCAATGTCCCTCTTTCGCGCCATACAGTTGCGTTGAAAATACGTATCATTTGACAATTCTAATTTTTAATGCGTTGATAATTTGTCCAGATGTTAAAACTGATTTCATGCCGTTGAAAGCATTGTTTGACCATTCCTATTCCCTTTTTGAGTATATTTCACTTCTGCCACCATTTGTTATGTATGTACAAGATAGGAGAAACGTGCCCTAGTATCTCCCTGTTTACTGTGATGTTCATTGATGACCTTTCCTTTCCACTGCTAATTATCATAGTTTTCTGGGGGTTTTTTAATTGCAATATCTAAGGCGCATTCTGTACTATGCCTGTTTACTTGTTCCACAAGGTCTTGCAACTCTTGCTCCCTTTCTGCTAGAACACTGCATCGTCACTATACCTAAAATTATTCATGATTCTTTAATTGATGTTAAGTCCAGGCAGTTCAACTTGTTTAAAAATTCTTTCTATGTATAGGTTAAAGAGGCTTGGGGACAGCACATATCCCTGCGATATTTCTCTTTATATCTATTTAGGCGAAGAATAGTTATTGCTGCATCTAATATATGCCACTTGTTCCCAGTACAAGTTACTAATAAGTCTGATGTCACTAAGGCAAGCCAACTAACACTATAGTATTCATGAACATGTCACTAAGACAAGCCAATAACGGTATAGTTATTATGCACATGTCACAAGACAAAACAATAACACTATAGTATTCATGTGGATGTCACTAAGACAAACAAATAACACTATAATACTCATGTACGTGTCACTAAGACAAACAAATAACACTATAATACTCATGTACATGTCACTAAGACAAACAAATAACACTATAATACTAATGTACATGTCACTAAGACAAGCTAATAAAGCTGTAGTACTCATGTACATGCCACTAAGTATGTATTGCATCTTGCAAAAGGCGACCTTTGCCATATCGATTCTGGTTATAATCTCATCAAAGACACCTCGCATCAGATGCTGGAAATGCTCCTAGATAGTTGTAAAATTTAGCACTTTGTCGGATGGTAGCATCGATGGTGGCTACAATGAATTGACTGGCGCTCAACTTCACCTAACAAAATTCATAATTAATTGCAAACATCACGTTTCAGGTCTGCATGGATTCTCCTAGTCAACCATATTAGATGTACGCTTCCAAACCGCCCATGATTGATCCCTCTTGACGTGTGATTTTACAAGCCAGCGTTTCCATGGGGAGGGGGAGGGGGCACTTTGACATGGGTTGCTATTCCTGTTCAACTCTGGTGTCGTTGATCCCGCTCGTAATCACTGACTGTAAATGCCAGTGAGTCAGGTTAAGACAAATCTATAGCAATCACCGCTCTTGTCGGACTTGAGCAAATACGGCTGTACTCAAAGATGTGACTGCTTTCGTTATACATTCATTATCAAACATTATGTTGTTCTTATTATTTTAATATTTTATTATTATTATTTATCCAATACTATCCATATTGTAATTTATTATATATAAACAATAAAATTATTAAATAATCAATCAAATAATATTATATTATCCATCTTAGGAACTCCTTTCCTGTTAAATTAATACCTCGCAATGTCATGAAATGAATTCCCATACATTCAAATATAATCAATCAATTCAAAATGATGGTAATAATACAGAATTACCACATCCTTACTGAACTTTATAACTAATATAACATATAATCATGTATCCTTAATTTATCAATCAATCAACTAATTATGTTAATAATCGATAATCAATTGATTCATTGTGTTATTGTTTAACTTTAAATCAAATCATGCAAAGAACACGTGCACATATCAGTTTATATGTATATTATATAATAAAAATATAAATTGGTTGAGATGACCATACATCAAATCTTGGTGCCATGCAAGTCTGGACTATTGCACAAGGATCATGACAGTGTAACTAAGTATGTGGGGTGTTAGAAAAATTACAACAATAATGGTACATTAAGTAACAACAAATTAGATAAAATCGTGAACATTATTAAACATTTACACTTAGCAAGGCGTTATTTCTTATCCTTTGAATATAATCCTTTTAAACTTACTGAATAATGATAAACGCACCACTTTCCTTCACCAATATCAAAAAACAACCCCATAATACCAATAAAACACAAATAAAGCATCATATTGGTGAAGCACATCATTTTCACACAAAACGGAAAATGTCAGGAACACACGAGGCAGATTGTACCGAGGAACAATATATACACTATTTTCTATTTAGTTGTAATTATTATTTAAATACTCCTTAAATACTCGGTGATAGGCAAAGCAAACATAGGGGCACAAGTGTGGCCCATTAGACGAGGCCTAATTCGACATGATAACAACCTTTCATGGTTAGTTTTGTTTTCCATTATAAATAATTTATTGTAACTGAAAAACCACTTTAACCACGTTCTGTCAGTTTAGAATCTTTCACAAAGTCCTTAAAATCAGAATAACTATAATCTAAAATTGTTTAAAACTATTATCTAATGTATATATGCGAGGCAAAAAACCACAAGGCTTTGCCACTCCTAAAATCAATTCCAATTCCAATTTTCGAAAACAAAATTCCAAATTCGGTCTAGTCTACCCTGCTTCCTCAGCGGTGGTTATTTTTGAGAGCCATGGTGTTATTGGGTTCATTCACCCTGATTCTTGTTTTGTGTGCTCTTACGAGTGAGTACTATCTCGGACTGGTTATGTTGGTTTGTGTCTGTGACGTCAGCAGGATATGCGGTCGGCGGCTGTCCTTTGTTCCCGTCTCCTCTGGTGGTATATTTGGTAAGTGAAGTCGCCTGGCTTGACTGGTCGGATCCTTATACGGACTTTTTATTTGGTCTTTTTGCCTACTTTTTTTGTGTATTTTCTTATCAGCTTTTCGATGTTTTCGTTTTCTTCCTTATGCCTGTTTTCACTGTCGAGTTTGATTTCTCCTCTGTGGTCAGCCATGGGACGATCTCTCCGTCATCTATATAGTATTGCCATGGGTGTTCGTCATCCTCGTATAAATCTGGTTCTTCAGCGGTACGGCAGGGCATTGATTTCCCCTTTAGTTTCTTGTGTTTCTTTGCTTTTTCTTTCATGCGCCTTATGTATTCCTTGCACTTGAGTTCTTACGTCCTCTTTATCTCTGTGATTCTTTCATCGGTAAATACTGGTGGTAACGGGGCGTCCTCTCTGCCGTTGTCAGGGAGCTCATCTCGGTTTTCTTCGGATGTCTGGCGGGATATTGGCATCCCTTTGACTGTTTCGGACGTCGTGGTTGGGCTGCTGGCGGTTTTAGCTTGCGGTACAGGTTCGGTCTCTAGTTGCTTTTCATCTTGCGGTTTCTCTGTGAGTTCTTGTATGGCTTCTGTTGGTTTGTTTTTGAGAAGTTCCATTTCGGCTTTATGTAGTTCTCTCTCGTTTCTTTGATGTCTCGTAGAATCTCTTCATTCTTCTTTGTGGTCTGCACCAAGTGCTCCACCTCTTGTTTTATGTTTAGATGGATCTCCTTTATTTCCGTAAGCAGCTTTTCGTTGTCGCTGGTCGGTGCCGGTGGTTGCAGAAGCTTGACTTGTTTTTTTTTTAACTCGTCGATCTGGCTTTGTAGTTGTGCTCTTTCATCATGCGGGTTGCTCATGGCTCTTTTGCACCTCCAACTCCTGCGTGCCCGATTCTTAACCCTTTGAAAATAAAGACTTTCGTTCGTTTGTTCGTTCGTTCGTTAGTTGTACGGTGTATTTGTGGTAATTGCGATCTTTAGAACGTCTGTGGTTTTGGAGCTACGGAAAGCCCACGTTTCTTGCTCCATGCTTGCCCATGCAGTTGGCGCACTTTCTCTTGTTGTTGGGTGCTCGGAAGTCCGTGTCCAGCTTGGTCAGCGGACACTCCTTGAAGGCGTGGTGATCGGCGCAGTACCGGCAAATTTCCGTCTTACTGCGACACGTTGCTCTGCTGTGGCCTGCCCTCTGACATCTTGAACATTGATTGATTCTTGGAATGAATCTCTCTGGCTGTTGTATTTTCTTGTTGATTGATACTGTGGTCGGCATCTCGCTGCCCTCTGTCGTCACCACCGCCAGCGTGGTAGGAATCTGTGAGTACGTCAAGATTCGCTCCGCCTTCAAGATTCAGATGTTGGGATTCTCTTCTTGTAGCTGTTTCATGATTTGTTTGCCTGACAGCTCCACTTGAATACGCTTGACGACCCATCTGACAGTTTTTGTGTCGGTGTTTCCGACTCTAGTGTCTTTCTCCTCCTTCTCAGCTGTGTTGGCTCTTGTCTGTGGTGGGTTGTCGTCGATCTTCCTCGTGATGGCTTCACTAGTGACTGTAGTTTCAGGTTCTTTGATGCAGCTCGCAGGCAGGCTCTCCACGTTCGTCTTCTTGACAGTCTTGTCAGCTCCCATGCTGCACATCTTGGATGCCACGTGTTTTTTGGTGTTCTTGCAACATGCCATCCCCCCCCCCCCCCCCGGATATTAAGCTTCTTGATTTGTTCAGGTGACTTGCTTGATAGCGCTCGCAGTTGCGCACGACGCCGCACGACGTTCTAAAATCAGAAAAGTAACGACAATTTAACTAAAGTTTCTGCTCAAATTCGAGATGCTTGCTACCCCGAACTCGGTCTAAACTTCAATGACGCTTTGGAGGAGACGCTGTCCCCTGCATAACGACTCACTTGCTGTCTTCACGCAAAGCGAGAATATATGAACTGAGTCGATCTTCACGCTGAATTGCGTGAAGCTCAGCACTCTGTACTCTTCTCACTCCATCCCACTCATAATTGTCTATGGCAATATGCAACTAACTTAACTACTGAGAGCATGGAAACATATATGGCCAGTACGAAGTGCACAGATGTTAATCTAAACCGTACTGTCAGTTGTGTTCTCCAATTGCAAGTAACCAGTCATAGTAACATCGGATATTTCATACATCATTGACAGCTCGGAAAGAAAGAACGAAGGAACACGAACATTAGTTTCAAAGGGTCACTAACTGGTCACGCAGACCAGTTTTATATCCGACCATTTTAATAAACACGGACAGTGCAGAATGGCCTGAGACAAATGACAGGAAGAAAGATATTATATTATAATACGTATTATAATATAAAGAGTCATAGATTACAACAGTAATTGTGATATGTTTGGTAATTGTGTATGTTAAAGGCAGAGCCTTACGAAACTCTCCAATAGCTCAGATGGGCACAAACATATATTTCTGATATAAAGTTCATTCATTCATTCAGTAGCATGTCCTTAGCAGAACCTCGCTCCCATAACAACCTTCCGGAAAACTTCTCGATCACAAGCAATATGTCCCGCGTCTGATATACCCATCTGGAGATCATCTGCCACATCCTACACCCATTTTCTCTTTGGCCTTCCTCTTCCTCTCTTCCCAGGCATATACCCTTCCATTATTGTTCTCTCCAAACTTTCGTGACTTTTCAAGTGACCAAAATATTTCAATTTTCTTTGTTTTATCGTCTTTAAAAGCAATCCCTCCTCAATATTCAGCTCTTGAAGTATGGATGCATTTGTTCTTTTCTTTACCCAAGATATTCTTAGAACTCGTCTATAACATTTATATTCAAAGGCGTTTATGCGCTGTTCAGCTTGTTTAGTAAGTGTCCATGTCTCACAGACGTATGTTGCAATGGGAAAGATGCATGCTCTTAAAAATCTAATTTTTGTAGTTCTGTCTCTCCCACTCAATAATTTATTCATCTGTTTTAGTCTTTGAAGAGCAATGGATAGTCGCCGTTTAATTTCTTTCATTGTGTCACCATTATTGGTAATCAATGACCCAAGATATTCAAAATTTTCCACCACCTCCAATTTTCCCCCATTAATGTATATTTCTTTCTCCATAGTAGTTTTATCTGTATGCATTATCTTTGTTTTTGCTATGTTAAGATATAAGTTGTGATTTTCACTATTCAATTGGGTTGAGGCTATTAGGTTTTCTATGTCATTCTGTGTTGTGGATAGTAATACTGCATCATCAGCATATCGAATCTCTGGTATGTCATGACCGCAGATATTTAGGGCATCATATAGCTCCCTGTTTATATCATCTCTTACATTTCTCATTATATTTTCGGCGTACAGGTTAAACAAATAGGGTGACAGCACGCAGCCCTGACGGACTCCTTGCTTGATGTCAAACCAATCTGATGTCTTGCCATCTATTCTAACTGCTGCTTGTTGGTCTAGATTATAGCATTTTTATGAGATGTACTACATGTGATGGGAAGCCCATATTCCTCATGATTTCCCAAAGTTTATGATGTTGTACACAGTTAAATGCCTTTGAATAATCCAGAAAACATGAGAATAGGTTTACATTAAATTCTCTGCACTTCTCTATTATTAAACGCATGTTGAATATGTGATCTCTTGTTCCTCTTCCTTGTCTAAATCCAGTTTGAACCACGTTAATCTCTTCTTCCATTTTCTTACTAAGGCTTCGCATTATGACTTTCAGTAGAATTTTACTTGCATGACTGATCAGGGCAACAGTTCTATAGTTGGTGCATAATTTCAGGTTGCCCTTTTTTGATATTGGAATGAAGATAGTTCTCTTCCAATCTTTTGGCCATATTTCATATTTCCAAATCTTTGTACATAATGCATGATATATGTGTATGCTTTCTTCTCCTCCCGCTTTAATTAGTTCAGCTGGAATCTCATCACATCCAGGTGATTTACCATTCTTCAGGTTCTTTATAGCCCAAGCAATTTCATCTAATGAGGGTTCAGGTTCTGTCTCTACTGGCATTGGCTCATGTATCTCATTCATATCCTCACTGTCACTCATATCATACATTCCACTGCAGTACTCCTGCCATCTTTCTAGAATTTGTCTAGATTCTGTTAAGGTATTTCCCATCTTGTCACAGATAACATTCAATTGAGGTTGAACATTTCTTGTCAATAACTTCATTTCTTTGAACATTTCATAATCTCTTCCAGTCTTATGATATTGCTCTATTCTGGTACAACAATCTTGTATATATTGATTTTTGTCCTTTCTTGTGTTCTTTCTTATTTCTCGAGTTAAAGATTTATACTTCATCCTGCGGTTAATTGATTCATCTCCTTTTTGTTTCAGCTCCCTTCGTTGTTTTATTAATTCTAACGTGTCTAATGTAATCCATGGCTTAAGTTGCTTTTTCTTGGTCGGAAGTAGATCTTTGGCTGCAGTTATCAAGATATCTCTAGCTTGTACTGCCAGTTCATCAGGTGTCATTTCTTCTTGTACAGACATCAAGACCCCAAAGCGATTCCTAACTTCTATGTTGTATGCGTCTGGTATTTTTGTGAGATCAAAACAAAGTGGCCTTGGTCCTCGGGTAAGCTTTCTGAGTTTTAATTTCAGATCTGCTTCTAATAACTGATGATCTGTATCACAGTCTGCACTTCGTAGGGTTTTTGCAGATGTTATGCTTGATCTCCATCTTCTATGTATTAAAATATCTATCTGATTTTTGGTAAAACTGTCTGGAGACTTCCATGTGAAGAGTCTTCTTGGATGTTGTTTAAAAAGTGTGTTGGCTATCGTTAACTCATTTTCTGTGCAAAATTCAATTAATTTGTCACCTGCATCATTTCTATTTCCTAATCCAAATTTTCCTAAAACGTGTCTCTCATTTTCAGCTCTTCCTGCACCTATTTTTGCATTAAAATCTCCCATTATTATTGCTATATCATTATGACCAATCTTATTTAATGTGTCTTGTAGTGTGTTGTAAAAATCTTCAATTTCGTCCTCCTCTGCTGTTGAAGTAGGTGCATATATCTGTATGAGAGTTGTGTTTTTTGGACGGCCTTTAAGTCTAATAGTGAGGATTATATCACTAACTGGATTATATCCCATTAAAGCTTTTTGCAGTTGTCTTATCTAAACAAAATGCCACTCCACTCTGGCCTCCGACATCTCTACCAGAATAAATGAAAATACTTCCATTTTTAGTTGTAAAATGTCCCTTGCCGCTAAAGCGATGCTCACTAATTCCTAAAATTTGAATATTTAACCCCTCAATCACATCACATACTACTTTAAGCTTCCCCTCATACAGACTTCTCACATTCCATTTTCCTATTCTCACTCTGTGTCTTAGTCTGACACAGGGGATTTCCTTGGTAACACAGTCAGGATTAACTCCGTCATCACGATTACTAGTACTGGTACCTGCGTCACACTCTTCCCCAGTGTTATCTGATCTGCCTGGCCTGGGGGTCTCGCCACCAGATCTCTTTCTTATTATGTTTTCTTTCATGGTTGTTATGGTTTCTTGGCAAGTTTTGCAGAAGGTAGTTTGCCATTGCTTTCCTTCTGGGCAGTGACTGTACTAGTCGGTGGCCATAGCCATTGTCTCTACTGATGAGATCATATGCCTATCGCCGCAGAGTGCAAGACCATAACCAACAACAATCTGTCGGCTGCTCTCACATTCCATCCACCACCTGCTTCCACGGCTTCACGTAACCCTGATCGGGGGGCTAAACTGGTACTCCACCTTGCCCAAGGGTGTCCCGTAGACTAACGGAGGAAATGAGGCGTCTTACATCTCCTTTGATAGGGGATACCCCTACCCCGCTAACCGGTGATATAAAGTACTCACATCAAAACCATTACTGTGGACAGTCCAGTCTGTTTTGTAAACAAAAGTCGATTGCTGGTGTTCTGGAAGTATGTAATAAAACATGCGAGCCTGAACACGTTTGCCACACAAGTTGATTCCGTGAAAACAGAGGTAATCAGCAGAGCAATTCTTACTCAATTCCAAATTTAAAAGCCTGAAAAAGTACACACAATATCAAGTAGCATATTATGCTATACAGCTAATAATTTATTTACTGGCATGCTTTACTTGTGTGTGTGTGTGGCTATTAAACAACATACTGATAAACAATAAAATTAGATTTGATTTATAGGAATCTTGGTAGCGACACATTTCCGCAAACCGAGGAAGAAGAAGAAGAAGAAGAAGAAGAAGAAGAAGAAGAAGAAGAAGAAGAAGAAGAAGAAGAAGAAGAAGAAGAAGAAGAAGAAGAAGAAGAAGAAGAAGAAGAAGAAGAAGAAGAAGAAGAAGAAGAAGAAGAAGAAGAAGAAGAAGAAGAAGAAGAAGAAGAAGAAGAAGAAGAAGAGAAAGAAGAAGAAGAAGAAAAAGAAGAAGACAGAAAAGGAAGAAGACGGAGAAAAAAGAAAGTAAGAATGAAGAAAGTAAAGAAGAATGAAGAAAGAATAGAAGAATGAAGACAGAAAAGAAGAATGAAGACAGAAAAAATAAATAAATAAAGAAACGAAGAATGAAGAAAGACAGAAATGAGGGAGACAGAACAGAAGAAGGAAGACATAAACGACTGAAGAAATTAAAGAAGAATGATGAAAATAAAGAAGAATGAAGACATCAAAGAAGGAAGAAAAAAGAAAAGAAGAATGATGAAAGAAAATAAACACGAATAAAGAACAGAAGAATGAAGAAAGAAAAGAAAAATGTAGAAATAAAGACAGAAGGAAGACAGAAAAAGAAAAATGAAGAATGAAAAGAAGATGGATGAAGAAAGAAGAATGAAGACGAATAAAGAAAATGATAAGACAGAATAAGATGGAAGAAATAAGAATGAAGAAAGATGAAAAAGATGAAGAAGATGAATAAGAAGATTATGAAGAAGAAGGTAGAGGAATAAACAAAAACACGAAGAAGGAAGATGGAAGGAGGAAGAAGAAGGAAGAAGAACGAAAAAGAAGAATGTTGAAACTTTAGCCTGGAAGAGTCTTAAGGGTACCTATTTATATCATAACGAGATGGAAGAGTGAGTTCCCTTGAAGCAAGATGGCGGGACATTTCTGCGTCCCGTAAAATGGAACGTGTTTTTTTCCGAAATGTTTATGGATTAAGTGTGTTTTTCGTGGTGAAATGGAGTTCGGACCGTGCAACGGAGTTCGTGCACGCGCGCCCGGACTTCCTTCGTCGTATCATCGGCGCCCGGTGGCGATAGTTAAGCCTAACATGACGACCAGACGACCGGCGAGGGCACAGCGTGGGAAGAGGGCAGCCGCACGCAGAAGGCGTTTAAAATGTGACAGATTGGGTATCGGAAACGTTCCAGTACTGTACTGGAACTGTGCATCTTTAAGTCAACGCCGACCCATTCTTGAAAAACTACTCTACGGAAACGATATTGTAGTCTTACAAGAAACACAGCTCGGCGACGGAACAATCAATGTCGCGGGATTTCAGGGATTCTTTAACAGGCAGCACCTCGGACAGGCCATACTGGTCCGCGACAACATACTAGTGTCTGAGATCGATATGTCTTCCTGGAACTGTGATGCCCTGCAAGTGCAGGCATTAAGAATAATGACGCCAAAACAGCTTGTAATTGTGAACGTTTATGCGCGAATTGGGAAGGTCGACGTGCGACAATGGCAGCGTTTGTTCGATATGGATGAAAGGCATATCATCTACTGTGGGGACTTCAATGCCAGAGGCAATCAATGGGGGAATTGCATCACCAATAGACAGGGAGAAGATCTGGAGGAAGCCCTGGCATCTGCTGCCCTAATATGTCTGAATGATGGGAATGTCACTAGAATAGCCACTCGACCAGGTGACTCTGACAGCGTTATTGACCTGGCTCTGGTATCGCCCACCATCGCACCAAGGTGCCCACTGGGATACCACGATAGTGACCACTACCCTTTTGTAATCCTGATCAAGAAAGACAGGGCCATGAGCCAAAGAAACAAGACAAATGCCTTCCCGTACGACAACACTGGTCAAGACGCCATAAGCAAGATCAGAAGAAGAAAACTAACTTCCTCCCGCAGGAGACAAGAAAGATGGTTGTAGCCACCATGGTGGAATGGAGAGGTCGAGAAGGCATGGCTGGGAAAGAGGCAGGCTGTCAAAGACAGGCAGAAGGCCAGAAAGGCTAACATGCCACAGGTTGAGTTGGCGAACCTGAAGACTGAGGTCGATAGGACGATGACCTTATTCAAATACTGCGCCAAACAGGCCAAGGCCGAGAAATGGGACGAGTTCTGCAGGAAGGTGTGCTCCGAGCGATCTCTTACGACATTATGGCGCCTCCATAAGAGCATGAACGGTACTGCGCAACGTAAGGGTATTCCAGACTGTCAAGGCACAGACCTCACATGGAAAAAGTCGGATTCGGATAAAGGTAAGGCCCTTCTTGCACGCTACATAGAACAGACTGACCAGAAAGACGAGCCCGCCACAACGGAGGACCACAACGACACTCTCTCAGTTGTGCGAGGGGGTAGGGACAGACGAAGAATAGATAATCACAGCTGAGATAGTGCGTGCGATGCTCAATAAATCACCTAACACCCCCCAGGCCCAGACGGCATCCGATATGGTGACCTATTGGTGATATCAGAGGATGACATGGAAGAACTGGCCAGAGAA
Source organism: Cepaea nemoralis (assembly GCA_014155875.1). Classification (NCBI taxonomy): domain Eukaryota; kingdom Metazoa; phylum Mollusca; class Gastropoda; order Stylommatophora; family Helicidae; genus Cepaea; species Cepaea nemoralis. Next base: position 249,464 of record JACEFZ010014235.1, read on the forward strand.
TTCAACACCAGTATCCAGAGGGGTCAGATCAAAGACGAATGGCTACATAGCTACTTGCTGCCGCTGCCAAAACCGAACAAAGACCATTCCAAGATAAGCGGCTACAGAATCATTACGATGCAGAACACTGCTGGCAAGTTACTGGAGAAAATTATAGCACACAGACTTGCTTGTGACTTGGAACAACTCAGCTGCTTCCTGCCCACACTTGGAGGATACAGACGCAACAAAGAGTCATGGCTGAATGCGGCGGTCTTTGCTCAAGATGTTTACGAAGGATTTCAGGTCAGAGAAGAGACATGTGCGGCCGCCATAGACTTAGAGGACGCATATAACAGAGTATCTTTCGAGCACTTGATGTAAACCCTCCTCAGACTGAAAGGGCACCCTCACCTTGTACGATGGATAGCTGCAGTTCTGCTCCAAAGGAAGGTGGTGCTAAGATGCGGGAGTTGGTCTTCTGAGCCGATAACGATATGTCCAGGACTGCCACAGGGTTCACCACTGTCACCAGTACTATTCAACGTGTATACGGTGCCGATCACTGAACAACAGTTGGACGGGAGGGGTAGGACTCTGTCATTCGCTTGACGACATTCCTCGTGTATCGACAGGGTCGAGATAGACAGGCGGTTGCCAATGATATGCAGGGCGAACTAGATCGAATTTCCTCATGGTGTGCTGATGCCGATGCCCTTGTCAACCCTGCAAAGGCATCGGTTACATGGTTCTCCCTAAACAACCATATTGTGAAAACAGACATGCCGGCAGTAAGAATGGATGGGAGCATTTTGAGTAGAACCCAGTCAATGACATATCTTGGCGTGAGGCTTGATCGTAGCCTGTCCTTCAGAGATCATGTCGATTATGTCATAACGAAGGCTCGAAAAGGTTTGTCAGCAATGAGAGTCATGGCGACTGCCAATATCGAGCAAAGACTGCTAATACTTCTGTTCCAAGGACTTGTGCTTTCACGCATCGAGTATGCCCTGGCCATCCTCACTGTCAGCCCTACACAGATTGGAAGACTTGAAAAGGTACAAAACGAAGCCATGCGCATCATTTTGGGCTGCACGAGAGACACCAGCTGTGTAGCAATGAGATACCTCCTTGACTTCCCGACAATGGAACACAGGATCAAGATCTGGAGAGCTCGTGCATACTTAAAAATAAGTGCAGATGAGCAGCACCCTCTGCATGACGCTATATTCAGAGAAAAGGGTGACAGGCTAAAGAGGGGCAAATCATGGATGGGTCGGGCGGAAGATGTCGTCAGACAGGTCTGCAGTCTTACCAGTATCAACCCCGGCAAGGAATGGGTGCCGGTGCCTCCAGCTTTTAAGTGCACTTTCTCCTGCATTATCACACTCGACAGACGGTGCAGAGAGCAGAACCCTGCCGCTGTCAATGCAGAGGTTAACGCGCTCATCTCAGATAGCCCCGAAGTGCTCATCTATACAGATGGATCTGTTGTAAAGCAGCAGAGAAGTGCGTGGGCATTTACAGCCCGTTCAGCGGGCCGAACCGTTCAAGAATCCAGTGGTGCCCACTCTATGACCACGAGCAGCATGACGATGGAGGTGATGGCAGTTACACAGGCTTTCATATGGCTGGAATCACAGCATTATACCAACGTGTGTGTACTAAGTGATTCAATGAGCATGATTCAGAAGGTCGAAGCTGGATCTGTACGTAGACAGTGGACTGAGTCGCTGCGGAAGTCTGTTGTCCGTAAAGTCACCTTCATCTTCGTCCCGGGACATACGGGAGTCGAGGGAAATGAACGAGCTGATAAACTGGCTGGCTCTGCGCCCCCTGTAGATGGCCAGCCCATGGATCGTGCCGATGTTATTAACGTCCTCAAAGATATGGCGAGAACAGAGGACTTTGACGTCAGTGATTCCACATCGCTGTCCAGGATGAAAGACCTGGGAGTAAGAATCGGCACAGCCAGACGCGAGAGGTACATCGGGAAAACAAAGCGCCTCGTCAACCAACACAGAACTGGTACTATTACCCACTGGACTCTGATGCATGTGCTGGGGGGGGGGGGGATCTGAGCACCTATGGACATGTCCTGAGTGTAATGAAGATACCCCAACAGATAACGGATAACGGATCATAACGAGATGTATAATAGTGCACATGACTGAGAAAGAACAGAATTAATAACAGACATAAATCTAGAGAAACAAGAGATCAACATACAGCTGAAAGATGCTGGTGTTGACAGCTAAGTCCTGTAAAGGATAGGCTAAAAAAAAAAAAAAATAAAAAATACATACAGATAAGCACATATACACAAGATTACAGTGTACACATTGACACCCCATGACAGCACTGCATTAACGAATGATACACATGCATACTTACCTGAAGTAAAATGTTAGAACCAAGGGATCGTTTCCAGCTTCCAGGGTTATGGAGCAAGATTTATTAAATGGTAAGTAATGATACCACCTATAATCTGAGCGAATGTAGAATGGCTTGCTTTCATGGGTGAGTTTTACAACTTTAGGAGTGTCGTTCTTACAGAGTAGATAGTGTGTCTCGTGCTGTGGAAAGAAATATGTGAGTAATCAGCTTGCAATGTGATAAGGTGTGGGAAGAAATATGTGAGTAATCAGCTCGCATTGTGATAAGGTGTGGAAAGAAATATGTGAGTAATGAGCTCACAATGTGATAAGGTGTGGGGAGAAAGCTAATTGAAGGCAATCACCAGTTCGAGCTAACATTAATCAGATGGTTAAAATTGGTTCTCATAAAGGTTCATGGCTTATTGCTCAATCACATTTAAACATAATGAAATGCAGTTGTTTTAATGTCTGTGTGTATGTGTGTATGTGTGTGTGTATGTGTGTGTGTGTGTGTGTGTGTGTGTGTGTGTGTGTGTGTGTGTGCTAAAGAAGGCCTTCTATCCACAACGATCATTATGTCACGTGTGATTATTCTTCTATAAACCTGACGATGATCCCCGATTATTCATTTCCCTAGCATTTATCTGTCAACTCCTCAAAGTCATTACGACACTGTGGAACATGGCCTGTTTGAATGTCAAACTATTACAGGTATGAGCACACTGTTACTTCCACCTGAGCCGACAGGATACAAGACCAAATACACACTCTGAATAGAACAACACAACAGTCGAGGAACTCTAGCATGTATTACTGCATGTCATTTAGCTGAAGGCTAGGCGCAGCTGGATCATCAATTACGACATCAACATCAAAATCACCAATAGCAACAACAACAACATAACCAATAACAGCAACACTAGAAAGACAGATTGCACAAGTGGCAGAAAGCATCTGTTTAGTATAGTTATCAGCCAGTCAATGAGAGCGAGGTGAAGCTGTAGTAGAACCTAGTTGACTATGACTTTCAAGAAGCACACTGAAATTATGTTACGCAAGAATCACAACATATAGAGAGTTAGCCATTCATAATTAGAAAAACATTTGAATATAGAGATACATTTCATTGATGTTTCAGCTATCTGCATGCACGCAGGCAGGCAGGCAGGCAGGCACGCACGCACGCGCAGGCAGGCAGGCATGCAGGCAGGCACACACGCACGCGCAGGCAGGCAGGCAGACAGGCAGACATGCATGCATTCATGCATTGTATACATACAAAGGCTGGAACTGCACAGAAGTCGATGTAGGGCATCCCTTTTTCATACGTGACATTCACATATTTTACATCATCGTAGTAGTATCCTGGACCTCTTGGTTCCGCGACTGTTTTCGACTCGGTGGCCAGTTCTGTTGTCACGAATATCTAGAGAAAGACACAATATACGAGGGCAAGTTAATAAGTATGTCACAAATGGCTGTAGAAAAAACTTATGATAACAATTTGAAACCAGTTTATTTTTATACATACATAGTCCCTTTATTTCTCAACATAATTTCCACCAACATACATACACTTATCCCATCGTTTTATCAGTCCTCTCAAACCAGCTGCATAGAACTGCGTGCTTTGTTTTAATTTGCCTGCCATCTCGTTGAACTGTGTGACATACTTATTGACTCGCCCCCGTAACTTTTTCTGCCCAGCTATGCACCGCTTTACCTGATTAACATTTGTCTAGATAAACACTGAAACCTCGACATTTCGCGAATGACGCCGAAGTTGAATTCGAAGTGAAAAAGTGGTTTAGAAAACAGAGCACGCAGTGCTATGCAGCCGGTTTGGGAAGACTAATAAAACGATGGGATAAGTGCATCAATGTTAGTGGAAATTATGTTGAGAAATAAAGTATAAACATAACCTGGTTACAGGTTGTTACCATATTTTGTTATTTTTCTGCAGCCATTTGTGACTTACTGATTAAATTACCCTCGTACATTTACTTTGAAGAAACAAGTAATCTTACAATGCAATTACTATGTAAACATTATAGTATTCATATTATCTTCATCATGTGCTAGGTCTGTAAGCTTTGCTTGTCGAGGATTAGCTTCTTGCACGATCATCACTCATGGTTTTGTTTTCGTTACGATTATGCCATCAAAGTATTTATTTCTTTTTCTTCAAATTGTCTACTTTCTTTGCCTCTTAGTGCTTAGATTTCAGATACACTCCTCTTTTATATGCGTTAAGTCGTTATTGTATATGAATAATTTATACAATCTATTTACACCTTTTTTTTAAAAACAAAAGATATCACCTTATTTGATTTTTTCTCCCTCAATATTCTAAAGTTTTCAGCTGAAAGTGGATGTTTCTCGGCTTGTCTTAATCGTGTCCATGTGTCTCATGCATGTTACAAAATAGCTTTGCATTACATTGTAACACCACTTTTCTCAACGCACTTAACAACTTTTATTGGTACCCTTTCCAGTTTGAAAAAAAAAAACAAAATGTTACAGTTGGTACGAAAAGTTGAGATGAGCTGAACCAAGAACCAACGTGATAATACTTGTGACATTTCCATACACGCTCAGATTAGCTCCTTGTCGCTCTATTCTCTATCTCTAGGCTATATGATGTAACTGTTCTTTCGCGCTATAAACATGCTCTCAAAGAGCTTTAACACAAGAGTCTCACTGTGAAACATTACCAATCTAAGCAATAGAGACACAGCCAATCTGTTCACCTGCATGTTTCAGAAAATGACATCATCAACTAGGGAAAAAGTTACAACGAATACTTCTCATCTTTGATATAGTTATGGAAATATGCAACTTTGCACAAAGCATGCTTGTATGCACCCTTCTCGGCATGTTCGGTGATTTCGTTATCATAACACATGTGTGATGTCTGTCCACGGGTGGACGGCGCGTGACTACTTCCACCTCCACTCTGAGACTAGATGTGATATTATATGCCAACCTCTCCTGCACAAACACTGTCCATTAAAATCATCATTGACTTCCAGACACGTATTTTGCCTCTTAGGACAGACTCATGTGTGTTTGTCACTGACACAAACCAGGAACACGGTCACAGAGCAGTGGCTGGTGCACTCTTCTGTTTACCGGGACATAGAGAGCTCAAATGCTCCTCAAGTTATGAATGGCCTGTTACTACATGTGTTGTTGGTTGTCTGAAGACAATGGTAACACTCGTTGTTTTCTGAGGAATGTGCTGCTCGACGTGATATTGGCCTGACAAATCAACAAGTACAGTCTAGATAAACAAGTACATGCCCCGCATGCAACGATACTCTGGGGGACTGATCTGTTAACTATTGTTGGGTTGATTAATTTAATGAATATGCATTAAAGCTAGCACGAGCCATTACCGTTGTTCTGTTTTCCTCCTCTGTCATAGAACATAACTTTGGATTCACGTTATTTATGCCAATGTGTGGTGATTCTGCGGCTCCCTCCATGTCATCAGCATATTATGTATCGCTGTGACTGATACTCTTCTCCGTGTGCAATTGATGCTTCTTATATTTCGGTAAACCCTGAACATTCCAGAGAGCATATTGTCTAATTATTTTCTTATTAAGTATTCGCAATGTAAGTCTTGTCCAGTCTAGAATATTTTGCATGTCCCTTAATTCACCGGACTTTGTATAGTATTCTAAATTATTCACGAATTAGTGATTATGTCAGATCACTGTAAACCGTATTTCCGATATCGTATTATTAATTATGTCAGATTACTGGTGACTGTTGTGGTTGTTCTAGAAGTTTGTGAGCAGTACAGCAGCGCTGATTTACGTTCCCGTCAAATACTTTATGTTTGTTACTAGGTTTAATTTGTTCAGACAGTCACACGTTGTGTAGGGATCAAAAAGTTTATCTTGCATTGTAAAGAGATATAGATACATGGGCGGAGAATACTGAGAATGTGCCGTACGTGTTACAGAAGTCAGGCATTACAGAAAGCGGGTGTAACAGAAGGCGATTGTTACATAACACGGTTGTTACAGAAGTCGGGCGGTATATATGTGTCCATACAACGGCTATTAAAATAGAAGTCATAACCAAGTGATGTATTTATATACCTGAAGGATCTGTGGAAAGAGTTAAGACTACTGGGTTGCGTTGAACTGCATTGACAAATGGAAACTTTGAAAGGGTGAGAAAGCGTGACATGTGTTACCACAAATTCTAGATATGAAAGTAAAAGTCGTGACGGCAGACCTCATATGGTTTGAGGATAGCTTAGGCAAACATGTTGAGTTTGTAAGAGGCTCACAGAGTATGCTTCCGAATGTGGCAACTGGAATGTCAGGGTTGAAGTGGCTAATATAGCTGTACATAGATGGTTTAAAGTGTTAGTATTTCATGTATTTTCAACCCAAGGCAGGAAGGAGTGCGGAGTAATGAACAGACTGATGGACAAACTGATGCTGCTTTTGTGGACCGAAAGCTACTTTGTTATGGAGGTGATGAGGTGAAGGCTTTCTGAGCGAGGGTGGAGTGTGCATTTGAAAATACAGAGTATCCATCTATCGATAAAGTATCCCTCACGGGGTGAGCAGAGGATCTTGTCTGAACCGGGGGTCTTGATAATTTAATAAGGTTAAGAGCATTCTGAACTTCCATCTCACAAATGATGGTCTATCATTATTATTTCGAATGTCACAATGTTCTTCTTTTGTATCATCATAATGGCTTTTTCACATAATCTGCTAATTCATTCATTCATTCATTCAGTAGCATGTCCTTTGCAGAACCTAGCTCTCATAAAAACCTTCCGGAAAACCTCTCGATCATAAGCAAGATGTCCCGCGTCCGATACACCCATCTGGAGATCATCCGCCACATCCAACACCCATATTCTCTTTGGCCTTTCTCTTCCTCTCTTCCCAGGCATATACCCCTCCATTATTGTTCTCATCCAAACTTTCGTGACGTTTCAAGCGAACAAAATATTTCAATTTTCTTTATTTTATTGTCTTTAATAGCCAACCTTCTTCAATATTCAGCTCTTGAAGTATGGATGCATGTGTTTTGTTCTTTACACAAGATATTCTTAGAACTCGTCTATGACATTTATATTCAAAGGCATTTATGTACTGATCAGCTTGTTTAGTAAGTGACCAGGTCTCACAGGCTATGTTGCAATGAGGAAGATGCATGCTCTTGAAAATGTAAGTTTTGTAGTTCTATCTGTCCCACTCCATAATGTATTCATTTGTTGTAGTCTTTGAAGAGTAATTGATAGTAGGCGTTTAATTTCTTTCTTTGTGTCACCGTTGCTGGTAATCAATGACCCAGAATATTCAAAATATTCCACCACCACCAATTTTTCTTCATTAACATATATTTCTCTCTCCATAGTAGTTTTATCTGTATGCATTATCTTTGATTTTGCTATGTTAAGATAGACGTTGTGATTTTCACTATTCTATTGGGTTTAGGCTACTGGTTTTCTATACATTCTGTGTTGTAAATATCAATACTGTATAATCAGCATACGGAATCGCTGGTATGTCATAACCACCGATATTTAGGGCATCATATCTTTCCCTGTTTACATAATCTCTTACATTTCTCATTATATTTTCGTCGTACAAGTTAAACAAATACCCCCCCCCCCCCCCCCCCAAAAAAAAAAAAAAAAAAAAAAAAAATTGGTGATTGAGGCTAAACAAATAGGGTGACAGCACACATCCCTAACGGACTACTTGCTTGATGTCAAATCAATCTGATGTGTCGCCATATATTCTAACCGCTGCTTGTTGGTCTAGATAGAGCATTCTTTTGGGTTGTGTTACATATGATCTAAAGCCAATATTTCACATGATTTTCCAAAGTTTCTGATGTTGTACACAGTCAAATTCCTTTGAATAATCCACAAAACGTGAGAATACGTTTACATTAAAGTCTCTGCACTTTTATATTATTAAACGCATGTTGAAAATGTAATCTCTCGTCCCTCTTCCTTGTCTAAATCCAGCTAGAACTACCTTAATTTCCTCTTCCATTTTCTTACGATGTCTTTCTTATCATGATTTTTAGTAGAATTTTACTTGCACGACTGATTAGGGCAACAGTTCTATAGTTGGTGCATTATTTCAGGTTGCGCTTTTTTGGTATTGGAATGAAGATAGTTCTCTTCCAATCTTTTGGCCATATACGATATTCCCACACCTTGTTACATAATGCGTGATAGATTTGTATGCTTTCTTTCCTCCGGCTTTAATTAGTTCAGCTGGTATCTCATCACATCCAGGTGACACAGATGGTTCAGTGTCGAGAGGTAGGAGAAGTGCCTAGGGGTTTATAGCAAAAACTACTGGCCGACGTTTGGTGCAGGAGAGCCTGGCATATGATACTACAACATCTAGCTTAAGAATGGAGGTGGAGGCGGTCACTGCAGCTTTCCGCTGGATCGAGAATACGACACACACACAAACACACACATCGTGATTGTAACTGACTCAGAAAGCATGCTGAGAAAGGTGAGGACAGTCTTTCTTCGCTTCGGAGGTCACGGGTGGCAAGCATCTCCTGGATCTTTTCTCCGGGGCATGCCGGTGTGCTAGGGAATGAACAGGCGGACAGACTGGCTGGCTCTGCAAAACTTGGTGGAGTATTGATGCATGACAAGGCAGACGTGGTTGCGGCCTTGTGGGACCACGTGTACACCTCGGAGGAGCAAATCGATCACCATGATCTGGTAAGAATGAGGCAGCGAGTAGTGACGAGGGGATCTGGCCGATGCTTGACGCTTAGAGGAAAGGCGAGACCGACATATAATCAGATTGCTACTGGTACTATTGGTGTTGGAACTCTTCGCTGGCTGCTGAGGATGGGGACGGGGCGCCTATGGGAATGCCCCGAATGATGTGATGTCGGTTCCTAGATCCAGCAATCAATCAATCAATCTAGGTGATTTACCATTCTTCAGGTTCTTTATTGCCCATGCAATTTCATCTAATGAGCTTTCAGGTTCTATCTCTACTGTCATTGGCGCATGTATCTCATTTATATCCTCACTGTCACTCATATCATACATTCCATTGCAGTACTCTTGTCATCTTTCTAGAATTTGTCTATATTCTGTTAAGGTATTTCCCACCTTGTCACAGATAACATTCAATTGACGTTGAACATTTCTTGTCAATAACTTCATTTCCTTGAACGTTTCGTAATCTTCTCCAGTCTTATGATATTGCTCTATTCTGGTACAGCAATCTGTTATTTATTGATTTTGTCCTTGCTTGTGTTCTTTCTTATTTTTCGAGTTAAATATTTATACTTCATCCTTCTGTTATTGGATTCACCTCCTTTCTTTTTCACTTCCCTTCCTTGTTATATTAATTTTAACGTGTCTGATGTGATCCATTAAGTTTCTTTTTCTTGGTAGGAATTTCATCGTTGGATGCAGTAATTAAGATATCTTTAGCTTGGACTGCCAGTTCATCAGGTGTCATTTCCTCTTGTATAGATATCAAGAACCCAAAACGATTCCTAACTTCCTACGTTGTGTGCATTGTGAGATCAAAATGAAGTGGCCTTGGGCCTCTGGTAAGAGTTTTGAGTTTTCATATTAGATCTGTTTCTAATAACTGATGATCTGTATCACAGTCTGCACTTCGTAGTGTTTTTGTAGATGTTATGCTTGATCTTCATACTCTTTGTATTAAAATACAATCTATTTGATTTTTGGTAATACAGTCCAGGGACTTCCATGTGAAGAGTCTTCTTGGGTGTTGTTTAAAAAGTGCGTTGGCTATCGTTAACTCATTTTCTGTGCAAAATTCAATTAATGTGTCACCTGCATCATTTCTATTTCCCAATCAAAATTTTCCTAAAACGTATCTCTCATTTTCAGCTCTTCCTGTACCTACATTTGCATTAAAATTTCCCATTATTATTGCTATATCATTATGACCAATCTTATTTAATGTATCCCCATCATGGTGGTTAGGTATTGAACCGCTACGGCCTCTGGATTATTTATCTTTCTGGCTGCTGTTTGCATTTCGCATTTCCTCATTTTGGACTGGTAGTATATGGTTCTGTCGCCCTGCTACTGAGTGAGTGCGTGGCGCGACCTTGTGAGCTGTTATATTAACGTGGAATGCTTTTACATGTCCGCTTTTGTTTGTACAGTGACCTGCATGTTCGGAACAATGGCTACCGGCTATTGCTGAATTTACTGATCTGCCTTTTCTGTTCACTTGTGCATTTTTCAGGAGTCTCCTGGGAATCGGCGCTGGAGCTACTTAGTTCGTGCTTAATGCGACGCTTTCGGCGGTCGCCCTGCGGATAGAGAAAGAGCCATGTGAGAAAACCCGGGTCAATGAGGTCTTTCTAGTGACTGCCGATTTAATCGACGATGAACTGTGGTTTTCGTGGAGGACTTTTGTTGGCATACTGGCGGCGGTATTATGCACAGTTTACCTGTGCGAGCTCTTGGATTGCCGAGACTCCAGTCTGTTCCACTTTTCACATTGGTCAGTGGGGAGCATTTTGTGTGATATTCACTGGCACAGGAACGGAACATAATTGGGATCACCCGTTGTCGTGAAGTTGGAACCTCGACTAACTAACTGACTTATTTAATGTGTCTTGTAGTGTGTTGTAAAAATCTTCAATTTCGTCCTCCCCTGCTGTTGAAGTAGGTGCATATATCTGTATGAGAGTTGTGTTTTTTTGAAGGCATTGAAATCTAATAGAGAGGATAAAAAGTCGCTTAAATGTCGACAGGGTCGACTTAATTGCACCGGGTTTTATCCCATATGGTTCGGTCTCTTTCCGCAGCACGGAAAGCGTCGCACAAAGTACGAACTCCGTAGCTGTTAGCGAGACCCACAGGAGTCTCCGAAATATTTAACTCGTAAGCCGAAAGGGTGCTGCCCGGAATCGAACCCACAACCTTCGGAGCACGAGTCAAACGGCTTGACCACTTCGCCACAGAGACTCCCAATGTTTTTTTTTTTTTTAAAGTCGTCTGTTTGTGCTAACCTGGGCTGGACTACTGTTTAGTCATTTCATGGTGGTACTGCGTGAACTAGCGTCCCTTCCTACTCAGTCGGTTCGGGGTGGTATCCCGTGAACTGATGTCCCCTCATGGTGGTACTGCGTGAACTAGCGTCCCTTCCTACTCAGTCGGTTCGGGGTGGTACCCCGTGAACTGATGTCCCCTCATGGTGGTACTGCGTGAACTAGCGTCCCTTCCTACTCAGTCGGTTCGGGGTGGTATCCCGTGAACTGATGTCCCCTCATGGTGGTACTGCGTGAACTAGCGTCCCTTCCTACTCAGTCGGTTCGGGGTGGTATCCCGTGAACTGATGTCCCCTCATGGTGGTACTGCGTGAACTAGCGTCCCTTCCTACTCAGTCGGTTCGGGGTGGTATCCCGTGAACTGATGTCCCTTCATGGTGGTACTGCGTGAACTAGCGTCCCTTCCTACTCAGTCGGTTCGGGTGGTATCCCGTGAACTGATGTCCCCTCATGGTGGTACTGCGTGAACTAGCGTCCCTTCCTACTCAGTCTGTTCGGGGTGGTACCCGTGAACTGATGTCCCCTCATGGTGGTACTGCGTGAACTAGCGTCCCTTCCTACTCAGTCGATTCAGGGTGGTATCCCGTGAACTGATGTCCCCTCATGGTGGTACTGCGTGAACTAGCGTCCCTTCCTACTCAGTCGGTTCGGGGTGGTATCCCGTGAACTGATGTCCCCTCCTGTCCTCGGGGTAGGTGGTACTAGTTAAGACACACCCGTGTCCCCCCCCCTAGGTCCTGTCTTATGACTCTTCTAAGTCCTAGCTTGTGTTCTGTCTCTACTCTATCTACTCCTTTTGTAGACGTTCTTATCTATGCCTTATCTGTCCTTCCCCTTCTTCTGTCCCTTGTCCTACCTATGTCCTATGTCCTACCCAACACTTTGACATGGGCCAGCTTTACTTATTAATAGTCTCTCTCGTCATTAGGCGTTCATAAAAATAGCGTAATATTGCCAAATGGATGGATGCTCATATTATCTCAATGTTTTTTTGTTTTTTTTTCCTTTAGACGTTTTTTCGCTTTGAACTCAAGCTTAGTCCATACACGCGCTCTTACTAGACTGATTTTTGCGTGTGATTTAGCTTTCCCTATTACCAGTGTCTCTCGCCACCAGGCGAACCTGCTGCGACTTCTGAGATACTTGTAATTAACGTAGCCAGGTCAAGGAAGAGAAGTCAACGTTCAAATCCAATTGACCGTTGAAAAGAGAGAACTCACTACCCGGCCATCAGCGCACCGGAAGTTTATAGCGTAAGTTTTAGCGTAAATTACAAGTACTGCTGAAGTCGGAGTGGGTTCGCCTGCTGGCGAGGGACACTGGTAATAGGGAAAGCTAATCCACACGCAAAAATCAATCCAGTGCTACTAGAAGTAGGAGCGAGTGTATGGACTCCGCTTGAGTTCAAAGCGAGAGAACGCCAAAAAATGTGAGATAATATGAGTTTCCAAAGCTGTAAAATATTATGCGATTTTCATAAACTCAATAGTAATGTTATTACAAATTGTTGTTGTACAAATATATTTATTTTGAATAATGTTCAATATTGCGCGATGAATGTAATTTTAATATGTATTTGCTAAACTATAACTTCACGATAAGGAAATATGCACACATTTTAAGTATATGTCACATAACATTTTCACAATAAAAGACAACCGTATTTATTTATTATACAATCTACTATATTAAAATTTGTTAACTTTCAATGGACTGGTACAATATTAATATGGCTCAGACATACTTATCGGATTCATTGTATTTTTCATGTATTTTTCATTGTAATTACTTGTTTTGTATTCTCTCTTTCTCTCTCTGTCTCTGTCTGTCTCTGTCTCTCTCTCTTTCAGTGTATGTGTGTGAGTAAAGTGTGGGAGTTTGTTCATACTAGTTCAATACTAACGTGAGACATTTTGTATGTGCCTAGATGTGAGGAAGTGTGAGTGTATGTGGAGGATGTGTGTGAGTGTGGGGATATGTGTGGGTGGGGGTGTATGGGTGGGGGTAAGCGTTTGGATGGGTTGGGGTGTGTGGGTTTTGGTGGGTAGTGGTATTTGTGGGAGTTGGTGGGATGTGTGGATGGATGTGTGGGGGTGAAAGCAGGGGTGTGGGAATGGGTGTGGGGGATGTGTGTATGGGTGGAGGATATGTGTATGGGACGGATGCGGGGGATGTGTGTTTATGTGGGTGGAGATGTGGGTGGTTTGAGGAAGTATGTGTGGGAGGCAGGGTTGTGTGGGTAGGGGATTGTGTTGGGTGGATTGTGGATGCAAGGGCGGGTGGGGAGAAGTGTATGGTGTGTGGGTTTGAGATATGTGTGCGGTGTGTTGGTGGGGGATGTGTGAATGATGTGTGGGTGGAGGGTATGTTTGTGGTGGTATGGGTGGAGGATAGTGTGTGGTGTGGGGGATGTGTGTGATGGGTGCGGGGAATGTGCGTATGGGTGGGGTATATGTGTGGGTGAGTAGGGGAGTAGCGGAAAGAAAAACAGTCGAAGAAGAATGGGAGATGTTCAAATCAAGCATTTTAAATACTGCAAAAATAACATGCGGAACCACGAAAAAACGCAAAACACGGATAAAGAAAATAACAAGTTGGTGGAACGCAGAAGTAAAGAAAGCGGTAAAAGAAAAAAAGGAAAAATATAAAAAGTGGTTGAAGAGCAAACAGGAATGTGATTACAGAGAATACAGAATAGCGAGAAGACATGTGAGTAGAATAGTAAAGAGGGAAAAACAAAAAGACTGGGAAGAGTATGGAGAAACCCTAAATAAAAACTACAAGGAGGCAACCAGAAACTTCTACAAAAAGATAAGTGCAATGCGAACCAGAGGAGAACCCTTTGACCCAACTGAAATAATTAACAGCGAAAATGGAGAACCAATAAGTGAACAAAAACAGATCCTAATAAGATGGAAGCAGTATTTCGAACAACTTCTCAACATCCCATCAGATGTCACAGGAATTCAAGAGACCTACACAGATGTCACCGAGGAACTAGAACCAGACATACTAACAGAAGAAATTATAGAAGCCATCAGATTAGCCCCATTAAACAAATCACCAGGACAGGATGAAATACCAAATGAACTAATTAAAGCAGCAAGGGAAGTAGGAACAGCTTGGCTACATAGACTATTCAACCATGTTTGGGTAGAACAACAGACACCACGAGACTGGGGAAACGCCATAATTATCCCAATTTGGAAAAACAAAGGCAGCAAAAGAGATTGCACACAATACAGAGGCATTTCACTGTTGAGTCATACTGGGAAAATATTTTGCAAAATTCTTGAAAAAAGATTACGAACTACTTTAGAACCCCAGCTAAGCGAAACGCAGCTTGGATTTAGGAAAAACAAAGGATGCACAGACGCCATTTTTGCTCTTAGACAACTTATAGAAAAATCAATTGAATTCAATGAAACACTCTACTTAGCCTTTGTCGACCAAGAAAAGGCATTTGATAGGGTAGATAGAAACAAGCTGTGGGAAATCCTTAAACAATATGGAGTGAGTACACATCTAACAAACCTATGTAGAAGTTTATACAACAACAGTGAATGCATAGTGAGAGCAACTGGAGAACACTCAGAACCCTTCACCATAAGATCTGGAGTACGACAAGGTTGTGTCCTGTCCCCTCTCTTGTTCATAACATATATAGACAACATATGTAAAGAAACCAGCCAAGCAGAGACAGCAAGAATACCGCATGACGAGAACACAGAAGAAGAACCATCTGCAAATCTAACCATTAGAGAACTCCTGTTTGCGGACGACCAAGCACTAATAGCAAAATCAGAAGCTGAATTACAAGACCACATGAATAGTCTAAACGAAATGTGTAGGGAACATAACATGAAAATTAGCACAAGCAAAACAGAGGTAATGACTATAACTAAAGAAGAACAAACAGCAACAATTCACCTAAACGAACATCCCTTGAAACAAGTAAAGAGCTTCAAGTACCTAGGAAGTATAATATCATCAAATGGCAGATCAGAAGACGAGATCGAAAATAGGTGCAATAAGGCAAATCAACTCATTGGACAAATGGCACCAATACTAAAGAACAAACATGTATCAATAACTACTAAGAAAGCACTTTACAACACAATCTTCCTACCAACTCTGTGCTACCAATGCCAAACCTGGACAATGACAGAAAAAGAGAAAAGAAAAATCACAACAACAGAAATGAGGTTTCTGAGAAGAATACTCAACGTATCAAGAAGAGATAAGATCAGAAATGAAGAAATCAGGACTAAAGTAGGGGTTAAAGCTGCTCTAGATTTTATTAGAAAGCAGCAAGTCAAATGGTTTGGCCATGCAAGTAGGCTACCAGTCAACAGCATGCCACAACAAGCAATGATGTACAGACCAGATGGAAACAGAGGAAGAGGCCGACCACGTAAACGTTGGACGGAGGGAATAACAGAATCCATGGGAATGTCGATATACGAAGCCCATAACCGGGCACTCTCACGAAGTTTATACTTCACCTCGACACCGCAAGGTACAAGAGGAACATGATGAGATGAGATGAGAGATGAGTAGGGGATTGTGGTGGTTGGGGGAAGTATGTGGGGGGTGTGGGTGGGAGATGTGTGTGTGGATGGGGAATGTGTGGGTGGGTGTGTGTGAGTGGCTTAGGGATGTGTAGGTGGGTGAGGGAGTTATATGTGTCGGGGTGGGATGTATGAGTGGGTGGAGGATGTGTGTGGGTAGGGGTATTGTGATCGAGATATGTTTGGTTGGGATGGTGGGTGGGGGTGTGTGGGTGCGTAGTGGAGGATGTATGCGTGAGTGAGTGTGTGTTGGTGGACGGGTAGGGAATGCGTGTGTGGGTGGGGAGAGTTGTGTCGTGTGTTAGGTTGGGGATATTGTGTGGGTGAGGTATGTGTGTGTGGGTGGGGGATTTTTGTGGTGTGTGAGTGGGGGTATGTGGGGTGGATGGGTAAGGGTATCTGTGTCGGTGTGGGTGGCAATATTGTGTGGTATCTGCGTGGGGGATATGTGTGTGGTGTGTAAGTGGGGATGTGTTGGATGAGGGATATGTGTGTGTGTGGTGCGTGGGTTGGGAATAGTGCGTGGTAGGGGGTGTATGTGATGTGCGGGTGGGGTATTGTGTGGTGGGGGATTAGGTGAAGGCATGTGTGGGTTAGTGGAAGTTGTATGTGTGGGTGGTGGGGTGTGTGTGAGTGGATTGGAGATGTATGGGTGGTTAGGGAGATGTGTGTGTGGGGGGGGGGGGGGTAGGGACATGTCAGTTGGTGGGGATGTGTGTGTATGGTTTGGGGATGTGTGAGTGGATGTTCGATGTGTGGGTTGGTGGGGGATTGTGTGCATGGGTCGGGAATATGTTGTTGATGGAGATGTGGCTGGCGGTTGGGTGGTTTGAGGTGTGGGTGGGGAGAGGATGTGTGGGTTAGGATGTGTATGTGGATGGGCGTGGGATGTGTGGGTTGGTGGGGGAATGTTTGTGGGTGACGAGTGTGTTTTGGTTGGGGGATCAGGTGAGGGCATTGTGTGTGGGTGGGGGATGTGCGGGAGGGGGATGGGTCGGTTGTTGGGTTATGTTTGTGTCCCTTGGTGTGTGTGGGTAGGTGGGGGTGTGTATGTGACCCTTGGTGTGCGTGTGTGTGGGTAGATGGGGGTGTGTGTGTGGGTGGGGTGATGTATGGATAGGTAGGAGATGGGCCTCATAACATGGTAATTAGCCTTGTTTATGTTTACAACATTCATTTCACAATGTTTATTTTTCTTCTTATGTAAATGTATAATGCTCTTGATGAACGAAAGACGAGTGATTGGAAGGGCCGAATGTAAGACGGGCCTGCGCGCCCAATTTGTGACCCTAATAAAGTTGATTTGATTTAATTTTGATTTGATTTCTCTCTCTCTCTCTCTCTCTCTCTCTCTCTCTCTCTCTCTCTCTCTCTCTCTCTCTCTCTCTCTCTCTCTCTCTCTCATTCACTCTAATAACATCTTTTCTATCAAACAGAAAGCAAGTAGTATGACATAATAAGTCTCTATCTCAAACCACTACCTTCAATATTGGAGTACCGCAAGGCTCTATTCTTGGCCCTCTATTATTTGCCATATATATTAACGATCTACCTTTCCATCTTTCGTCGTCCTGCGATCTATTTGCAGACGACTGTACAGTGTACACAAACGCTGAAAACTGTATTTTGCTGGAGTCGTCTTTGCAACAAAATGTCCCTTGCCTCTCCAGCGAATTTCACTAATTCCTAAAATTTGAATATTTAACCTCTCAATCACATCACATACTACTGTAAGCTTCTCCTCATACAGACTTCTCACATTCCATTTTCCTATTCTCACTCTGATTTTTAGTCTGACACAGGGGATTTCCTTGGTAATACAGTCGGGATTAACTCCGTCATCACAATTACTAGTACTGGTCCCCGTGTCAACATTTCCCCAATGTTATCTGATCTGCCTGGCCTGGGAGTCTCGCCACCAGATCGTTTTCTTATTATATTTTTTGTTTTCATGGTTGTTATGGTTTTTCAGAAGGTAGTTTGCCATTGCTTTCCTCCTTGGTTGTGACTATACAAGTCGGTGGCCACAGCCATTGTCTATACTGATGAGATCATCTGCCTATCGCCGCATAGTGCAGACCATAACCAACAACAATCTGTCGGCTGCTCTCACACTCAGTCCACCACCTGCATAGTCTGACCATACATGTACAATCTTATCATTTTCTACTATGATTTGTCCATCTTTTGTCTTTAAGCAGCCTGGTGATGTACGTGCTCTTTTATTAGTAAGCTCCTGAATTCTTGTGTACATTAATTTGGTATTCTTACTGCTGTGTTGTTTTTCAAAGTCTATGCAATGTTTCTCGAGCCAGAACATGTGGATGGCCCTATAGACATATATACATATGCTAATAGTTATAATTTCTCGTTCCAAGCAACTAACTGAACGTTAAGTAGATAAACTATACATGGCCGATTTTTCATAGAAACAGATGTAATCCTCATTGGTAGAGACATATGTAGTATTGGAGAAGTGAATGACACTGTCTTGTCTAATTCTCCAACAGCTCGGAGATTACTAAAATAATGCTGCTGGAACAAAGAAACAAATTAGCTTGCCCTACTTCCCGTCGTGCGGAGTCTTGGGTATATGGTGACCACCCCATATTTGAGTTGGTCGCTCAGTTGGTTATATGGTGACCACCCCATATTTGAGTTGGTCGCTCAGTTGGTTATATGGTGACCACCCCATATTTGAGTTGGTCGCTCAGTTGGTTATATGGTGACCACCCCATATTTGAGTTGGTCGCTCAGTTGGTTATATGATCAATATCGCGTTAGCCGCCTTTACTTTTCAGAAAATGTCCTGGTGCCTATTTTAAACATGGAAGACCTGACAGATGTTCCCACTAATGGGGATTCAGAGCCATGACAACTGGGCCGACAATACAGTTCTTAGGCACTACGCTAAAGCGGCTTCTCATATAATTCACTCACCTCAAAGCCGTCATCATCTTGTGGGTTCATGTATTTGTTTAGAGAAATTGTAGATGTTGTCCTTTCCGGAACTATGTATGAAATCTTGTGTCCAGCCAACCAGCTGCCGGTGAATAGACCCCCATGGAGACAGAGATATTCAAGTCCAATAAGTCGAGTCCTTAAGTTAAATGCCCTGGACAGAGAATAACAAGTAGAAACTGTTGAACTGACTTCACAGCAGCAATATTTTTTTTTGTTTTGTTAATGTTGCATATCCCTTACAGAACGGTTGCAGTCAACACCAGCATTTTTTAGCTGCTGTTTATTTTCTAGTCAAGTGTTACGTTCAGTAGTTTGCCACTGCTTTCTGAACGACCGGCTAACATACCCCCGTAAGTTAACAGCGCGGCGCAAACCCTTGCCGATTTTCGTAGGTGCTGTCTTCCCCACGTGGATAGACGGGATTACGAACAATGTCGTTAACTCCTTAGCCAGGGAGCCCGGCAATATTTAGCCATTCATATTTGTTGTGTTGCTATTGACGTACTTTGACGTTGATGGTTTCCGGTTTGGGCCAAGATGGCGGGACGTATTTTATTCCAGCTTGGCTTAAGACGGTTGATCGACGGCTAGACAATCCGTCATCATAAAACTTCCCGTTGTTTTCTGGCTCTAAATGTTAAACTTACCAAGCCCTCATATGGTCACCAGTAGTGAAAGGAAAACGGAGAAGACCAAGAGAGACCCTACTTAAAACCATCATCAGAGAAGGCTCATTCAACGGCCAAGTGAACATCCAAGATCTACAACCGCCAGGGATGGAGAGCCATAACTTCTGCCCTTTGCGCCGCCTTAGGCCAAAGAGGAAAGACTAACTAACTATTGACAAGGAAAACCAGTGTTATCGGCTTCTGAGTTCTTGGAGTCTTGAGCAGAGGTACACATCCACAAGAAACAACAACATAGTGATGCCAATTCATGGATGCTGAACAAAACACAGAGCGGCTTACCTGTGTACATGAATATGTGTTGACTAATATATTTATGTGAGTTCGTGCTCTGGTTGAGCGATCAATAACTTTGCTGGGTCTTTGACCAATTTTCTAAGTGTGTGCTTTGTAATGAAGATCGTAAACTGATTAGAGTCATTATACGTAGACAGTCACATTTTTTGGACATGTTATGAGAATAAATGACTTGGAGAACTTGGTGACAACTGGCCAGATCGAAGGGAAGAGACCAAGGGGAAGACAGAGAAGTAAATACCTGGATGGCTTGGCCACTTGGCATAGTCGAGACAGGAACTCTGAGCTGATCCACGACTCTGGTGATCGAGTGAGATGGCAGAACATGACCACCCACGCTTACCGGCATGGCACATGATAGATGATGGATGGGTTTTTCTATTGTTTCCACACATGCACTATTGATGAATGCCATTATTACGTCACATCACGTGATGAGCCTGCGACTGCTAGAAATGATTCCTAATAGCACAAGTTTTAACGCGACAGTATCATCTTCAGCTTTTGTTAGACAGTATCGTGTGGTCATGGTTACCACGTCTATCCACGTTCTTTTGTCGCTTATGCTTTCAATAATTTCTGATACCAATGGTCCTCCATTACACGATGCAAAAATGCCTATCATCGTATCTCTTGGGTATCCCCTGCCTCTGCTGCCCGCTAAATATCCCGATCTGACGACATAATCCAGATTTGATTTCGCATTCTCATGACTTACCCCCCCCCCCCCCCGCACACACATACAGACACATAAAAAACTGTCTTCTCCTGATGCTGGTATCTCCACAGCTCTTGTTACCTGTCCACGGGTTTCTTATTATTCCTTAACATGAGGGACAAACACCAAAATGCAACATCACCAGAAACAATTCACTTTACAAAGGAGAGTTGGGCAGGAATAGTTGCAATACCCAACAACATAAGTAGCCTTACAAGGGAGGCTTAGACACTAATAATTGCGACACTCACAAATACCCAGGAGAGCCCTGATATTACAGTCATTAGCCACTCGGATAACGGCATCGAAGGTTGCCAACAACTAAACTGATTACACGGGGTAGACTCCGGGAGATTTCCTTTCCGTGATGGACATGGGCAAACAAAACACACAAACAGGACTGACAAATCGCTGTTGTTTTGCTTTTTTCCGGTTGGTAGCCATGATGATTTTTTTTGGGACGGTTATATCTCCGTCCTCATAGTTTAATTCTTTACGTCCTCGACAATAACATCAATCAATGTATATTCTCACCTTATTAACTATCTCTTTGAGAGTTAATTTCTTGTTAGGGTAAAATACAAGTATTAGTCTTCATTACCACATCAAAATGCATTATCAACATTAACCATGAAAGAAACAAATTGAATCTATACATAAGCAATTATCAAAATGACCAGCCCACTGCTAATATGAATATAACATCACAAGGGAATACCTGAACATCTGAAATACCTACACATACATACACACAAACCCAATCACTGTCACTATCGTCACTGCTTTTCTTTCTGTGGGCTGACTCTTATATCCTATAATCTGGTATAAACATTTACCAGCTTAATATGTTTATTGAGCTTTCTTGGTGCTACTGTAATACCTGGATGACTTGTGCTTCTAAAACCCTGTTCTTCTACACTAAATTTATATTATTTAACCCTGCCCCACCATTCACCTGCAACCTGAATATAAGGAGAAAGGATAAAACAAAACAGCACTGATTAACTAACAACTCGACTCATGTCTGCCCAATCAGTAGACTGGGTTTCCAAAGTGTTTGAATCTTGTAACATCCGGTCTCTATCTTCCACAAAAATGTCTACTGGGCCGCGCTCTTTCTGGTGATCCTTCAACATCATCTTCCGCGCACAGTTTTAACCAGAGACATCAATTATATGGACCCTTTTGGTCGCCAACTGTCACAGAACACTGGTCGTCTGTCACACTTAGAGCTATTTCTCTAATTCTACCACTTTGCAACTGGCTGACTACACCGGCAAGAGAAGACACCCGTGTCTCCTCTGCCTCCCTCTCTGTGAAATGAATTACCCTGGCAGTCACTGGTAATAACACGTCGATGGTTTGGCATTGCAACCTACTGTAGGTTCTTCTGGTGATACCAGCCTTTCTTATTTCTCCGAGTGGAACGTCACGCTGTGCATCCGAGTACGTGTGTACCAGATGCCCCTCCAACTCCTCTGTCCCAATACAGAGGCTGCCGGATCCTGGCTGTTTGAACACGTTTATTGCCACCTGGATTAGATCGCGGACAAATATCTCGCGTGCTTTGCCCTTTAATGCAGAATCGTTCTGTTCGGTAGAGGGCGCTGTGCCTGGCTTTGACATGCTGCCCCACCTCTCGCAGGCCTTCTTCTCACCTTTCTATGTCTTTCTAAATCGTTTCCGAGCAGACCTCTTCTGCGCTGCCACCACAACGATTAGTTTTTGCAGCTTGCTCATCTGTGGAATGGTAACCTTCTTCCTCTCACTGCCACCAAATTGACACAGGCAGTGGAGATATATAATTTCTCCAAAACTCTCTATGCTACTGTACTGTGAACTGTAGAGTAATAACTGCCTATGTGATACACATCACCCGCAGAGTACCGACTGATCTATAAAAACATCTTCGTCACCGTAGCCACTACAAATATTCACGCAGATAACACAAACCGTTTCTTCTAACATAACTATGTTTATACTTCTTGTAATAGTCACACACACACACACACACATACACACACACACATACACGCACAAACATACCCACATTCATATACACAAACACGGAATCACTATCTATAGACAAGTATACACATATTGATTAACATGCACGTACAAGAAATCTGAGAGCTCAGAAAGACTGAGCTATCGTATGACAGTAGACGGTACTACCTTTTTTCTGGCAGCACCGAATGTTGGGTGGCGCTTACCAAACCCGACACCCCACATTGTGCCAACGGCTTCGGGCGAGAGAGCGCAATTGGGAGGGTACAAGCCTCATCCTGGTGCGAGGAAATGCAACCCAAAGACAAAATAGTCATGGCAGGGCAGACCAGGCCCTAAGCCTTGGTTGGCAGCTGGTCTAGGATCGAAGCTCCGACAGGCGGACAGTTAGAGCATTGCTTTGCTGATCCGGCAGCTTCTGCAGCTTGTCTTGTTCCAGATGTATAGGTGTCAACTTTCCTCTGGAGTGAACTAGGCAGGCCGAGAGAGGGATCATGCTGCATGGGCAACACATGGTTTCTTTATTTTAGCCCAGGCTTTGTGCTATGGAGAGGCAATAACTCCATCCCTGGTCTTAACCGGTCTCGGAATCAAAGCGAGAGGCAACTGTTACGGGTTATAAGTCCTTGTCAGTTGGCGTAGACATGGGGCGCCACGCGTTGCCTCTGACGGTGGGAGACACCTACAGGTGTCACTGATCAGCTACCGCCCGCCTCAAGCTGGGCAGCCCCCGGCCAATTGGGTGCTGATCCGCCACAGCCTGCCTGCTTCAATGGGTGCTTGGGGCTAGGACAAAATCTGAATCGCAGGCTGTAAAACCAATGCACCAGGTACTAATAAAAAGAATAATAGAAACCTCAAGCTACGGCTTGCAACCTGGAACGTAAGAACCATGTGTCCAGGATTTTCCACTGACTTGACAAATATTGACGATGTGAGAAAAACGGCTGTGATTGATGCTGAACTCAATCGTCTTAACATTGATATTGCTGGCCTGCAGGAGACTCGCCTCGCTGAGGAAGGGTCACTCAGGGAAAACAATTACACCTTTTTTGGAAGGGTAGAGGGCAGGCAGAAAAAAGGCAACATGGTGTGGGCTTTGCAGTGAAGAATTCGCTACTGGGAATGATTGATATCCCAGCTGGAGGTAATGAAAGATTATTATCCCTGCGCTTGGCAACCTCTTGTGGATTTGCCACCATTATCACTGCATATGCACCGACACTCGCTTCCTCTGATGATGTGAAGGATACGTTCTATGAGCAGCTAGACTCTGTGATCAAAGCAGTTCCAAAATCCGACTACATTTATATGCTCGGTGATTTCAATGCTCGTGTGGGCAAGGACTCGAGTTCATGGCCAGTGTGCCTTGGAAAATACAACATCGGTCGCATGAATGATAATGGGCAAAGGCTGCTGGAGCATTGCACTAGAAATGACCTATGTATTACAAACTCCTTTTTTAAAACAAAAGAGCTGCATAAGGTCACATGGAAACATCCAAGATCCGGCCATTGGCATCAGCTGGACTTCATTATCACACGGAGACAACATCTGAACCATACATCATTAACTCGAAGTTACCACAGTGCTGACTGTGATACAGATCATTCTTTGGTTGTTGCAAGGGTTAGACTGAGACCAAAGAGAATCTACACAGCTAAACACAAATCTAGCCCCAGGATTAATATTATTAACACTCACGATCCTGGAAAGTGCTTTGAATTTCAACAGCAACTTGAAGACGCTTTCACTGATACATCAGAAAATTGTATAGTAAATGATAAATGGAGTAAACTTAAGGAAACTATTTATAAAACAGCGGTAGGGGTTTACGGCACTGTGGATCATAAGAGGCAGGACTGGTTTGCGGCAAACAGCCAGATACTGCAGCCCTTGATTGATAAAAAGAAGATAGCTCTCTTAAGAAACAAGGAAAGACCAACGCGTAACACTCTGAGTGAGCTGAAGCAAGCAAGGAAGGATGTGCAAAAGGCTGCCAGGCAGTGTGCGAATGACTATTGGATCAAGTTATGTGAGTCCATTCAAATCGCAAGTGATAAGGGAAACATCAGAAGCATGTATGAAGGGATAAAGAAAGCCTGTGGTCCAATGATCAAAAGAAGTGCACCGCTGAAAACCTTGACTGGAGAAATCATCACTGATAAGAAACAGCAGATGGATAGATGGGTCGAGCACTATTTAGAGCTTTACTCAAGTGAGACCAAGCTAGCGGATGATGCCCTCAACGCCATAGAGGCCCTGCCAACTCTTGACCACCTGGACACACTTCCCACCATAACAGAAGTTAAGTGTGCTATAAATGAACTTGCGTCTGGCAAGGCTCCAGGTAAGGATGGGATTCCAATAGAGGTAATCAGGAGTGGGCAAGACACACTCACTCTACAGATCCACCAGCTAATAGAGCTATGCTGGCGAGAAGGACAAGTCCCACAGGATTTCAAAGATTCAAACATCATAACGCTGTACAAGAACAAGGGCGATCGGAGCGACTGTAACAACTATAGGGGTATCTCACTTCTGTGAATTGTTGGGAAAGTATTTGCCAGAAATGTTCTTCGCAGACTTCAAGTCCTGGGAGATCAAGTCTACCCCGAATCACAGTGCGGCTTCCGTCAGAACCGGTCTACCATTGATATGATATTCTCATTGCGACAGATGCAAGAAAAATGCCGGGAACAAAATCAGCCACTGTTTATTGCCTTCATCGACCTCACAAAGGCATTCGATTTGGTCAGTCGTGAGGGTCTGTTCAAAGCACTAAAGAAGATTGGCTGCCCACCAACTCTTCTGTCCATTGTGGAATCGTTCCACACAGGCATGAAGGGTATAATCAAGTTTGATGGCTCAACTTCGGAAGAGTTTGAAATTAAGAGTGGAGTTAAGCAAGGTTGTGTACTATCCCCCACCCTCTTTGGGATATACTTTTCACTTCTACTGAAATATGCCTTTCGTGATCAGGTAGACGGTATCACGCTCACGCTCAGATGGTGGCCTCTATAATGCTCAGAGATTGAAGGCCAAGACCAAAATTAGGAGGGTACTAATCAGAGATTTGCTTTTTGCGGATGATGCTGCGATTACGACCCACTCTGAGGAAGAATTACAACATCTACTATCTGCATTCTCCAATGCTTGTTCTGAATTTGGTTTAACAATTAACAAAAAGAAGACACAGATTATGTCACAAGGTGCACATGGTGTACCATCAATCTTTATTGACGACGCCGAACTGGAGATAGTAGACCATTTTACATATCTAGGAACAGAGGTAAATAGCAAATTATCCCTCGATCAGGAAATCAACATCAGGATTGGCAAGGCAGCAACAACAATGAACATGTTAGCAAAAAGAGTCTGGGAGAACAGGAAGCTTACTGCCAAAACAAAAGTCCTCGTCTACCAAGCCTGTGTCCTTAGTACTCTTCTTTATGGCAGTGAAACCTGGACAACTTACTCACGCCAAGAGAAACGTTTAAACAGCTTTCATATGCGGTGTCTGCGAAGAATACTTGGTATTAAGTGGCAAGACAAAATCACAAATACTGAAGTATTGGAAAGATCAGGTTGTGTGACGGTGTATTCCATGCTCAGTCTTCGTAGACTTAGATGGATAGGACATGTTAGGAGGATGGATGATGGTAGAATACCAAAGGACATCTTTTTTGGTGAATTACAGACGGGTAGGAGATCTCAGGGTCGGCCTCTACTACGATACAAAGATGTGTGTAAGCGGGACATGATTGATACAGGCATTGATAATGCACACTGGGAGCAAGTCGCCGCTGAACGTGTTGCATGGAGGGCAACTATCAGAAATGGAATAAAGACAAAGGAGAAAATGATTGCAGATAAAGCACACACAGAGCATGAGAGACGTAAGATGATGCAAAATGGTGGAAATTACCATGCTTTCACATGCATCTACTGTGGGCAAACATTTGCAGCAAGAATTGGCCTTATTGGCCTTACCAGCCACACTCGCCACCGTCACGGGTCGTAGTTATTACGCCGTTTTGAAGCACAATGTACCAAACTATCGTCTGTCAAGACGGAAAGGTGCCAATGAACAAGAAATCAATGAACATCACATTAAACGGGCAGATACTAGAACAAGTAACAAGTTTCTCCTATCTTGGACATATAATAACACTAGCTGACCCGGCCCGGCTTCGCCCAGACCCTGGTGGGGAGCATCTCATTTAATTCATATAAGTAGTCATATAAGTTCTCGTTCCCGTTACCGACTATCTGTCTGTCTGTCTGTCTGTCTGTCTATCTGTCTGTCTGTCTGACCCGGCCCGTCTTCGCCCAGACCCTGATGGGGAGAATCTCATTTAATTCATATAAGTAGTCATATAAGTTCCCGTTCCGACTATCTATCTGTCTGTCTGTCTGACCCGGCCCGGCATCGCCCAACTCCTGGTGGGGAGAATCTCATTTAATTCATATAAGTAGTCATATAAGTTCCCGTTCCCGACTGTCTGTCTGTCTGTCTGTCTGTCTGTCTGTCTGTCTGTCTGTCTGTTCTGTCTGTCTATCTATCTATCTGTCTGTCTGTCTGACCCGGCCCAGCCCATGGTGGAGAGCATCTCATTTAAATTATATAAGTAGTCATATAAGATCCCGTTCCCGACTATCTGTCTGACTGTCTGTCTGTCTTGGGTAAATGGAGGAGGGAGGAGGAAGAGGGAGGTGGAGGAGGGAAGAGGAGGGAGGAGGAGGGAGGAGACAGGAGGAGTAGGGAGGAATAGGAGGGAGGAGGAGGGATTAGGAGGAGGTGGGAGGAGTAGTGTGGAGGAGGAGGCGAGGAGGAGGGAGGAGGAAGAGGGAGGAGGAGGGAGAAGGAGGGAGGAGGAGAACGCAGGAGGAGAAGGGATCAGGAGGAGGAGAGGGAGGAGGAGGGAGGAGGAGGGAGGAGGAGGAGAGAGTAGGAGGAGGGAGGAGGCGGAGGGAAAAGGAAGAGGGAGGAGGAAGAGGGAGAAGGAGGAGAGAGAAGGAGGAGAAGGAGGGGGAGGAGGGGAGGAGGAGGAGGGAGGAGGAGGAATGTGAAGGGAGGAGGAGGGAGGAGGGAGGAGGTAGAAGGAGGAGGAGGAGGAGGGAGGCGGAGAGAGGAGGAGGAGGGAGGAAGAGGGAGGAGGAGGAATGTGAAGGGAGGAGGAGGGAGGAGGTAGAGGGAGGAGGAGGGAGGAGGAGGAGGTAGAGGGAGGAGGAGGAGGGAGGAGGCGGAGAGGGAGGAGGGGGAGGAGGGAGGAGGAGGAGGGAGGAAGAAGGAGGAGGAGGGAGGAGGAGTGATGAGGAGGAGGGAGGAGGAGAGAGGAGGAGGAGGGAGGAGGAGGAGGGAGGAGGAGGAAGAGGGAGGAGGAGGAATGTGAAGGGAGGAGGAGGGAGGAGGTAGAGGGAGGAGGAGGGAGGAGGAGGAGTGAGGAGTAGGAGAGGGAGGAGGAGGAAGGAGGAGGGAGGAGGAGGAGGAGGGAGGAGGAGGGAGGAAGAAGGAGGAGGAGGGAGAAGGAGGGATGAGGAGGAGGAGGGAGGAGGAGGAAGAGGGAGGAGGAGGAATGTGAAGGGAGGAGGAGGTAGAGGGAGGAGGAGGGAGGAGGAGAAGGGAGGAGGAGCGATGAGGAGGAGGAAGAGGGAGGAGGAGGAATGTGAAGGGAGGAGGAGGGAGGAGGTAGAGGGAGGAGGAGGAGGAGAGGGAGGAGGAGGGAGGAGGAGGAAGGAGGAGGGGAGGAGGGAGGAGGAGGGAGGAAGAAGGAGGAGGAGGGAGAAGGAGGGATGAGGAGGAGGACGGAGGAGGAGGAAGAGGGAGGAGGAGGAATGTGAAGGGAGGAGGAGGGATAGGGAGGAGGGGAAGAGGAAGAGGGTAGGAGGAAGAGTGGAGAGGAGGAGGGAGGATGTAGAGGGAGGAGGAGGGAGGAAAAGGGAGGAGGGAGGAGGAGAGAGGAGGAGGAGGGAGGAGGTAGGAGGAGGAGGAAGAGGGAGGAGGAGGGAGGAGAAGGAAGGAGGAGGAAGAAGGAGGAGGAAGAGGGAGGAGGAGGATGGAGGAGGGTGAGGGAGGAAGAGGGAGGAGGAGGAAGGAGGAAGAGGGAGGAGGAGGATGGAGGAGGGAGAGGGAGGAGGGGAAGAGGAAGAGGGTAGGAGGAGGAGGGGAGAGGAGGAGAAGGAGGGAGGAGGAGGGAGGAGGAGGGGATAGGAGGAGGGAGGAGGCAGAGGGAGAAGAAGGAAGGAGGAGGAGGAAGGAGGGAGAGGAAGGAGGGAGAATGAGGAGGGGAGGAAGGAAAGGGAGGTGGAAGAGGAGGAGGAGGGAGGAGGAAAGAGGTAGGGGGAGGAGGAGGTAGAGGGAGGAGGAGGAGGAAGGAAAGGGAGGAGGAAGAGGAGGAGAAGGGAGGAGGAGGGTGGAGGGAGGAGGAGGAGGTAGAGGGAGGAGGAGGGAGGAGGTAGGAGGAGGAGGAAGAGGGAAGAGGGAGAAGAAGGGAGAAGGAGGAGTGAGGATGATGAGGGAGAAGGAGGCAGGAGGAGGAGGAGGGAGGCAGGAGGAGGAGGAGGGATAAGGAGGGAGAGGGAGGAGGAGGGAAGATGAGGGAGGAGGGGGAGGAGGCGGAGGGAGTAGGAGGGAGGAGGATGGAGGAGGAGGGGAGAGGAAGAGGGAGAAGGAAGAGGGAGAAGGAGGAGGGAGTCGGGAGAGGGATGAGAGGGAGGAAGAAGAGGAGGAGGGTGGAGGGAGGAGGTAGAGGGAGGAGGAGGGAGGAGAAGAGAGGAGGAGAGAGTTCGCCATTCCGAATTCATACTCGTCTAGTTCTTCCCTTCTACACGACTGTAGATAACTTCCTTACACATAAAAAGATGAATTGTTATTGATATTGCCGTGGCATGGAGGAATATCAGCAGCAGAGTTGATCCAAAAAACCAAAGACTGAGATCTACGGAGAGCCATGAACGCCTACGCCAGCCGGCACGGCACTTGATGATGATGATTGCCGTGTGACGATTCTGTGTAGTCACGTCATTTTCTTCCCTTTCCCTAGCGTTTTGGTTCGGGGATTCTTTCATCATCATCATCATATATTTACGTACGTATTTTGGGAGGGGGAGGAGGGAGGAGGAGGAAGAAGAAAAAAAAACTATGACAGTTGACAGCTCTGGAATGAAAGGAAGGCGTGTAGAAAATTTCATCTCAATCGGATGGGCCGTTCGCGAACAAATAAAGGACATACATATTTACATACATACATATATACATATTTACATACATACACTTTGTTTTATAAATATAGATATGATGGCAGAAGTGAAATAGAAATCAAAAAGTGTGGCCAAAATGGAATGGCCAAAAATACTTTCAACGGCATGAAATCAGTATTAACATTTAGAGAGATTAATAACGCATTACAAATGAGAATTGGCAGATGCTACGTATATTCATTGCTTCAGTATGGCGCGGAAGCCTGGACATTTAACAGGCAACTAGAAAGTCGCATAGAAGCCCGGGAGATGTGGATATACAGACGAATATGTCGTATTTCTTAGAAATAAAAACAAACAAATGCACGGGTTCTAGAAAAACTGGGAATGAAGAGAGAGAGAGAGAGAGAGATGATGAAATAAATAAATAGGAGGCAAGTGAATATTTCTGTCATGTAAAAAGACATGATACTCTTAGAAAAAACCATACTGGAAGCAAGGTTGAGGGCAAGCGAGCATGAGGTAGACAACGATACAAGTGGGAAGATAACATCAATAGATGGACGAACATCAGCCTGACAGAATGTACAGTCAAGCGATATATAGACATTGTTGGAGATCCATTGCAGCCAACCTACATTGTGGAGACGGCACCTGATTGATTAATTGACACAAAATCAGACACCATCGTAAATTCTACATAACAATTACAATAGCTAAATATGCTGGTGTTTTGTCTTTCATTGATCCATATTGTGTTAGCATGTTGCGTTTATTTGCGTGTGTGTCATTCCTTTTGTCAAGATTCCCAGTTATAATTTATGTTAACGTGCACTCCATGAAGACGCTGATCTAACTGATGCCACAAAGGGGAACTTACTTGAAGTCAAATGTTAAAATCAAGGGCTCAGGTCCAGTTTGTACAAATAATGAACATGGTTCGGGTTTGATCATATCTCCAATCGGAAGTCTCAGTAACGGAATGATGGACTGACTGATTAAAAACTGGCTGTCAGTGCTAAGTTTCACAACGTCAGACACAGTTGAATTACATATTGTGTAGATTGGGTAATTCTGAAAAATCAAACGGAATAACGTCTTAGAAATTATTATGCAACTTGATGCGGTCTATAAAGGAATGCGCACTTACGTCAGCTGATTTCATACATTTATATCTACCCATCTGTGGCGTGTTGACTATGTCTGCAACGTACATATACATAGCTAGGTTACAGTTTCTTTAACCTCTGTTCGTGTTATCACGTTAAATGTCCATAGCAGAGCGTTAAGATCAACCTAAGGTTGATATTTTAGTCAATTTTACGTTCAATAATTTACTATTGCATTCTGAATGAGAAGACAATATGTTAAATCCAAATAATGCCGATGTATGGGGTTGAAGCGTCTACCTCGCCATCGGTGTAAAGAAGTTTAAGATCGAGTTTTTCTTATCCTTTCAGCCACGTCTTCTGCCCGTGGTATAGAAGAAACACATATTGCCGCCGTGGACTTGATAATACGTCGCAGTTGCTTGGAATTGTGGGGACCATACCTAGCTCTAAAGTTGATCATTTAGATATGCCTCGGTTTTTATCAGATACATTAATTAGGTTACACTTCCCATACTTCCAAAAAGTTACCTGGGTACCTCGTATGTTTAGACAAGGGAAACTACTTGGATGTCGTTTATTGCTGCAGTGCTAACTGAAAATCTCGCAGCAGTTGGAATGCAATTATGAAACTAGATCATTGTTTGCAACTGTGGGAAAGAAACACAATTATTTCGTCTTGTGAAGAGAGGAGAGGAAATATCGTGACGACCTGGGAGATAAGTGGGAAATGAGGAAGAGGCGAACCAAGAGAAATGATGCTGGATGGACTGAAACGACGGCATGACGGATTATCATCAGCAGAGTCGATCTATCGTTCCAAGAACGAAGAAAAATGTTAAATTCTCTTTTAGTCAATAAATCAATCAATCATGTGCCATGCCGGAAAGCGTGGGCGGTCATGACTCGCCATTTCACTTGATCACCAGTGTCGTGGATAAGCTCAGTGTTCCTGTCTCGTCCATGCCATGTGGCAAAGCCATCCAGGTATTTTCCTCTCGGTCTTCCTCTTGGTATGTTCCCTTCGATCTTGCCAGTTGTCACTAAGTTCTCCAATCCATTTCTTCTCATAACATGTCCAAAAATTTTGACTGTCTACGTCTAATTTCTCTAATCAGTTTACGATGTTCATTTGTCTCCTGTAGTACTTGGTCATTGGTTTTTCTGTCTGTCCATGGTATTCTTTGCATTTTCCTCAGAAACCACATTTCTGCAGCCATCAGATGCTTTTCAGCTTGACTGCTCATTGTCCAAGTTTCACATCCATACAAAAGAACAGGCTCTATGTATCCCCTCAACACTCTTTTTCTCGTTTCAATTGACATCTTTTTATTGGTCAGAATGTTTTTCATCTTGCTAAAGGCTACTTTCGCCATGGCGATTCTTGTTCTAATCTCTTCAAGGCATCTCCCATCAGATGTTATGACTGTTCCGAGATAATTGTACCGATTCACTTGTTGAAGAATATTTCCATTTACTTGTATATTACATTGTGGTACTTCGTTCTTCCTAGTGACGACCATAACCTGTGTCTTCTTACAATTTAATTCTAACCCCAGTTGCTCACTGTGTACAACAACCGCATCTACTAATTGTTGCAGATCTGTGCATTGTCTGCAATTAATACTGTATCATCTGCATATCTAATGTTATTGATGTTTCGTCCTCCAATGCTGATTCCATTTATATCTTCTACATTTCTGAAAATATTTTCACTGTATAGGGAAAAAAGATCTGGAGACATTACACATCCCTGCCTAACACCTCTCTTAATAGGCTGATACTGTCCCACTTCATTATCAATCCTTATGGCAGCTTGTTGTTTCCAATATATGTTTTTTATAAGTCTAATGTCTTTCCCATCAATTTGTAGATCTGCAAGCATATCCACCATGTTGACATGTCTAACTCTATCAAAAGCCTTTGTATAGTCAATAAAGCAAAGATGTATATCCTTGTTTACTTCTATAGCACGTTCAATAACTGTTCGCAGCATATACACAGCATTTACTGTACCCTTTCCTTCTACAAACCCACATTGTTCTTCCCCTATTTCAGGTTGTATCTTCTTCCTCACTCTTTGCATGATAATTCTTAGCAAAATCTTTGTGATGTGACTCATTATACTAATTGTTCTATGTTGATCACATTCCAAGGTTCCTGATTTCTTTGGGATTGCAATAAATACAGAGTTACATAATTCAGGAGGTATATCTCCAGTATCATATAATGTGTTCAGCAGTCTGGTGACTTGCTCTAGTCCAAATTCTTCTAAAGCTTTAATCATTTCTGTTGTGATGTTATCTGCACCGGGGGCCTTGCCAGCTTTCATATGCTTAAGAACATTTCGAACCTCCATCTCCAAAATTGGCGGTCCTTCATTATTAAATCTAATATCATACTGTTCGTCTCTGTTATCATCATAAAGGTGTTTCACATAGTCTGTCCATACATGTAGAATCTGGTCTTTTTCTATTATGATTTTGCCATCTTCAGTTTTTATACACCCCGTTGATGTACTTGTTCTTTTATTAGTAAGTTCCTGAATTCTTTTGTGCACTAATTTGGTATTTTGACTGTTGTGTTGGTTTTCAATTTCTAAGCACTTTTCCTCAAGCCATGCTTCTTTTGCCTCCTTACATAATATTCTGACTTGTCTTTTAGACATTCATTTAATAGTGCAATCTGTTTTATTTGAAGAACAAATATGACAGTCTATTTCACAATATAAGTGAGAATCGCATATTGTTTTAAAGCTATGGTGAAAATTGCCTTGTGCTCTATATTGTTTTATTTGATACTGTCAAAAAATATCATATTGTCTTATACTGTCCGTGATCATCATGTTCTATGTTGACCATTTCACCGGGCGTCAGATTATGCTCTACGACGTCAATGAACACCAGATTCTAGTTTACATAGTCACTGGTTACATTCTAATTTACAACGACAATGAATAATAAATACATCCACTACAAGATACTATTACTTTAGTTATTACAACGTCAGTGAATGCTATTATTTTGTTTAAAAACGTTAATGAAGATCACATTATATGTTACAACGTCTCTACCTATTATAGTATTTATATATTTCAGAAAGCCATTATCTATCGCATTTTATTTTTCAATGTCAAGTAATGTCACATTCAGCATAACATCGCAAATGACCATCGCATTCGGGTTTACAATGTCAATGGATATCAAATGCTAATTTACAAACCCAACAGTATCACATTTTACATTCAATATAAATAAATGGCAAATGCTGCTGAGTGGCCACCAAACGGGACAGTTTGATCGAAAACGTCAGTGATTATCACTTTATGTTTTACGTCACTGCATGAGGCAATTTCTACATCCGGTGAATGTCGGCTGGCGTGGGTGATCATGTCTCTCCACAAATCACGATCTCCGACGTCATGGATCACTTCGTGTGTTGATTCCCTACAGTGCCATGACACACGACTGTCAAACATCTGTTCACTCTTTCGGCAATTATTTTTTTTTTTCGGTTGTCACAACATGTTCCAGTGTTTTGTCTGATCATAACGTGACCAACAACTATGTATACCTCTTTCTGATGTTTGTCATAAATTGTCTTGTTTATTCAGTTTCTTGTAAAATGGTAATATAGTTGTTTTTCTGATTTCTAAGTTAAGAAAAAGAGACATTCTAAGGGGTTATGATGTGGTAGGACCATTACATTTGGTAGGTCTGTGATGTGATAAGACCATTACATTTGGTAGGTCTGTGATGTGATAGGAATATTACCTTTGGTAGGTCTGTGTTGTGATAGGACCGTTACATTTGGTAGGTCTGTTTTGTGATAGGACCAACACATTTGTTAGGTGTTGTGACAGGACTATTACATTTTGTAGTTCTGTGATGTGATATGAACCATTACATTTTGGTAGGTCGGTGTTGTGATAGGACCATCACATTTGGTAGGTCATTGATGTGATAGGAACATCACATTTGGTAGGTCTGTGTTGTGATAGAACCATCACATTTTGCAGACTTAAAAGCACGGAAAATAGGAGGCCAATTGTTCCCTCACATAAACAAACAAACAAACAACAAACAAACAAACAAACAAACTTGAATAACGAAGACACAAACAATAGATTGCACGATTTATTGCCTGGCATATTTCGCTGCATCTCGTCAGGTACATACTGCAGAAATCACACAACTTACGTGAATTAATTAGATAAATCCTTCAAACTGAAATATACACATGTTCGCACAGTAATGTAGATTGTCTACCACGGTAATTTTAAACTGACTAACATGTCTTTCTGCTTACTCAAGGACGGTTTACGAAGGTTGATTAGTATAGCTTCAGCAAACTTTAACAATCGACTACTTTGTGTGTCGAACAACACACGGAAGGCACTGTCTCTTT
This sequence comes from Cepaea nemoralis, assembly GCA_014155875.1. Lineage (NCBI taxonomy): Eukaryota > Metazoa > Mollusca > Gastropoda > Stylommatophora > Helicidae > Cepaea > Cepaea nemoralis. Next base: position 284,852 of record JACEFZ010014235.1, read on the forward strand.
CAACCACGTGGCCACTCTCGAGCACATGTCTCCCGACCGATGAAGCCAGACTTTTCCGGTGTGTCGGCCTGCCTAGGCTACCATCTTCTGTGTGTAGTATCTTGTCCAACCAATTCGGAATATGTTCCGAAACCCTGCAATGTAACTGTCGCTCAGTTCTGCCTATGTAGATGGCCTCGCATCTGCATGTAAATTGGTAAATACAATTTGATTTGGCGTACAAAGCTACAGGTTCTTTTACTGCTGGGACTGAGATCGGTGTGTTTCTGTACCTGATGACTAGAGCTGCAGCACAGAATGTTCGCTCGACTGCTGTGGTGAGCCGGTCCCGCAGACGTTGCATTACGTCATCTCCTCGGAAGGTTAGCTGGATGAATACTTTGAGTTTAGGGACTGTAGTTACTTCTGATTTCGGTTTGGGCTGTTGGCAGTGGCGCTTTATAAATCCTGTGGAGTACCCATTCAGGTTTAAGGCATTCTTCAGAGTTTTAAATTCCTCTGTCAGTGTGTCCTGGGTGCATATCTTCCTAGCACGGTCAAACAGGGTCCGTACTAAGCCCCGTTTGTACTGGACAGGTGCGAAGCTCTGAAAATTTAAGTATTGGCCAGTCCATGTTTCTTTGCGGTACACCGATCTTTGAATTGTGCCATCTGCTCTACGTCTCATTAGGATATCTAGAAACGGCAACGCTTCGTTGTGTTCGTGTTCCATAGATAAAGAGATGTTTATATGTGTCTCGTTCATTGTGGCCTGGAACGACGTTGCTTGTAGCTCGTCTGTGGTGATAATTAGTATATCGTCCATGTAACGACGGTAAAAGGCCAAGTTATTGATTTCTGAGAATCTCTTTTCTCCTAAGTGTGCCATGAAGATGTCCGCTAGAATAGGTCCAAGTGGGCTCCCAATGGCCACTCCGTCAATTTGGCGATATGACTTGTTTGAATTGTATGATGGCAGTACATAATTTTAATAGCCTCTCTAGAATAGCTGATGGTATGCCTAGTTTTAGTTGTTTGTCACTAATGCGTTCGCTTATTATATTCACGGTCTCATCTAATGGAACGTTGGTGAATAAAGAGGCAATATCTCTAAAGAGACAAGATACTACACACGGAAGATGGTAGCCTAGGCAGGCCGACACACCGGAAAAGTCTGGCTTCATCGGTCGGGAGACATGTGCTCGAGAGTGGCCACGTGGTTGAAAGAGACAGTGCCTTCCGTGTGTTGTTCAACACACAAAGTAGTCGATTGTTAAAGTTTGCTGAAGCTATACTAATCAACTTTCGTAAACCGTCCTTGAGTAAGCAGAAAGACATGTTAGTCAGTTTAAAATTACCGTGGTAGACAATCGATATTACTGTGCGTACATGTGTATATTTCAGTTTGAAGGATTTATCTAATTAATTCACGTAAGTTGTGTGACTTCTGCAGTATGTTCCTGACGAGATGCAGCGAAATATGCCAGGCAAAGAATCGTGCAATTTATTGTTTGTGTCTTCGTTTTCAGATTCTTCACGGGAAAACATTGTTTTGAATTTCTGAAACAAACAAACAATCAAACAAACTTTATTTTCAAAGTGTTAAGAATTGGGCACGCAGGCCCGTCTATCATTCTGCCCTTTTGTCACCCTCTTTCATACATTATATTATTCACACATCATTCAAGGCTAATTTGGCCTTATTGATAAGCAAACGTTTGCAGAGGGGTAGTAACTGAAGGCGTTTATGCAGGTTAGGACGACACGATGAACTGACGCACCGAACCCCTCGTCCGACAATTCTCTTGGCATGTTCAGGGTAGCTCCGTATCAACTACTCTCTACGATGGTGGTGCTTGGTATGGCTAGGCGGGTTCTCTCTACCGTCCTCTTGACCATCTTGGTGTCGGTAGATGCGTCTTCGCTTCTTCATTTTCATCTTCTTTTCTCCCCTTTTCACTTTGCGTGGTTACCTGGATGCCACATGTCCAGTATTATTTACATCCTCTATCACTTTCAATCCCCATCATCACCAAGTGTTCTGCCAACTGGCGAAGGCGTTCATGACTCTCCACAGACCGCGTATTTTTTTATGTCTGGATCAACTCCGCTGTTGACATTCCCCCAGGCCATCATCGCAATCCTTCCAGCATCACCTCTTTTGGTCTGCCTCTGCCTCTGATCCCCTCGAACTCTCCAGATTTCTCGATGTTCCCCAATGCCTCTATTCTCATCACACAACCAAAAAGCCGTTTACCTCTGCCTTATTGTTGTATATACTGTTCTAGATTCAATAGCGTCTTTCAAGCAGTCGTTGTTAGTTACTTTGGCAGTCCAAGGAATTCTTAACATCTATCTGAGGAACCACATTAATGTCGCGGGCAATCTTTTCCTTATTTGTTCATTTACATTCTAAGATTCACAGCCATACAGCAAACTTCGTCCTATTAGCACGTAAGTACTCTCTTTCTTACATTCAATGATAGTGATATATTGCATAAGATATTCATCATTTTCTGCAGGCTGTGCTTTCCATATTCTAATCTTAGTCTCTGTTGTGCATCTTGCATCTTATGTTATGCATGTCCTATATATTTAAAACTATCCACTTCACCATTGTTACTGGTTTCTTGATATTCAAGGGGAGTTCTTTCTGTGCACTCTCTGTTACTGTATTGTCCAATAATTGTTGTAGATCTGTTGTATTATCCGCCATCAATATTGTGTCATCTGCATAGCGTACATTGTTTATATTATACCTTCCGAATGTAATTCGTCGCTTCTCTTTGATCTCTCTCATTTGTACTGTCACTATGAACTGTTAATTTTATCTGCCAGTAATCTTTTCACCGGTCTACACCATGCGTCCAAAATGTGCTTTAGTCGCTTCACAAATATGCGACTTGCGTTACATAATGCATTTCGATCTGCGGTGTATATCTTCGCCTTCTCTGTTTACTGACAAGTCAATTTCTCATCTGCGTCGAACAAATACATTGTTAGAAGTTATTACCAACCCGCCCTTGGTACGTTCAAACATTTGGCATCCTAAAAATCTCCACTCAGTGTTAAATGTTGGGTACTTGTAATTCCCCCTTCTCTGCTTTCGAGTGCTGTCACAAAATGCGCCTGGAGAATGCGACCAGGAGATGCGGGATTGACCAGACACACGAGATCTCACTGCCTACGACAAAGTTCACGATTTATAGCACCGTTTGTGGTCAAAGGGAGATAATCCAAGTAATTTTACCCCTAAGGAAGTGGAGGATTACGGCCCATGGATTCTGGGTGATGACACCGGAAGTGGTGTTTTAATTGCGCAGTCGCAATAACCGGACTAGAACTGATGGTTGTTCTCGCCGGCTGGCAAGAACTTCTGTGTGGCTGCAGTCAGATGAAAAAATTGGTTCCAGTGTCAACATAGTTTGAAGACTGTAGACATAACGTTCCCAAGTGGGACTAGGCTCCATGCTTCTAACTGCATTGCCAAACGAAAAGGTAAGAATGCTACCATTTTTGAATCCAAATACCCGATGTGCAGATTGCATGCCACGACTGTTACCGTAGGTCAAGGGCGAGCCTGTAATTTTTCATAACGGAACAGGCCTGTTTACATGACTAAAATTCTTGGCATGTTGCCAACAGTGCATTGCGAAGATAGGACAATTAACGCAGGACTTGTCTTGTCTGCCAGAAGTTGTTTGTGGGAAAATGGGAGTGGGGAGGATCAT
>JACEFZ010014236.1:5000-68626 GCA_014155875.1 Cepaea nemoralis
AAACAACGATTTGACAGATGAGTTGTGTGGCGTGCAGTATCAGCTACAAGATCAAGTGGCTAGCGCGGCTGGGTGAATCTTGCTCCTGCGTCGGGTATAGATTAACACACACCGCCTGAGTTTGGAGAATACAAGACTTATGAGAACATTGATTGTCAGAATCAGTTCCATCACGGCTGACAAATGGGCGCTCACTAAGTCCTCATATTACCTGCTCTAACACACATGTATGATAATAAGACACCGACACACTCTCAGTGAAAACTGACACTTCTGCATTCATCCAGAGTTTTTTTCGGACGTGATTGCGTTGTACCTGTTTACAGCAGAGCTGCGTTCTTGCGCCGTTAGGCCGACACATCCGACTTCTGCGGGCATTTGTTGACCGGGTTAACCTTCCCGGGTTTCTTAGGACCTTTGACTCTCAATGTTGTGGTGTTATCCCCCATCCCAGCTGGTCCATATAGAACATCCAAATACATCCTGGTCAGCCCTCAAGGGAAGACAGGGGCAGACCATGGTCATTCCCCGCCATCCAAGGAGGCTTCCATACTTGCAGAGCCGACACACAGCGCTCTGGTACTGGGCTAACCCAAGGAATCGTCACGTCCTGCACATGGCTGCTTAGCCTCACTTCGGTATATATACATATTGGGCCTTCCGTTCACCACAGGCTGTTCTTCCGGAAACCAGAAGACTGCAGATGACATCCACACAGTGAGCTTTCGATTCGGACTTTCTACGTAATGGATTTGCTATCCAAGCAATATTCCATTTCGTGCCACTAGGACACTTTTCCACCTTTCATGAAGCCCACACAGTGAGCTTTTGGTTCGGACTTTCCACGTAATGGATTTGCTATCCAAGCAATATTCCATTTCATGCCTCTGGGACGCTTTTGTAACCGACATACCTGTGGTATGAAGTGCGGCAGTCTAAATACTTCTTCATGCACCTTTAAATGTCAACCTGAATGTAGTTAAAGTAAGCTGCAGTCAACTTGAGCTTGTTGATATCTCCATAGAGCTTGTCCTCAAATGAAGCAGGTGTGGGCCAAAATATCTTTCTCTGTTCTGCATATATTGGGCACTCCTGCAGCAAATGTTTAGCTGTCATTTTACCAGTTCCACAATTGCATTCATCGGTATCTCCTATCTTTAGTTTATTGAACAAGTGGTATTTCAGCCTGTTATGTCCTGTGCGGAGTCTGAAGATTGCTACTTGTTCTCTTCGGTCGAGTTTGTAATATGCGTCATCCTTCTGGTGGCCTGGATGCTCTGATTCCCATTTGGTTCTATAAGTGCTTTTTATAAACCTCTTTGCCTCATTATAGGTTATGTCTATGTCAGGCTGTGGTAGTCGTCCACCCTCTTTTGCTAGTCTGTCAGCCTCTTCATTTCCAGGTATACTGCAATGTGATGGGATCCACTGTATTACAACTTTTTTGGATTTCTGGCATAGACCATGGAGTGCTGCTCTTAGGTCAGCTAGTTCTGTGCTGTTTTTGCTCTTCAGTATTGAGACAGCTGACTTTGCATCTGTGAAGATAGCTATTTGCTTCTCTTTATTTTCCTCCATCAAGAGCATTTCTGCTGCAGTTTTCAAAGCCTTCTACCTCTGCTTTGAAGTTACTTGAAAATTTTCCAGTTGCCACTGACTGTGTTTTTTTCACTCCATTGTTTAAATTTAGGAGAATTCCTCCTCCATTTTCTATTGAATTTTTGGCTGATCCATCTGTATATGCATGGGTCCAATTGTTGCTTGGGTAATGTTCTTTTATGTAGTTTATGGTTATTTTTCTTCTTTTAGTTTCATTCTGAGTATTCTTTTTTTCAATACCGGGAATGTTTTCTATCATCTCAGGCAGTTGCTGTTGTCTCCAAGCTGGAAACTTGTGTGCATTGTAAATGGGTTTCTTCTTCTTCTTCTTCGTTCATCCGGAGTTTTTTTTCCGGACGTGATTGCGTTGTGCCTGTTTACAGCAGAGCTGCGTTCTTGCGCCGTTAGGCCGACACATCCGACTTCTGCGGGCATTTGTTGACCGGGTTAACCTTCCCGGGTAAATGGGTTTGACTGTTGATATGTTAAGTATGTGATCTGCCCTAATCTTTCGTTTTGCAGTTTCTACAAAGTTGCCACGCTTCAGTCTTCCCTTTCCAAAACCATTAAACCTGTTATACATAGGGTGGTCCGTCAATCTTCTGAATTTTTCTGCTTGTTGCTGGGCTCTGCTATCTCTTCTATCCTCCATTGGTTGTAAACAAGTGATCTTTTCTAGTTCATTAATAGGCGATGTCTTCAGGCTTCCAGTTATGATTCGCATTCCTTGATTTTGGACTCTACTTATTTTGTTAAAGTTTGACTTAGCCCAAGCTACAATGCCATATTCCAGTACTGGTCTCACCCGTCCAGTACATAACGTCTTGAGAACTTTCTCATCTGCTCCCCACGTTGTATTAGCAAGCTTTTTCATGATTGCCCTTCTTTGCCTTGCTCTTGTTCAGGCGACGATCAAAGGTGACTCCTAGATAGTTTGGATTTTCTTCATGGCGCAATATTTTCCCATTCAATACCAGCTTAAGTTGCTGAGTTTTATCTGAGAGGGAGAACACTGTGCATGTTGTTTTCTCCTCACTTATATTCACTACCCATGATTTTGACCAGTCCTCTAGCGCTAATAAGGCTTGCTGTATTCTGCTGTTAGCTGTACTAATATATTCTTCAGATGTCCATATGGCTAGGTCATCTGCAAAGGAGGATGCGTGTACTCTGGCTGGAATATTTTCTGTGATGTCATTTATATATGCTAGGAATAATGTTGGTGAAAGAACTCCTCATTGGGGGACACCTTGTTCCAACAGCATCATTTTGCTGGTTTGTCCTTGTATTTTTGTCCTGGCAGTTCTGTTCTCAAGTAGTGGCTGATCCATTTATACATTTTCCCACAAACATGCATTTTTTGCAGTTTTATTTTCAGTCCTTCCTTCCATACTTTATCAAATGCTTTTTCTAAATCTATCCAAACCGCTAGTGTTGTTTTTTTTTCTCTTGGAAGGCATCCTCTATTTCCTGAGCTATACAGGTTAATTGATCTTCAGTGGATCTGTACTTTCTGAATCCTGCTTGGTGTTGTGTTAAGAGTTGGTTTTCTTCCAGATGCCATGTTAGCCTGCCATTGATAATGCGTTCCATTAATTTTCCTATACAGCTAAGTAGACTCGATAGGTCGATAGCCATTTGGTTCTTCCAGGTGTTTTCCTTTCTTTGGGACTGGTATTAGTATAGCTTCCTTCCATGCCTGTGGGACTATTCCTCTCTTCCAGCTGTAATTTAGGAATGCAAGTAGTTTCTTTCTTTGCCTTAGTGCCTAGTCCTATTAGCATTTCATTTGTGATTCCATCCTTTCCTGGTAATTTCTTCTTTTTTAGGGTAATCATTGCCTGTTCCATTTCTTCCATTGTTAGATTTGCCATCATATATTCTGCTGCTGTCTCTTTATTACCATGATGTATCTGTTTATCTTTGATTGCTTTCTTCTGTCCGCTTGTAATATCAATGTGGTTTGTACTGGCATAGTGTTCCATTAGTGCATTTGCAGCCTTTTTTCCTGTAAGAAAGGTATTTTCTTGTTTAATTGTTATTTGTTTGTTTCTAGGTCCTTCATTGTTCATGGCTTTCACTAGTTTCCATAGTTTGTTTCCATCCCTGTCAAAGTTCAGGTTTTCTGTTTTTTCCCTCCAACAATCTCTTGTTGTTTGATTTACTGTTCTTTTATATTTTGCTGAGATGGCTTTGAGAGAGATGTTTGCTTCAATTGTTTGTTCTCTCTCTGCTGTCTTCCTGGCATCTTCAACTTTGTCCTCCAAACTTTGTAGTTCCTCAGTCCAGTATGGTTTGTAATTTTTCCTCGCTCCTCTTGGAATGGACTCAGTGGCCGCCTGTATTATCGCTCTGTTTAGACTTTCCACCATTTGCTTTATGTTGCCATATCGTGTATTTATGTTTTCACAATATTTGTCTGTTAGTATGGCAAATCTGTCCCAATCTGCTCGTTTGTAATTCCAGCGGGGCAAAGGCTCCTGTGGCACATACTCCATATTCATTATAAAATGACACAAAGTAGTGCAGCTTTACATAACAGAATTAAGACACATACAGGACGTTGCGGCGATTAGCCTTCATCAGCAAACAAACACATTCACAAACACAACATACAGCCAAGGAGATCTCCTGTGACTACATCAGAAGGTGACGACAGGACGAGAAGAACAAAAGGATGAAAAAATGAAAGGATTGAAGAAAATGAGAATTGAAAAAATGTTCATACTAACCTCACAATGGCGATCTGTAAGCAACTCAGAAAGTCTTCGATGTATTCTGTTTATACCCGGTGATAGATGTCATGGTTCAGTGAGCACGTTGAAAGAAGGTGGGCGGGGGCAGGAGGGTAGGACGGTGACTAGTCTTGTAGGGGTATCTGAGCAATCTCATTGGATGTACTAACGAAGCATGAGGGGGTACACCATCGCGCCAGGTCCGGATGGGGTGAGGTACTCCCATATGAGGAACAAACAGGATGAGGACTTGGAGGAGATGACTCTTTGTCTCAACCTAAGCATCAATACGGCGGAAATACCCCACGATTTGCTGCATAGCTACCCGGTCCCCCTCCCAAAGCTTAATGGATACCGAATCATAACCCTGCAAAACACGCATGCCAAAGCCCTCGAAAAAATAGTAGCACGCAGGCTCCAGCAAAATTTGGAAAATCGGAATCTGCTTCCCCAAGGACTCGGGAGTTACCGGCCGGGGAAGGACACCTGGGCCAATGCTAGTAGTGTATCTCGGGCTAAAGCCGCCCCTTTTGTGGAGGTGAAGGGTTATAGATTCCTCCACAGATTCCTCCTTGCTTTTTTAAATAGGTGTGGTTGTCAAGTGGTCATGGGGTCAAGTGACCCCTGCAACTATAGGTACATCTATTATACGACATTTAACAGCCAAAATAACAAACAAAGGATGCAAAGAAGGTATATAATAATTTTAATAAAACATAATAGAAAAAGAAAGAAAAAAAAACATAACCAAGTGACCCCTTAAATTATAGGTAAGAGTTCCGATGACGTGCTCAAGAGGTGGTCAAGTGAACCTTTAAATTGTAGGGGAGAGTACGGCTAGTGATGTAGTGGTGGTTAAAGTGAGGGATGACAAGGTCAAGTGGTGGTAAAGAGGTGGTAAAGTGATCAAGAGTTGGTCAAGTGACCACTTAAATTGTATGGGAGGGTACATGTAGTGACGTGGTGGTGGTTAAAGTGAGCGATGACATGGTCAAGAGGTGGTCAAGTGGTCAAGTGACCCCTTAAATTGTAGAGGAAGGTACGTGTAGTGAAATTGTGGTGGTTAAATTGTCAATGATCTGGTCAAAAGGTGGTCAAGTAGTGGTCAAGTGGTCGAGTAACTACGTAAATTGTTGGGAAAAGTGGGTGTAGTGATGTGGTGATGATCATGAGGTGGTAAAGTAGTGGTAAAGTAGTGTTTAAGGGGTCGAGTGACCACTTAAATTGTAGAGGAAAGTACATGTAGTGAAACGATGCTGGTTAAAGTGATCACTGATGTGGTCAAGTAGCGGTCAAGTAGTGGTCAAGTGGTTAAGGGGTGGTCAAATGAACCTTTAAATTGTAGAATAAATTCCGTGTAGTGACACGGTGATGGTAAAAAGTGATAGCTGACGTGGTCAAGTAGTGGCCATTGCAGTAGAAAGTACGTGTAGTAAAACCGGGATGGTTAAAGTGAGGAGGAAGCAGTAGTAAGCTTATTAATAGTAGTAATATTAATTGTAGCGACACCAATAATAGTAGCAGTAGTAGTAGTAGTAGTAGTAGTAGTAGTAGTAGTAGTAGTAGTAGTAGTAGTAGTAGTAGTAGTAGTAGTAGTAGTAGTAGCACAAATAGTACTAGTCATCATCATCATCATCATCATCATAATCATCATCATCATCTTCACGTGTCTTACCGGCTGGCGTTGGCGATCATACCACCCCACGTATTGCGATCTCTGACAACATTGAGCAATTCACAGGTTGACTCACGCTACAGGAATCCCCATTAACGGGATTATCTTCAGGCAACGATCGTAGTCGTAGTACCAATAGGACCAGTAGTACTCATCAGCACCAACAGTAAGAGACATCACCTGTTGTGGGTCAGCACGACCTCCATAAATTATGATCTCCAACACCATGGATCAGCAATACAAGTAGTAATAATATTGGTAATAATAGTAGTTGTAGCAATAGTAGTAATAGTAACAAAACAGTAGTAGTAGTAGTAGTAGTAGTAGTAGTAGTAGTAGTAGTAGTAGTAGTAGTAGTAGTAGTAGTAGTAGTAACAAACAAAATAGTAGTAGTAGTAGTAGTAGTAGTAGTAGTAGTAGTAGTAGTAGTAGTAGTAGTAGTAGTAGTAGTAGTAGTAGTAGTAGTAGTAGTAGTAGAATAGCGAGGGTGCTTGTTGTTTCACTAAGTTTTTGTATAGCTTATGCACTATGTACTGTAAAGCTAGTTTGTATTGTATGCTATGTAATGTGTTGCTGAAATAATATCTGTCTTTTTTAGTTGTAAGAGGTGATGACGTTATAATCCCCCACTCTATCATTGTCGCCAACTTATTGATAGTGTCTTCAGTGCCGCGAAAAAGGCTCATAGTGAGATATGGATAACTCCCTTCCCCACACTGAGGGTATCAGGGGTGCATGACCATTAGGAGCAAACAATGACACGGCAACTACAAGGTAACTACAAGGCAAAATGGCGTCGAATATAGCGTAACGTACACAACTTATGAGGTCATCGGTTGTCCGTTTCATCATGGTCGACAAATAGGTGGTCACTAAGTCCTCAAATTACTCACTCAAATAAACATATAGGATAGTAAGGCAACGACCCAAACATTGAAAACTGACAAAAACAATGAAAAAAATATGACATAAAAGTCAAAATGTAACACATTCAAAGAAATCAACAACTACTGAAAAATAAAAATGACACGATAAAATGACAAACAATGAAAACCGACACATCAACAAAATTAAACAAACAACGAAAACTGCTGACACAAACAACGACAAACTGACACAATGACAAACTAACACACAAACAGACTAACTAAAGAAAAGAAACCAGAATAGGCAAATGTAAACGTTGAAATGTAACACACAATAAGAAACTGGTAAATTAAAATCACACACACACACACACACACACACACACACACACACACACACACACACACACACACACACACACACACACACACACACACACACACACACACACATGAATGCGTTAACAACCAATGAAAACTGCTGACACAAACACTGAAAACTGACACAAACACTGAACAAGGCACCTGAAGAAAACACGACAACCAAATGTAAACTTTAAAGTGTAACACACAAAGACATCGACAACTACTGAAAATAACAACACAACTACTGATAAATAACACATCAGCAAAATGAAGCAACCAATGAACACTGACACAATGACAAACTGACACAACGACAAGCTAACACAACGACAAGCTGACACAATGATAAACTGACACAACGACAAGCTAACACAACGACAAGCTGACACAATGATAAACTGACACAACGACAAGCTAACACAACGACAAGCTGACACAATGATAAACTGACACAACGACAAACGCACAAACAAAGAAACTACTAGACACAAATGTTAACGTCAAAATGTAACAGACAACAACTGAAAATGACACAGCCAAGAAAAAAATGACACAAAGGCAAACTGACACAACGTCAAACTAACACAACGACAAGTTGAGACAACGACAAACTGACACAACGACAAACTGACACAAACAAAGAAACCAAAATGATACAAATGTTAACGTCGAAATGTAACTGACAACAAATGAAAATGACACAAGCAAGAAACAACATGACACAACGACAAAATGACCCTAACAAGGAAAACTCAAACAACCAATGAAAACTGCCAACATAAACACTGAAAACCTAACACAACGACAAACTGATACAACCAAAGAAAACAAGACATCCAAATGTAAACGTCAAAATGTAACACACACACACACAAAACAGAAAGCGACAACAAACGAACATAACACATTCAAGGAAAACTGACACAAACAAGGAAAAAGGCTGACATAAACACTGAAAACTGACACAAACAGTGAAAAATGCACCTAAAGAAAGGCAAAACATCAAAGAAAATGTTACAGAGACATACACAAAAAGAGATAGATAAAAAATATTTTAAAATGACACCGCCACTGAAAAATGACACACCAACAAAATGAAACAACCAATGAAAACGACAAACAAAAACCGTTTTAAAAAATACATAAACACTGAACGAGACACCCACAGAAAACAAGACAGCCAAAATGTAACAGACAACAACTGAAAATGACACACACAAGAAAAAATGACACAACAACACACTAACTCGACCAACGAAAACTTACACAAACACTGACAACTGACACATCAACAAAATGAAACAACCAATGAAAACCGACACAACCAAGACTCACACACAACACATTCAGAAAAGACATAGTTATAGAGAAACATACCTTGTATAAAAATGGAAACTAACGTTTTATAATCTTCTTAGATGTTTTTTTATTTTCTCAACACATAAACGAACAGAAACACGGACACAACAAAATCCTTCTGTCGATGTCTATAAGGCTTTCTTCTTGATAGATTTCTTACGTTGGTTCCCCAATGGAATCGGATTACCCATAGAGGCGATGACGGGTTGATTTTCTTGATGATCTATTGAAAATGGTGGTGTAGACTGGTTATTGTAAGCATACACACATGGGGTTGAAACTTCACCAGCGTAAATTGGTTAATGTAAGTAGGTGTATAGAAACACATAGAATCAGTGTTCCAAATGGGTATATTAATGATTTACTGTACCTTGTCAAAAGCCGCAAGAATTTCATCGCGCATATCCATCAATTGTTCAAATTCACCACGAGTCAGCGTCAGTCCAACTTTAGTGGGAAATTTCAGTTCTGATTCTCCAAAGTAACGTCGCAAATGTAACATCGCCGTAGCCCTGTAACTTGACACAGAAACGACTTTATAATCAGCACCCACTGGTATAACGAATTCAGCTCCGTTGTGCATGTAAACACAGTTGGTTGCAGACATTTTGAACGCTTGGTAAACGGATCACAAAATGTAGACAGCCCAGCTCATTTTATACAGATGAGCTTATCGATTGTTTTAAACATGTCTGGACTTGTTTTACATTTGTAAGCAGTAACCAATCGAAAAACGAGACGCTGGCCAAAATTCAAATTTCCCACCTTTAAGGGATCAATGGGGAGAACCGTTGAGGCCACGAAGGCGACTTTTATGGAGTGTCTAGTTGGTCGTGCGTCGAAGTACACTTGTTCCTACAGCGAGGCGCCGTCGTCATTTGGAGGCGACAGGTTCGATCCCGGTCGGTAACTATAGCTTTCAAATTGTATGTTGTCTAACGCGTCTTCTAGTCTCTATTTCCTTCTTCTCCTTCTGTGAGCGCAAATAATACCATGTGTATTTATTTATGAAATCATCTTTAAGGGAGCTAACTCGTCTAAAATTCATTTCATCGATATCAGATTTGTGTAAGTTCATATCGTCATCCTAATTTTTGTGTGTAAATTCATGTCTTCGGTAGTTTAAATTTTGGTAAGTCCATTTCTTCAGCAGCAGATTTTTGTAAGTTCATGTCAGCATCAGAATATTTTTGTCTCTAAGTTCTTGTCTTCGACAGTTCATGTTTTGCTAAGGCCTATTTTTCGTGAAAAGGCAGAAGTTTATTGGGTGGAAAGTCAACCTGAGTGGTCAATTACTATAGTAGTTCAGAAACGAATGACATCATTCACGATCAATTATTTTGAAAACTGTCTGTTGCATCGTTATGAAATTTTTCCTGCCGACCTATTTACTCCCACCCAAGGAATATGTCTTTGTTAGGTCCAAAAGCAACTTAAATCATCGAAAGCGGTGACATTTCTTTGATGTTTTGCTTAAAAACTAGTGATTTCTCGCTAACAAATTTGTTTTTACAGTAAGGAACGCCCCGCCAATTCACATGACGACACAAGGCGTATCTGGATTCGTATGGGAGTGGGTGCAATAAAAGAAGTAGCTTAAAAGTCGATAGGGTTGGCTGCATTGCACCGGGTTGTTATCCCATATGGCTCAGTTTCTTTCCGCAGCGCGGAAAGCGTCGCACAAAGCACGAACTCCCGTAGATCCAGCGACAACCCTCGGAAGTCTCCGAAAAAATGCACACGTGAAATGAAGGACGCAGCCCGGAATCTTACATACAACCTTCGGAACCCGAGTCAGACGGCTTGACCACTTCACCACGGAGAATCCCGAGAGGGGTGCAATGTGTAATATTAGTAAAGACAGAATTTACAGAGGCATGGGGTAAATAATTTGTAAATTGACAGGAAAGTAGAAGGAATATATTTGTTACCTTATTTTCATGTCCTTCTTGTTTCTTCAGCTGCTGGTTAATAATGTGTACACAAGTATTCATGTTAGCTTTTTATATTGAGTTCGGGAAAGCTTCCAAATAGCTGTGTGTTAATGTGCGTATGGAGTGACCAGAAATGATACCGCAATTTAGTCATTATGTTTCCATTTTTAAGGATCTATTCAGCTGTCTGTGTAGTTTGATCACACGTACACATGGGTGACAGACCCACTTTTAGTCTTCGTGAAAGATTGTCTACTCTGCTGTTTACCGTTCAGAGACGGAACATGATTACCTGTTTTGCACTATGAAAATAATTGTCAGTGTCTCTGTAGTGGGCTTTCTTCTTACGACCAAGATGTTGGTCCTCTTTTCATTGAAGTTTATAGATTGATACGTATGCACGTGCGTTGTCCCCTAATTTGACAACGTGTTTGCTCTCACGTTTCTAGTTATGCCACAATATGTCAGTTTCCACCGCAATATTACTCTTCTGTTGGTATTCAATGCTTTTAATGTGTGTGTGTGTGTGTTTGTGTGTGTGTGTTTGTTTGTGTGTGTGTGTTTTTTTTTCAATACAGTTGTTTATCACCGCTGAGGGCTTGCGGAATCGAAAATTCATCACGTTGGAATACAAACTGTTGCCATTGACATTATGCTGATGCTGTAATGTTTAGGGCCTGCAATTTGTCTGAATGGTTGGAGCAAAATATCCCAGTAAGTTGTACATAGATTAAGGTCTGCGATCTGCTCAGACTTTAATCTGTGTCGGACGATTCCAGTAGGTTGATGATTGCTCTCTGTTGCATAAAATTCAGTCCATCCTTTCTCCAATAGGCCTCTTCCTCTTTCAACACATGGTCCTCACATTTTTGCCAGTAACTTTTATCAATATTTAATATCGCGAACTGCGTTAGTATCTTGACGTCAGTCACTTTGAATGTAGTATTGGCAGCTGCCACCTGTCCTTTAATTTTAGCCCACACAAGTTCTATAGGGTTTAAATGAGAATGATACGGCGGAAGTCTCAAGCACCTATGGCCATGCTCTTCTATCAACTTGTCGATTTGATATTTCTTGCTTTTTTGCGCCTGTTTTACAAGGGACAACAACTGCAGCCTAAAATATGTTTCTGGAAATGGTATATTTTCCCTTTGGAGCCATATCTTTATTGCTTCCTTTGTGCTCGATGCCGTAGGTATTTTGTCTTCTTGGGCAACAACATTGTGATATTATGCATTGTTCATCATTAGACAAGACGGTCTATCAAGGGATGGAAGTATTGTATTCTCGAGCCAATCTCTAAATACATTACCATTCATCTCATTACGATAATCCCTATTGTCTGTATGCTTTGATACGAACACGAGCCCAGCATTCTGTAGTAAGCCATTATGAGTACTACCAGCAGAGGTTATGACCAAACGTTGTCCTTTACTACTGGGCACATAACGCTTTATCTTTCCATCTATTGATTGCCATTCCTTTTCACTTGTATGGTGCGCATTGATCCACGTCTCATCCAAATACATTATGTCATAATTTTCTTTGCGCATTTCCCTTATTTCACGTAGGTATCTCCTTCTCATGGCTCCTAAATGCGGTTGCTCGCAAAGGATATTTCTACCTCCCTTGTACTTTCTAATAGTGAAGCCTAATGTCCTTATAATTTTTCACAAAGTTGTTTTGGATAGCTCTATGTTATTGTTCTTTCTCAACAAAACCCTCAGTTTTTATTACAGTTACTGTTTCTTTGGCATCCATCATTTTTATAATAACTCGTCTGATGACATCCTTATCATAGCTGTCTACAATTGCCTTTCTACCTACCGTTTGCTTATAGCGTGTTGGTTTCATTCCAGATTCTTGCACCCAACGACGAAATGACCGTTTACTCAAACCCAATGCATGCACTGTTCTTTTTTCTGGATTTGTAACTGCATGAAACAGTTTCCTGCGATCAGCTTCTTGGCAAAAATATGTGTACAACTTCATAGCGATGCTTTTAAGTCAGTGGCGTGCAGAGGGGGTGCGACGGCCCTGGGCAATTAGGGAGATGGGGCAGCACAGTGCAGTAGGAGGGGAGGAAAAATGAATTAGGGAAAGAACAATTAAGGGGTATTCAATCAAGGGGTTGGCCCAGGGCATCAAAGAACCTCTGCACGCCACTGTTTGAAGTGTACACAATTTCACTTTCAATCCCATTGAACAATATTCACACATTCAAATATTAGCTATTAATATTATATTAATGGTAAGATTTATTTATATATTTATTTATATAATCACGTTTCATAAAAGAACCCACATAGGAGACACTTCTGAACAATCCTATTTAACTGCGCGCAGTCTGTGCCAAAACGAAAACCACGAGGCAATTTTAAAAAAGCACGGATGTGTCTTGGTGAAGCTGTAATACTTTTAAAATGATGGAATTAATCTCTGAGCTGTAAATTATATACCGCATATAAACAAACATTGAAATCTGCTGTACAATCTCCAGAACAAGAATTTTTTTTGTTGGGTGGACATACTGATAAGGTTATATGCTAAACCTATCATTTTCCCTCAGGTGGTTACTGAGATATGGAATTTTATATTGGGGCAAAAAAAAAAATAAATAAACAGACTATACCACTTCATGTGGACAGCTATTCTTACGCATGCACTAACGTTGAGAAAATGAACCTCCGTTGAACGGAAGTTACCACGAAATTGAATTGATAAACCCTTCTGGAAGTAGTAGTGGCATCTTAAAGAGGAAAAATATTGAAGTAGATATCCCCCTTAGTCTGGGAATTATGAAAATGTATGCCACCGCAAGTGATATTATACTTGACGTCATATAAAAAAAAAATAATTAAAGAATAACAACTGAGGCTTCGCCTCATTTTCACGCCATACGGACAGCATCGTCAGCGTAATCTGAACTGCTTGACCTAAGAAACTGGCCGAACCAGGTTTTACACAGGGGTAAAAAAAACAAAAAACCACTTGTATATAAATCCGAGCTGGTAACAGTCACTCATTGTGATCCGGAAAGGACTACAGACCTCAAGTTATTCATGGAATCCAAACTCACAGTGGATGAGATTACACCCCAATCGGCCCTACAAACCATTTTAAATCTGACATAAGGTTTGCCAACACCTAGAAAAAAATGAGCAATAAAGGATGTTCTTCTTCCAAAAAGCAAATGAAACGTCAACGAGAAAAACGAAAACACGGATTACTACCCTTGCAAACGAAAGAAATTCCTGACTCTATTCACACTGGATGTGACATAGAGCAAAAGCTTTATTCCCAAAGCAAAGTATTGATGTGCGATCAGAGAAATAAAGGCAATGTTTTCCAAAAGAATGTTTACCAAAGTCCATCAGAGCATGTCAGTTTTGGCAACAGTAACACAACTTCTACGTTACCTGTTTTGAATGATGGTGATTCTTATTTCATCATCCCAGCTCTGTCATTGGACATTTTGTTCTGCAAGAAACCTACTTCTTGTAGTCAGGCAGCAGTAGACCGCCAAGAGACAACATTTGATTTGCTTGATGATTTTTCTTCAGATGAAAATATTGACCTTCTGTCTAATAATCATGGCCCAGACTCAGAGTCTCTCAAGAAAATTAATGCTTTGTGGAATTAAAACTATCCTACTGCTGCTTTCCGAAGTTTCTCCTCTGTCGCAGCAGATGAAATACATTACCCAACGAGTAAGGTTTGTGGAAAACATTGTCTTTATTTCTCTGATCGCACACCCATACTATGCTTTGGGAATAAAGTTTTTGCTCTATGTCACATCCAGTGTGATTATACACGGGAATTTCTTTCGTTTGCAAGGGAAGAAATCCGTGTTTTCGTTTTTCTCTTTGACGTTTCTTTTGCTTTTTGGAAGAAGGACATCCTTTATGGCTCATTTAGTCTAGGTGTTGACAAAACTGATGTCAGATTTAAAATTGTTTGTAGAGGCCGATTGGGATGTAAGCTCACCCACTGTGAGTTTGGGTTCCATGAATAACTTGAGGTCTGTAGTCCTTTCCGGATCACAATGAGTGGCTGTTACCAGCTCGGAATTATGTAGTAGTGTTTTTTAAGCCTTGTTTAAAACCGGGTTTGGCCAGTTTCTTAGGTCAAGCAGTTCAGATTACGCTGACGGTGCTGCCTGAATGGCTTGAAAATGAGGTGGGGTTTCAGTTGTTATTCTTTAATTTTTTTATATGACGTCAAGTATAATATTGCTTGCGGTGGCTTACATTTTCTTAATTCCCAGACTAAAGGGGATAACTACTTCAATCTTTTTCCTCGTTAAGATGCCGCTATTACTTCCAGAAGGGTTTAACAATTCAATTCCGTGGTAGCTTCCGTTCAAAGGAGGTTCGTTGTCTCAACTTTAGTGCATGCGTAAGAATAGCTGTCCACAGGAAGTGGTAGTAATTGACCCCTCAGGTTGACTTTCCACCCAATAGACTTCTGCTTTTTCACGAAAAATAGACCCTAGCAAAACATGAACTGTCGAAGACAGAACTTAGAGACAAAAGTATTCTGATGCTGACATGAACTTACAAAAATCTGCTGCTGAAGAAATGGACTTACCAAAATTTAAACTACCGAAGACATGAACTTACACACAAAAATTAGGATAACGACATGAACTTACACAAATCTGATATCGAAGAAATTAATTTTAGACGAGTTAGCTCCCTTAAAGGAGATTACATAAATAAATACACACAGTATTGTTTAGCGCTCACAGAAAGAGAAGAAGGAAATAGAGACTAGAAGACGCACTAGACAATATAAAATGTGAAAGCTATAGTTACCGACCGGGATCGAACCTGTCGCCTCCAAATGACGACGGCGCCTCGCTGTAGGAACAAGTGTAATTCGACGCACGACCAATTAGACACTCCATAAAAGTGATCTTAGTGGCCTCAACGGTTCTCTCCATTGATCCCTTAAAGGTGGGAAATTTGAATTTTGGCCAGCGTCTCGTTTTTCGATTGGTTACTGCTTACAAATGTAAAACAAGTCCAGACATGTTTAAAACAATCGATAAGCTCATCTGTATAAAATGAGCCGGGCTGTCTTCATTTTGTGATCCGTTTACCAAGCGTTCAAGATGTCTGCAACCAACTGTGTTTACATGCTCAACGGAACTGAATTCGTTAGACCATTGGGTGCTGATCATAAAGTCGCTTCTGTGTCAAGTTACAGGGCTACGACGATGTTACATTTGCGACGTTACTTTGGAGAATCAGAACTGAAATTTCCCACTAAAGTTGGACTGACGCTGACTCGTGGTGAATTTGAACAATTGATGGATATGCGCGATGAAATTCTTACGGCTTTTGACAAGGTACAGTCAAACATTAATATACCCATTTGGAACACTGATTCTATGTGTTCCTATACACCTACTTACAGTAACTAATTAACACCAGGTGAAGTTTCAACCCCATATGCGTATGCTTACAATAACCAGTCTACACCACCATTTTCAACAGATCATCAAGAAAATCAACCCGCCATCGCGTCTATGGGTAATCCGATTCCATTTGAAACACTGATTCTATGTGTTCCTATACACCTACTTACAGTAACTAATTAACACCAGGTGAAGTTTCAACCCCATATGCGTATGCTTACAATAACCAGTCTACACCACCATTTTCAACAGATCATCAAGAAAATCAACCCGCCATCGCGTCTATGGGTAATCCGATTCCATTGGGAAACCAAAGTAAGAAATCTATCAAGAAGAAAGCTTATATACATCGACAGAAGGATTTTGTTGTGTCCGTGTTTCTGTTCGTTTATGTGTTGAGAAAATAAAAACAAACTAAGAAGATTATAAAACGTTAGCTTCCACTTTTATACAAGGTATGTTTCTCTATAACTATGTCTTTTCTGAATATGTTGTTTGTGAGTCTTGGTTGTGTCGGTTTTCATTGGTTGTTTCATTTTGTTGATATGTCAGTTGTCAGTGTCTGTGTAAGTTTTCGTTGGTCGAGTTAGTGTGTTGTTGTGTCATTTTTTCTTGTGTGTGTCATTTTCAGTTGTTGTCTGTTACATTTTGGCTGTCTTGTTTTCTGTGGGTGCCTCGTTCAATGTGTATGTATTTTGTTTAATGGTTTTTGTTTGTTGTTGTCATTAATTGTTTCATTTTGTTGGTGTGTCATTTTTCAGTGGCGGTATCATGTTTGTAAAATTTGTTGTATATCTCTTTTTGTGTATGTCTCTGTAACATTTTCTTTGATGTTTTGCTTTTCTTTAGGTGCATTTTTCACTGTTTGTGTCAGTTTTCAGTGTTTATGTCAGCCTTTTTCCTTGTTTGTGTCAGTTTTCCTTGAATGTGTTATGTTCGTTAGTTGTCGCTTTCTGTTTTGTGTGTGTGTTACATTTTGACGTTTACATTTGGATGTCTTGTTTTCTTTGTTGTATCAGTTTGTCGTTGTGTTAGGTTTTCAGTGTTTATGTTGGCAGTTTTCATTGGTTGTTTGAGTTTTCCTTCTTTGGGTCATTTGGTCGTTGTGTCATGTTTTTCTTGCTTGTGTCATTTTCAGTTGTTGTCTGCTACATTTCGATGTTAACATTGTACCTTTTGGTTTCTTTGTTTGTGTCAGTTTGTCGTTGTGTTAGGTTGTCGTTGTCTCAGCTTGTCGTTGTGTTAGTTTGACGTTGTGTCAGTTTGCCGCTGTGTCATTTTGTTTCTTGGTTGTGTCATTTTCAGATGTTGTCTGTTACATTTTGACGTTAACATTTGTGTCTAGTAGTTTCTTTGTTTGTGTCAGCTTGTCGTTGTTTCAGTTTGTCGTTGTGTCAGCTTGTCGTGTGTCAGTTCGTGTGTAGTTTGTCGTGTGTCAGTTTTTCATTGTGCCAGTTTTCATTGGTTGCTTCATTTTGTTTATGTGTTACTTATCAGTAGTTGTGTTATTGTTTTCAGCAGTTGTCGATGTCTTTGTGTGTTACACTTTGATGTTTACATTAGGATGTCATGTTTTCTTCAGGTGCCTTGTTCAGTGTTTGTGTCAGTTTTCAGTGTATGTGTCAGCAGTTTTCATTGGTTGTTTCCGTTTTCATATGTGTGTGTTTGTGTGTGTGTGTGTCATTTTAATTTGTCAGTTTCTTATTGTGTGTTACACTTCAACGTTTACATTTGCCTATTCTATTTTCTTTGGTTTTGTCAGTTTGTCTTTGTGTAAGTTTGTCGTTGTGTCAGTTTGTTGTTGTTTGTGTCAGCAGTTTTTCTTGTTTGTTTCATTTTGTTGATGTGTCGGTTTTCATTGTTTCTGTCATTTTGTCGTGTCATTTTTATTTTTCAGTAGTTGTTGATTTCTTTGGATGTGCTACATTTTGACTTTTATGTCATATTTTTTCATTGTTTTTGTCAGTTTTCAATGTTTGGGTCGGTGCCTTACTATCCTATATGTTTATTTGAGTGAGTAATTTGAGGACTTACTTAATGACCACCTATTTGTCGACCATGATGAAACGGACAACCGATGACCTCATAAGTTGTGTACGTTACGCTACATTCGACGCCATTTTGCCTTGTAGTTACCTTATAGTTGCCGTGTCGTTGTTTGCTCCTAATGGTCATGCACCCCTGATGCCCTCAGTGTGGGGAAGGGAGTTATCGATATCTCACTATGAGCCTTTTTCGCGGCACTGAAGACACTATCAATAAGTTGGCGACAATGATAGAGTGGGGGATTATAACGTCATCACCTCTTACAACTACAAAAGACAGATATTATTTCAGCAACACATTACATAGCATACAATACAAACTAGCTTTACAGTACATAGTGCATAAGCTATACAAAAACTTAGTGAAACAACAAGCACCCTCGCTATTCTACTACTACTACTACTACTACTACTACTACTACTACTACTACTACTACTACTACTACTACTACTACTACTACTACTACTACTACTACTACTACTACTACTACTTCTTCTTCTTCTTCTTCTTCAGCGTTCCGAGCCATTGACTACTACTACTACAACTAATAATATTTTGTTTGTTACTACTACTACTACTACTACTACTACTACTACTACTACTACTACTACTACTACTACTACTACTACTACTACTACTACTACTACTACTACTACTACTACTACTACTACCACTACTACTACTACTACTACTACTACTACTACTACTACTACTACTACTACTACTACTACTACTACTACTACTACTACTACTACTACTGTTTTGTTACTATTACTACTATTGCTACAACTACTATTATTACCAATATTATTACTACCTGTATTGCTGATCCATGGTGTCAGAGATCATAATTTATGGAATGTCATACTCACCCTCGCCAGGTGATAAGTCTCTTACTGATGGTGCTGATTAGTACTACTGGTCCTATTGGTACTACGAATACGACCGTTGCCTGAAGATAATCCCGTTAATGGTGATTCCTGTAGCGTGAGTCAACCCGTGAATTGCTCAATGTTGTCAGAGATCGCAATACGTGGGGTGGTATGATCGCCAACGCCAGCCGGTAAGACACGTTATGATAATGATGATGACTAGTACTACTGGTGCTATTGCTGCTGCTACTACTACTCCTACTACTACTACTACTACTACTACTACTACTACTACTACTACTACTACTACTACTACTACTACTACTACTACTACTACTACTACCACTATTGGTGTCACTACAATTAATATTACTACTATTAATAAGCTTACTACTGCTTCCTCCTCACTTTACTCATCCTGGTTTCACTACACGTACTTTCCTCTACAATGTAAGTTGTCACTCGACCACTTGACCACTACTTGACCACGTCAACTATCACTTTAACCATCACCGTGTCACTACACTGACTTTCCTCTACAATTTAAGGGGTCTTTTGACCACCCCTTGACCACTTGACCACTACTTGACCGCTACTTGACCACATCAGTGATCACTTTAACCAGCATCGTTTCACTACATGTACTTTCCTCTACAATTTAAGTGGTCACTCGACCCCTTAAACACTACTTTACCACTACTTTACCACCTCATGATCATCACCACATCACTACACCCACTTTCCCCGACAATTTAAGTGGTCACTCGATCACTTTACCACTACTTGACCACTACTTGACCACCTTTTGACCATGTCATTGGCCACTATTTCACTACACATACCTTCCTCTACAATTTAAGAGGTCACTTGACCACTTGACCACCTCTTGGCCACATCTTGAACACCTCTTGACCGTATCATCGCTCACTTTAACAACCAACACGTCACTACAGTACCCTCCCATACAATTTAAGGGATCACTTGACCACCCATTGACCACTTAACCACCACTTAACCACCTCTAGACCACTGCTTGACCACCACTTGACCATGTCCACGCTCACTTTAACCACCACTACATCACTAGCTGTACTCTTTCCTACAATTTAAATGGTCACTTGACCACCCCTTGACCTCTTGACCACCTCTTGACCACCACTTGAGCACGTAATCGCACACCCTTACCTATAATTTAAGGGGTCACTTGATTATGTTTTTTTTTTCTTTTTTTCCCCTTCTTTTTCTATTTATGTTTTATTAAATTATTACATACCTTCTTTGCATCGTTTGTTTGTTATTTTGGCTGTTAAATATCGTATACTAGATGTACCTATAATTTCATGGGTCACTTTACCTCTTGACCACTTGACAACCACACCTATTTAAAAAAGCAAGAAGTTATCGCCCTTTGTGGAGGAATCTATAACCCTCCACCTCCACAAAAGGGGCGGCTTTAGCCCGAGATACACTACTAATGCTGCAACTTTTGCATTTGATGTCTACAAGGGCTTCCAGGATAAACAGGAGACAGTAGTGGTAGCTCTTGACCTGGAGGATGCGTATAACAGGGTTAGGTAAGATCGGTTAATACACACACTGTTGGACATTGAGGTCTGCCCTTGCCTTGTTAGATGGGTTGCGGCAGTCCTTTATGAGCGCAAGGTTGCACTGCGCATGAGTTCCTGGACTTCTGACCCCTGTACTATTACACCTGGGTTGCCGCAGGAATCTGCCTTGTCCCCGGTGCTCTTTAATGTCTACACCAGCAAAATCGCAGCTATTGAGACACCAGGTGTAGGTAGAATCTTGACATTTGCAGATGATGTGCTGGTGTACAGACAGGGCAGAGACAGTGCCAGTCTGGCGAAAGACTTAGAGGTTGCGGTAAACAAGGTGGCGGAGTGGTGCAGGGACGCAGGGGCCACTATAAATCCAGACAAGGCATCGGTTGTATGGTACTCCTTGGATAACCGGATCGTCAAGGCAGACGTCCCAGGTATTTTATTGAATGGATGTCCTCTTAGTCGAGAGAGTAAACTGAAGTACTTGGGTATCACATTTGACAGGTGTTTGTCTTTTAAGGATCATGTGGAGGCTTTGGTGGTGAAGACTGATAGGGGACTTAATGCATTGAGGGCTATGGCAGCAACCGGGGTAGATCAGAGGATGCTGTAAGGCTCTTTAAGCAGTTAATAATTTCTGTCATTGAGTATGGTTTGGGGCTGCTGACAGTATCAAAAAGCCAGCTTGAAAGGTTGGAGCGCATACAGAATGCTGCCATGCGGTTAATACTGGGGTGCACAAAGGACACACCAATTATCTGCATGAGGTATATCCTGGCGCTACCTACAATGACGGATAGACATAGGGTCCTTCAGGCCAAATGGTACCTGAGAGTTGCCGCAGACAGGGATCACCCGCTGCATGCAGCAATGGATATGGTAAAGGGTCATAGACTAAGACGAGGCAGGTCCTGGATGGCACAGGCAGAACTTTCTATAAGTTAGGTGTGTGATCTAGAGACCATCAATCGTGAAAGAGAGTGTGTTGAAGTTCCGGATGACATGACGGACTGGCACAATGTAATAATAACACTGGGTCGTGAGAGCAGAGAATGGGCAGCGGGCCGCACTGAGTTTGAAGTGCAACAGCTAATCCAGAGCAACACACATCAAGGTGACATAGTCATCTACACCGATGGGTCAGTGGTGAGAAACAGACGTAGTGGCTGGGGCTTTATTGCAAAGGCTAATGGGCGAGTCTTGAAAAAGGAGAGCCTGGCATATGAGACTACGACCTCCAGCATGAGAATGGAGGTGGAGGCAGTAACAGCGGCATTCCGGTGGCTAGAGGAGACTACTGCAACACACGTTGTATTCATTACGGATTCAAAGAATATGCTTAGCAAGGTGGAGAAAGGAATGTTTCGTGTGGAATGGCTCTCGTCGCTTCAGAGGTCACAGATCGTGAGAATTGTATGGATATTTTGCCCTGGCCATGCGGGTGTACGGGGGAATGAACAGGCTGATAGGCTAGCAGGGAATGCACCTCTTGGTGGTATCTTGCCTATGGACAAGGGGGAGGTGGTCGTGCGCTTGTGGGACCAGGTGGAGAAGGCGGAGGAACAGATTAAGAACCCATATGTGGAAAGAATGAGATTGCGGGGGATCGGCAGGGGTATTGGAAGAATCTCAAAACTGAGAGGGAAGACCAGGAGAACTTTTAATCAGATAGCGGTGGGTACGATTAGTAGTATGACTCTTCGCTGGCTGTTGAACGAGGGTACGGAGCATGTATGGGAATGTCCTGAGTGCAGTGATGTTGGTTCTTGACTCAACTCAACTCAATCAACACCTATAATTTCCGTCTAGTTGTCAGAGATCACATATATTTCGCTGTAAGGTATTGTATTTCGTGTAAGTATTAGAACTCCTCCTTTGTGTACTTCGCGGTAGAAAAGTGTGGCCTGATATCCTCTGACTGAGAATCTGCGATTGGTGTTGAGGTGTCCCTTGAATGCATGCCACATATATTCTATCTTTAAGAAGACGCTTTGTTAGGGAGACTTTCTTGTTATAAACTCCTTCGGCATTCCATTGTAGTATGTTCAGTGTCCGGGGTGTTTGGTCAATAGCTCTTAACCTGCTCCTCTGTGCCTTGACTCCACAGCACAGGGGAAGGTGACCACCAGTAGTATGAGGTGACCCTTTGAGGCAGTGGGCACGGCACTATCACCGCCTGATGGGACTTCACGGCATTAGCACCATACTGAGTAATTTTAATTTGTGACATCATGAATTAAGTTACTTTGCACTGCTTTGTCAAGCCTGTGGCTATTTACATAAGATTTCGACAAGCATTGTTCGGGTGCTTTCCCGAGCCTTTGAATGTCCCCAGTCTACCTACAAGGCAGCAGGTTTGTGTATCTCTTGGTCTGGTTCCTCTTCCTTGACCTGTTCGACATGAGTGACCCTACCAGTAGCTGTGCAACCGTCAGCATAGCTCTTGGGGTCATTGGAACACACAAGCCCCTCTAACTCGTCATGGTGGACACAGCAGAGGGGGTGTGATTTTCATTTGTTCGGACCTCTAACAAACTCTCAAGAGGCAACGATTTCACACAGATGGAGACGTAATGAACGCGGTAAACACTTGGTTCAGTGAGAAAAACCACAATCCTTTTTTTTTCGGGACGGCATTCGCCGCCTACCTAAGCAATGGGATTCTTGCCTGAATGCCACGGCGACTTCTTTTGACCAACCCATGGTGCATAATTCATTCAAACTGAATGCTTTGTTTAATTCTTCCACACCTGATAATGTTTATTTCATGCTTTTGTAATAAAGCCATTGGAACCGGTTTCAAATGAACGTCATACAAATACTTAGTGGAACAGTAAGCACCATCATTACACCTGAGAATCACAAGGGGATGTAATTACTACAGTAAAGATTATAGCTGTACTTTCACTAGCTTACACAACAAGCACACAACACAAGCAAACAACCAAAGAAAACATAAGACTACTTTTCAATATGTTACCTACAGTACAAGTAGAAGCATACAGGTCGAGACAGATAACATAATGTCAATTATGCAAACATAAGAGACAGAAGAACATATTTACTATACATGCCCAACCATCACAATAGGCTATCCTCAAGAATTGTTCATAGGATGCTTTCGCATCTGAATCGAATCGCTGATGGTGCTTATGTTATCTTGCGGGAGCGATTCGCCAATGAGTATAGACAACTGGGTGAGTTGAATGAACCCCAGGAAACAAGACCGAAGAATAGAACAAAACATACACCGCAACAGATAATTAGGCGCAATAATAGACATGCAAGGAAACACACACACACACACACACACACACACACACACTCCCACACACACAATATATTCTTACAATACACAACAAAACTGTCTGACACAATAAAGACTTACAAGACGCCGAGCTTCCATTAGCAGACGTAACACAATCAAATGCGAATAGACAAAACACCAGGACCAGCTGGACTCACTGTAGAATTCTATCAGCGTTTATTTACTATCCTAGCCAGATTCCTTCTAAAAGGCTTCCTAGAAGCTTTTCACAAACAAGAACTCCTCAACAGTTGCAACCTGTCAAACATAACACAAAACACTGAGACCCATACATTCAAAGAAATCACAACATCCAAAGTAACCGACACAGTAAACTGTAACAGACTCACATCAAAATGAAGTCGACAAACACTGAGAAACACCCTGACACTCTACCAAAAGAAACTGTACAAGGAAATGAACGCTTGTTACTAGACACAACGCACAACTGCTCCAGAGGGTTGGAATCGGCTTTTTGAAACACTGCCATCGACCTTCTGCATGTAAGCCTCTTTTATGTGCTCGAGCAAGCAAGTACACCCGTTCCTTTAATGAAGCCTAGTGTCAGTCATTTGTAGGCGTCGGTTAAAATGATATGTGTATATAATGTTTCTGCTGTATCTGATATATATTCATTTTCTTTCCCGTTTTGTGTGCGCGTACGCGAGTGCTTGCGTAGCAGACAATGCATGTGCATTTATAATCTCATTATTTAATAAAGAAACTCATGACAAGGGAAAACAAACAATGGAATTCATACAATAGTTGTTTTCCCTTAATTGATTATTTTTTGAGGATCCATTTTGTTACGTCATCAGTACGTCAGCAGGATCAGATTACAAGACTTATTTAAGGAAAATCGATCGATAATTCGCAGGAGCGGCTCCTGAATTAATACCCGTTAACGCCATATATAACCGTAAAGGGATTTGACAACGAAGCTCAATATTAACGGTGCGATTTACCATATATCGTACCACGCCGAGATCCCTGCAGCCACAGCCGTGCCGTGCCGTGCCGTGCCGTGCTATGATACAGAGAGACGGCCGCATCAGGCGACACCACAAGGGGGTGGCATAAGCAGCGAAGGGGGGTGGGGGGCATTTCTAAGACATGTATCATACTGAGAACATCTACCGCACGGCCTCGTCTGCAGCGTCCCTTCCCATTATACTTATTGGCCTTGCTGAGACTGCTGCACAGCATTTAATACTCTCTTGTCGCCATCTCCTTCATTGAACTCCTGGACCACCATGTCTATGTTTTTTCAGGTCGACGCATCATTGCCAGTGAATATAATAGGAAGGGAAGTTGCAGTGGTCCCGGACATGGCACGACATACGACAAATCGTACCGTTATGACCGAGCTTATCAAATCCCTTTTGAGTTGAGTTGAGTTAAGAACCGACATCAATGCACTCAGGACATTCCCATTCGTGCTCCGTACCCTCGTTCAACAGCCAGCGAAGAGTCATACTACTAATCGTTCCCACCGCTATCTGATTAAGAGTTCTCCTGGTCTTCCCTCTCAGTTTTGATATTCTTCCAGAACCCCTGCCGATCCCCCGCAATCTCATTCTTTCCACATATGGGTTCTCATTCTGTTCCTCCGCCTTCTCCACGTGGTCCTACAAGCGCACGACCACCTCCCCCTTGTCCATAGGCAAAATACCACCAAGAGGTGCCTACCCTGCTAGCCTATCAGCCTGTTCACTCGCTCGTACACCCGCATGGCCCGGGCAACATATCCCTTTACGATGGTCTACTATCAGCAGCTAACCCGGCCAAATTGAGTCAATTCAATGACCAGGCATGTCCCCTCTGTGAAAAGAAGCAGATCCTCGAACATGTTCTATCGTCTATCTGTGTGCAAGGTCGTCCTTGGGCATGGCCGATTCACAATACGCCACAATAAAGTGATCTCTGAGCTAGCGGCCATAATGGGTGTAGCAAGACTGTTTGCTTGCCAGGGCCCAGCTGACATATATCTCTATAGCTAGGCAAAAAATAGCGTAGAGTCGATTGTAATGTGTATTGCAAATTTGCCACCCATCCTTGAATGCGTGAAACTGTGGGAGCTGATGTTAGATATTAAAGGTAGTGGCGGGTATTATGAACTAATCCAAAGATTTCAGAAGTAACCTGCCATAGTGTTGCACCTCCCGATGGCTCGGCAGTTAACTCTGACTGTCCCTTACGAATCGTGAATCGAGGAACAGCACACCCACAAGACTGAAAAGTGCACTGGCATGGTCAGTAGTATAGTAAATCAGAAAACCGCCCCCTTTTTTTGCGATGCACATTGCTTATATAAATCAACCATTTATTGATTTTGCACCGCAAATCGAAATTTATTTTTAGCATTTATCGATGTGCACGGCAAAGGGCGATAACTCCTAATTTTTTTTAAAGTAGACGTGGTCAAGTGACTCATCAGAGTAGGCGTGGTCAAGAGGTGGTCAAGTGGTCAAGGGGTGGTCAAGTGGTAGTCAGGTGACACCTTAAATTGTAGGGGAGGGTACTGTAGTGACACGGTGATGGTTAAACTGAGCGATGACGTGGTCAGGAGGTGGTCAAGGGATGGTCAAGTGACCCCTTAAATTGAAGGGGAGGGTACTATAGTGACACGATGGTGGTTAAACTGAGCGATAACGTTGTCAAGGGGCGGTCAAGTGACAGCTTAAATTGTAGGGTGGGGGTACGTGTAGTGACACGATGGTTGTTAAAGTGAATGATGACGTGGTCAAAAATATATATTTAACAATAAAAGACCGCTGATTTTTAAAGGCTGGGTTACAGGTCATAGATTTTCAAACGAAAAAAAATACAACAACATAAAAACATAAAGAGTGATATATAAAAATAAAGAAACAAATGGACGGGAAAATGGACCGGGGCTGACTGCTACGTCTGTAAAGGATATGCACCTAACTAAACAAATTAATTAACTTAATTAACAAATAATAAAAAATAAAAATAAAATGCGATGACAAGGGCATGAGTAGGTGGGTATCTGTGGACGGGAAAACACGCGGCTTGTGTTTATTAATAGTAACACGTGGCGCAAACATGATAGGTTCCATACCAAAACAACAGCATTCCTGCGACGGATGAGATATTTTGTACTTGCAAAGATACATGCATGTGTGTATGTAGTAATTGTAAGAGTATTATTCTTTTGGTCTTAGGTTTACATAATTGTTATAGGCTATATAAGTAATTGAAGTAGTATTGGTAGTAACAGAAGTTTCCACCTATATTAACATCAGTGGGGGAAAGTTGAAACAACATATAGTAATTGTAGTTATCATCAACACGTGTCTTACCGGGTAGTGTAGGCGATCAAGCTTTTCGGGATATTGGGATCTCTGACGGTATTGTTCAGTAATACAAGAGGTAATAATATTGGAAGTAGTAGTAGTAGTAGTAGTAGTAGTAGTAGTAGTAGTAGTAGTAGTAGTAGTAGTAGTAGTAGTAGTAGTAGTAATAGTAGTAGTAGTAGTAGCAGTAGCAGCAGCAACAGCAGTGGTGGTGGTGGTGGTGGTAGTAGTAATAGAAATAGTAGAATAGAGAGGGTGCTTGTTATTTCAGTAAGTATTTGTATATCTTATTATTATGTATTATAAAGCTAGTTTGTATTGTATGTTGTGTAATGTGTTGCTGAAATATCTGTCTTTTGTAGTTGTAAGAGGTTATGACGTCATAAGCTGAAACATCCTCTCTGTCATTGTCACCAGCTTATTGACATTGTCTTCATTACCGCGAAAAAGACTAATTGTGAGATATCGATAACTCCCTTCTCCACACTGGGTGCGTCTGGGCTGCATAACCATTAAGAGCAAACAACGGTATGGTAATTACAAGACAACAACAAGGCAAAATGGCGTCGGATAAAACGTAACATACAAGACTTATGAGATCAGAGGTTGTCTGTTCAATCAATCAATCAATCAATCATGTGCCATGCCGGAAAGCGTGGGCGGTCATGATTCGCCATTTCACTCGATCACCAGAGTTGTGGATCAGCTCAGTGTTCCTGTCTTGTCCATGCCATGTGGCCAAGTCATCCAGGTATTTTCCTCTCGGTCTTCCTCTTGGTCTGTTCCCTTCGATCTTGCCAGCTGTCACTAAGTTCTCCAGTCCATTTCTTCTCATAACATGTCCAAAAAATTTTGACTGTCTACGTCTAATTTCTCTAATCAATCTACGATTTTCATTTGTCTCTTGTAGTACTTGGTCATTGGTTTTTCTATCTGTCCATGGTATTCTTTGCATTTTCCTCAGAAACCACATTTCTGCAGCCATCAGATGTTTTTCAGCTTTACTGCACATAGTCCAAGTTTCACATCCATACAAAAGAACAGGCTCTATGTATCCTCTCAACACTCTTTTTCTCGTTTCAATTGACATCATTTTATTGGTCAGAATGTTTTTCATCTTGCTAAAGGCTACTTTCGCAATGGTGATTCTTGTTCTAATCTCTTCAAGGCATCTGCCATCAGATGTTATGACTGTTCCGAGATAATTGAACCGATTCACTTGTTGAAGAATATTCCCATTTACTTGTATATTACATTGTGGTGCTTCGTTCTTCCTAGTGACGACCATAACCTGTGTCTTCCTACAATTTAATTCTGTTCCATCATGATCGACAAATAAGCTCTCACCAAGTCCTCAAATTACTCACTCCAATTCACATATATGATAATAGTTCACCACCTCAAGCAATGAAAACTGACAAAAGCAATGAAAAATGAAATAAACGCTGAACGATCCACAAATGTAAACGTCAAAATGTAACACATACAAAGAAATCAACAACTACTGAAAAAATAAAATGGCACGACAAAATGACATAAACAATGAAAGCTGACACAACAACACACTGACATAAACAAAAGAAAACCAGACCATCCAAAATGTAACGAACACCTACAGAAAAAGAAATCGACAACAAACAGACACAAAAAATGAAAACTGAAACAACCAATGCAAAAATGACATAAACAATTACTTAACGGTGCGCAAATGTAAACGTCAAAATGCGACACATACAAAGAAATCGGCAACTACTCAAAAATAATACGACACGACAAACTGACACAAACAAGGAAAAATGCTGGCATAAACACTTAAAACTGACAAAACAACACACGTAACTAGACGCCTAAAGAAAACATGACATCCAAATGTTGAGTCAGAAGTTGTCACTGGTCATGTCAGTTTTTAGTATTCATGTCCTTTCGATTGGTTATGTTGCTTCTTTGATAGTCTCAATGTTTGTCATTTTTAAGTGGTTGTGTCTTTTTCGATTGTTTGTTTCCTTTTGTGTGTTACATTTTGACCTTTACATTTGGCTGTTTTGTTTTCTTTGGTTGTATCAGATTGTCGTTATGTCAGGCTTTTAGTGTATATGTTGGCAGTTTTCATTGGTTGTTTTAGTTTTCCTTGCCTGTGTCGCTTCATTACTTGTCTCAGTGGTTGTCATTGTTTCAGTGGCTGTGTTATTTTTCATGTGTTGTCGATTTCTTTTGTGCATGTGTCTGTTACTTTTTGATTTGTACATTTGGATGTCTTGTTTTCATGAGGTGCACCGTTAAGTGTTTATGTCATTTTTTTTATTGTTTGTGTTAGTCGTTTTAATTGGTTGTTTCATTGTGTTGGTGTGCCATTTTTCAGTGGTTTATCATTTTTCCTTTGTTGTCGATCTCTTTTTGTGTATGTCTCTGTTACATTTTGGATGATTTTTTTTCTTTTCTTTAGGTGCCTTGTTCAGTGTTTTTGTCAGTTTTCATTGTTTATGTCAGCAATTTTGTTAATGTATCGTGTCTGTTTTCTTTGAACGTGTCATTTTCGTTTATTGTCGATTTCTTTTTGTTATTGTGTGTTACATTTTGACGTTTACATTTGGATGTCATGTTTTCTTTAGGCGTCTAGTTCAGTGTGTTGTTTATCAGTTTTAAGAGTTTATGTCAGCATTTTCCTTGTTTGTGTCAGTTTGTCGTTGTGTCATTTTTCATTGTTTGTGTCATTTTGTCGTGTCATTTTATTTTTGAGTAGTTGCCGATTTCTTTGTATGTGTTCATTTTGACGTTTACATTTGTGTATCGTTAATTGTTTATGTCATTTTTTTCATTGGTTGTTTCAGTTTTTATTTTTTTGTGTCGGTTTGTTGTCGATTTCTTTTTGTGTACGTGTTTGTTACATTTGGGATGTTTTGGTTTTCTTTTGTTTGCGTCAGTGTGTTGTTGTGTCAGATTTCATTGTTGGTTTCATTTGTTATGTCATTTTATTTTTTCAGTAGTTGTTGATTTCTTTGTATGTGTTAACATTTTGACGTTTACATTTGGGGATCGTTCAGTGTTTATGTCATTTTTCATTGTTTTTGTCAGTTTTAATTGTTTGGGTCGGTGAAATATTATCATAAATGTGTATTTGAGTGAGTAATTTGAGGACTTCGTGAGCGCTTATTTGTCGATCGTGATGGAACAGACAACCGCTGATCTCATAAGTCTTGTATGTTATGCTATATCCGACGCCATTTTGCCTTGTTGTCTTGTAATTACCATACCGTTGTTTGCTCGTAATGGTTATGCAGCCCTGACGCACTCAGTGTGGAGAAGGGAGTTATCGATATCTCACAATTAGGTAATGAAGACAATATCAATAAGCTCGTGACAATGATAGAGAGGGTGTTTCAGTTTATGACGTCATAACCTCTTACAACTACAAAAGACAAATATTTCAGTAACACATTACACAACATACTATACAAACTAGCTTTATAGTACATCATAAAAGGATATACAATACTTATTGAAACAACAAGCACCCTCTCTATTTTACTATGTACTACCACCACCACCACTGCTGCTACTTATACTACTACTACTACTACTACTACTGCTACTACTACTACTACTACTACTACTACTACTACTACTACTACTACTACTACTACTACTACGACTGCTGCTGCTGCTGCTCTTGCTGCTTCTGCTACTACTACTACTACTACTACTACTACTACTACTACTACTACTACTAATGCTGCTGCTGCTGCTGCTGCTGCTGCTACTACTACTACTACTACTGCTACTACTACAACTACTATATTATTACTACTTGTATTACTGAACCATACCGTTGGAGATCACAATATGCTGAAAAACTTGATCGCCTATGTCAGCTGGTAAGACATTTGATGATGGTGACTACAATTACTATCTGTTGTTATATCTACTTTTTCCCGCTAACGTTAATATGGGTGGAGACTTCTGTTACTACCAATACTAATACTACTTCTATTACTTATACAGCCTATGACAATTATGTAAACCTAAGACAAAAGGAATACTACTCATACAATTACTTCATACACACGTGCATGTCTCTTTGCAAGTACAAAATATCTAATCTGTCTCGTGAATGCTGTTTTGGTATGGAACCTATCATGTTTGTGCCACGTGATACAATCGATTTGTCTCAGCAAGCACAAGCCGCGTGTTTTCCCGTCCACAGATACCCACCTATCGCTCATGCCATTGTTAGCGCATCTGATTTTTTAATAATTATTTGTTAATTAAAGATAAGTTAGCTGCATATCCTTTACAGGCGTAGCAGTTAACCCCAGTCCATTTTTCCGTCTATTTGTTTCTTTATTTTTATATATCACTCTTTATGTTTTTATGTTTTTTTTTTTTTCGTTTGAAGCTCTATGATCTGTAACAACGCTTTTAAAAAACAGCGATATTTTATTATTAAATATGTATAAGGAAACCTATCGTTGTGACGCTCGGTTCCACAAAAGACCATCATGTTCCGCCGGGAACCTGTCAAATTGATTAGTTTAATAAGAATATATAAGGGAAAAAACAATCGATAATTAAACCACCTTTCGCTCCTGGTGTACACCTCGAGGGATCACTGGACTACCTCTTACATCATCGCTCACTTTAACCACCACCGGTCCACTAGGGTACCCTCCCCTACAATTTAAGGGGTCACTTGACCACCCCTTGACCACCTCTTTACCACGTCATCGCTCACTTTAACCACCACGGTGTCACTACACGTACCCTCCCCTACAATTTAAGGGGT
Organism: Cepaea nemoralis; assembly: GCA_014155875.1. NCBI lineage: Eukaryota > Metazoa > Mollusca > Gastropoda > Stylommatophora > Helicidae > Cepaea > Cepaea nemoralis. Next base: position 36,844 of record JACEFZ010014236.1, read on the forward strand.
TACCTGACCACCACTTGACCACCTTTTGATCACATCTTGACCACGGCATTGCTCACTTTAACCACCGTATCACTATACGTACCCTTCCTAAAATCTAAGGGGTCACTTGACCACCCTTGACCACTTGACCACCTCTTGGCCACCTCTCTACCACGGCATCGCTCATTTTAACCACCACGGTGTCACTACACGTACCCTCCCCTAGAAATTAAGGGGTCACTTGACCACCCCTTGACCACTTTATCCCCTCTTGACAACCTCTTGACCACGCCTACTCTGATGAATCACTTGATCACGTCTACTTAAAAAAAGTCAGAAGTTATCACCCTTTGCGGTGCACACTGATAAATGCATTTGCTGATGATATTCTCGTGTATCGACAGGGTCGAGATAGACAGGCGGTTGCCAATGATATGCAGGGCGAACTAGATCGGATTTCCTCATGGTGTGCGGATGCCAGTGCCATTGTCAACCCCGCAAAGGCATCGGTTACATGGTTCTCCCTAAACAACCATACTGTGAACACAGACCTGCAGGCTGTGAGAATGGATAGGAGCATTGTGAATAGAACCCAGTCGATGACATATCTTGGCGTGAGGAGTGAGGCTTGATCTTAGCCTGTCTTTCAGAGATCATGTCGATTATGTCATAACGAAAGCTCGAAAGGGTTTGTCAGCAATGAGAGTTATGGCGACTACCAATATCGAGAAAAGACTGCTAATACTTCTGTTCCAAGGACTGGTGCTTTCACCCATCGAGTATGCCCTGGCCATCCTTACTGTCAGCCCTACACAGATTGGAAGACTTGAAAAGGTACAAAATGAGGCCATTCGCCTCATTTTGGGCTGCACGAGAGACACCAGCTGTGTAGCGATGAGATACCTCCTTGACTTCCCGACAATGAACCACAGGATCAAGATCTGGAGAGCTCGTGCATACTTGAAAATAAGTGCGGATGAGCAGCACCCTCTGCATGAAGATATATTCAGAGAAAAGGGCAACAAGCTAAAGAGGGGCAAATCATGGATGGGTCGGGCGGAGGATATCATCAGACAGGTCTGCAGTCCTACCAGTATCAACCCCGGCAAGGAATGGGTGCCTGTGCCTCCAGCTTTTAAGTGCACCTTCTCCTGCATTATCACACTTGACAGACGGTGCAGAGAACAGAATCCTGTCACTGTAAATGTAGAGGTCAACGCGCTCATCAATGAACACGCAGACAACCCCCAAGTGCTCATCTATATAGATGGATCTGTTGTAAAGAAGCAGAGAAGTGCATGGGCATTTACAGCCCGTTCAGTGGGCCGAACCGTCCAAGAATCCAGTGGTGCCCACACTATGCCCACAAGCAGCATGACGATGGAGGTAATAGCAGTAACACAGGCTTTCCTATGGCTAGAAGCACAGCATTATACCAACGTGTGTGTACTAAGTGATTCTTCTTCTTCTTCTTCTTTCGTTCGCTTGAAATATGTCTATAACTGCAGTGCTGTCTCTTGTATGAATTGAACTGTCTTTTTCAGTTCACACAGCGGTCCATACAGTTTATCTTCCACTGTCGTCTCTCTATGCCAGAAGGTTTGCCTAGATATGTTATATTTTGGGCAGTCTTGGAGTATGTGCTCTGCTGTCTGCGACGCCAATCCACATGTACACATGGCTGTTTCACCAATCTTGAATTTTGTATACATGTGGTTGCGTAATCTATTGTGCCCTGTTCTGAGGCGCAGAATAATGACTTGTTCTGGTCTATCCATAACGTGGTAGTCATCTTGAGCAGGTTTTGGTGGCTTTCTGACTGATTTGATCATTCTTTTCTTTTGGTGGTATGTTACAGTCACATCAGGCTGTTCTTCTTTGGCTCCTTCCTTAGCCAATTGATCAGCTCTGTCGTTCCCAGGTACTCCACAGTGGGATGGTATCCACTGTATGGTGACCTTATGCTGATTGCTAAGTTCGGAAAGTAGTGTCCTTAGTACTGGCAATTTCCCAGACAGGAGCGCCTCGAGTACTGATTTTGCATCTGTCAATAGCACCACAGGTTGTGTACCATTGCTGGTATTTAGTAATTTCTCTGTTGCTATCTTGATTGCCTCAATTTCAGCATCGTAGTTATGGCAGTACTTTCCTGTCGGTACTCTAGCTGTGTCCCTGGTATTATTTGGGTATTCTATGTACACTCCCGCTCCTCCATTTCGAACAGCATTTTGTGCTGACCCATCTGTGTAGACTCGGATCCAGAGGTCCTGTGGGTATTCTTCATCAAGGAAGCTGAGAGTGGCTGTTCTGCGCTGCACACTGTTCTGATCTTCCTTGTCAAATATTCCTCTCACTTTTGTCTGGATTTGTAGTGATAGTCTATGCTCATCTTTCCATGGAGTTCGCTCTGGAATAGTTGTTAGGGGGATACCAACTGTGGGCAGATCGGTGGTTTCTCTGCAGAGTCGTTTGGCCTGGTGGATAAAACTACTTCTTTTCAACCGCCCCATAGCTAGGTTTTCAAATCTGTTCTTCATAGGGTGGCCTGGCAAGCTGAGGAACTTTTCTGCTTGTATTAGCGTTTTCGTATCTCTGCGCTCACTCAGTGCTTGTGTCCTCCCCATCTTCTCCATTTCCACTATAGGGGTTGATCTCATCCCTCCTGTGGTGACTCTAAGTGCTTGATTTTGCACTTTGTCCAGCTCTTGTAGTGTGGTTTTTGCTGCCGAACACCATGCAGTTGACCCGTATTCCAGGTGTGGTCGTATGCTCTGTTGATAAACTTTGCTAAGTATTTTCCCACTGGCTCCCCATGTGGTTCCACTTAGCTTTCTCAGGATGGCTATTTTCCTTCTGGCTTTTGCTACTGCTTTGTTGATGTGCTTTCTCCATGTCAGCCTGCCATCAAATGTTACTCCAAGGTATGTTGGTTCTTTATCTTCTTGTAGGGGTGTTCCATTTATCTGGATGGTCCCTGCCTTTTGTTTTGGAGAGAGGGTAAATAGGGTGGTGCTGCACTTGTCAGTGTTTATGCTGACACACCATCTATTTGCCCATGCAACAAATGTATCTACAGCTCTTTGTAGTAATCTGGTGGCCACTGATGCATGTTCATGTGTGCTCCATAGAACCAGGTCATCGGCGTACATTGCGGCTTTAATTCCATGCGGTAGATTAGCAACGAGATCATTGATGAAGATTAGAAAGAGTGTGGGGGACAATACTCCGCCCTGGGGAACTCCGTGACGCAGTAGTACTTTCTTGCTCTTTAGTCCGTCTATCTGTACTCGGGCTCTTCTGTTGTGCAAGTATGCTTTCACCCATTTGTACATTCTTCCATTGACTTTGCAGTTTCTCAGTTTATTCATCAGACCTTCTTTCCAGACTTTGTCAAAGGCTTTCTTCAAATCTATCCATGCCGCAAGCACCAGCTTCTTCTCTTGGAATGCATCCTCAATTTCTTGAGAGAGGTAGGTTGTCTGATCTTCCGTAGAGTAGCACTGCCTAAAGCCAGCCTGCTGTGGCACAAGGATGTTTTTACTTTCAATGTACCACTGCAGTCTGTGATTGATGATGCGCTCCAGTGTTTTGCAGAGACAGCTGGTGAGGCTAATTGGTCTGTAGCTAGAGGCAATGGAACTATCTTTCCCTGATTTTAGGAGGGGTATCATGATTGCTTCTCTCCAGGCTTGTGGAACACTGCCTAAGGTCCAACTGTTATTGAAGATCTGCAACAGCTTTGCTTTGGCCTCTGTTCCTAGGTTCCTGATCATTTCATTGGAGATACCATCAGCTCCTGGTGACTTTCTCATTTTCAGTTTTGATATGGCTAGCTCCAGTTCGCTGATTGTGATGGGTGTCTCCAGAACCTCATGTACTATTTCCTTCTGTCCTGTATGTTGCAGTTTCTCTCGAATCTCCTGTTGTTTCTCTGGACTAATTTTGATATTGTTATCTTGTGCGAATGAGTCCGCAAAATGGTCAGCTGCTTGCTTTCTTGTTAAGATGTTTCCATCTTTATGTAGAGCAATTTTTGAGTTTCTCCCTGTGCCCTCATCGTTAAGTTGTTTTATTAGCTTCCACAATTTCCTTGTGTCTCTTTCAAAGTTCAGAGACTCTGTTTTTTCCTGCCAGCTTTTCCGTCTAGCCTGCAGCTTGGCCCTTTGAAATTTGGCTTTTGCATGCTGGAATTTATTGTGGTGCTCTTGGCTGGGTGTGGCCTCTGCTTGCTTTCTACATACTTCCACATCATTATGCAACTGTTCCAGTTCACTACTCCAGTAGGGTTTATATTGTTTACGGGCTCCTCTTGGTACTGTTTCTCGCGCTGCCTGTAGTATGCATTTCCCAAACTCTTCAACTACTTTATTTATGTCTTTCTCAGTGTTCAGGTTTCTAACCAGTATGCTGGTGCGATGCTTGTACACTGCCCAGTCTGCTTTCTTGTAGTTCCACCTCGAGAGGGTGCTGCTTTCACTTACAAGCTCATTTTCTACAGTTAGAAAGACTGGTCGATGGTCACTGCCACCTAGTTGTTTCCCAACAATTCGTGTAATGTTCCACTCCAGGTCTGGTGAATGAAAAGCCAGGTCAGGTGTAGTTGTAGAGTGCCATGATCTCGAGTAGAAAGTATGTGGGTCGGACGGCTTGTTAACCAAGATGAATCTATTCTCATCCTGCCAGTCTTCCAGTCTCTCTCCTCTCTGGTCCATGTGATCATAGCCCCAACTCTGCGAGTGGCTGTTGAAATCGCCGCACACAATCATTTTTTCTGTTAATGGTAGTGTGTCCAGTGCCTGTGGACGGTCACTTGGACAGTAGTAATTGATCAGATGTAGGTCTGTATAGCCTGTTTTAAGTCTAAGTGTCTGATACTCAGCCCCTTCCATATAGACTTCGATTTGGGAAGCAGTGATGTTATTTTTTACAAGGGTAAGTATCCCACCTTTTCGCCTGTCCTTTCGGTCAGATCGGTAACACTGGTAGCCTCTGATTTTGAAGGCTATATTTTTGTTGAGGTGAGTTTCTTGCAAGCAACATATGCTTACTTTTTCTTTGTCCAGGATGTTTTCTAATTCTACTTTTTTGTTGCTGACTCCCTCCGCATTCCAGTGCATTATTTTAAGTCTTAGTTTAGTATGGCCAGCTGTTCTATTCTCATGTCCTCTGGCTCCACAGGACATCTGAGAAGGACCTCCAGTAGTTGGGGTTGGACCCTTTCGAGACATAGGGTCCGGCACTGCACCTGCCTGGGGGTCCAAAGCAGGGCGAGCACCATAACGTTTAGCAGCAGTCGACATATTCCATTTTGCGTAATTGCGTGGCATCCTGATTTCTGTGGTGCGCCTCCTGGCTGGTTGCCTCCGTCTTCAGCACCTTTCCTTTGCTAGAGCAGACTGTGGTCTCACTCGAGTTTAGATGTGTACACACGCACACACGTGTCTGCACATGCATGTATATGTATACACATCTAGAGCACACTGGTTATTTTCCGGCGCCAGATACTCGCCGTCGCCCCTTCTCCTGTTAGTTAAAACAGTTCCGCCACGTGAAGGCCAGGAGTTGGACTTTTGCTGCAGAGGTTATGTATTCACGAGCCATTGGGGTATTTAAGCAATGTTGGGCGCTCACCCCAACACTGCGCCCCGGCTACATACAGCAATTTGGAACCACTAAGTGATTCAATGAGCATGATTTGGAAGGTCGAAGCTGGATCAGTACGTAGACAGTAGACTGAGTCGCTGAGGAAGTGTGTTGTTCGTAAAGTCACCTTCATCTTTGTCCCGGGACATGCGGGAGTCGAGGGAAATGAACGAGCTGATAAACTGGCTGGCTCTGCACCCCCTGCAGATGGCCAGCCCATGGATCGTGTCGATATTATTAACGTCCTTAAAGACATGTCGAGAACAGAAGACTTTGACGTCAGTGAATCCACATCGCTGTCCAGGATGAAAGACTTGGGAGTAAGAATTGGCACGGCCAGACACGAGAGGTACATCGGGAAAACGAGGTGCCTCGTTAACCAACACAGAACTGGCACTATTAGCCACCGAACGCCGATGCACATGCTTGGAGGGGGGGGGGGAGGATCTGAGCACCTATGGATATGTCCGGAGTGCAATGAAGATACCCCAACTGATAACTGATTGATAAATGCTAAAAATATATTTCAATTTGCGGTGCAAAATCGATAAATTGTTGATCTGTATAAAGAATGTGCACCGCAAAAAAAAAAAAAAAAAAAGAGGCGGCTTTCTGATTTACTATATTACTATGGTCGAAAGTCTGAGACAGGATGGTATGGTGATGGTGCTATTCGTGTAGAGATATGTGGGTACGGTGTACGTGTACGTTGTGCTGAAGACGTTGAGTCTCAAGGGATAGTCGGTTATTAAAACGACTGGGCGAGGCTGCGGATGAAGGCCACGTGCTGGCTATGGAACAATCAAAACGACGAGTGGGACACATCGATGGAGACCAGATGGTTCAGGTCTGTGCATGCAATGCAAGGTATAATATATCTATCACCCAAGTCAAAGCGTGTATTTGTTGGGTAAGTGCGAAAGACAATGAAAATGTTTGGAAGTCAAGGTGCGAAAGCATGATAGTAGAAAAACACCCGGGAGTCATAATCCGGGCGGACCAGCCCGAAGAGTGCCAAGAAGGTAAAGGGGCTGAAACACTAGCCAAAGAGGGAAGCCTCCTGTCATGCTTGATCCTAGATGAGTTTATGTCACTATGAACATCGAGCGAAACTTATAAGCCATAAACAGTACCATGTCTCAGAAACTAAATACGTTGGCTACACTAGATATGGCCATATAGGCCGAAGAAGCTTTCAATGGTTAGAAGGCAATACACACCACGAATCCAACTGGGCCAATACACCACACAGCACGGCTCTTGCAATATGTAGGACTGAGAGACCATTAAAAAAAAAAAAATAACGTCCCTAGTGGCTTGGAAAGAACAGCGATGGAAGGTGTGGTTTATGAAGACAGAGGCAAAAGTCGACCAGCAGGAAGATGGACCAGGACATTGTAGACTCCTTGGCCATTAGGCGAGAGAAATTGCCAGAGATCAAGAATTTTTCCGTTGGACCGTGATAAGAGCGACGTTCTGCAAAGGACTTCTTTGCTACATGAATCATCATCATCATCATCATCATCATCATCATCAACATCATGTGCCCTGCCAACTAACGTAGGCGTCCATGTCTCTCCACAGATCTCGGTCCTTGGTGTTCTGGATCAACTCGGTTGATATCTCCATGCCACCGCCTCAGTCCACTCAACAACATTTCTCTCGGCCTGCCTCTGCCTCTTTCCCCCCATTGATCTTTCAAGTCGTCACTATTTTTCCAATGCCCCTCTTGAGATGAGTTGAGTTAAGAACCGACATCACTGCACTCAGGACATTCCCATACGTGCACAGTCCCCTCGTTCAACAGCCAGCGAAGAGTCGTACTACTAATCGTTCCCACCGCTATCTGATTTAAAGTTCTCCTGGTCTTCCCTCTGTTTTGAGATTCTTCCAGAACCCCTGCCGATCCCCCGCAATCTCATTCTTTCCACATTTGGGTTCTTAATCTGTTCCTCCGCCGTCTCCATCTGCCCCTCTTCTATCACGTGATCAAAGTTACCTCTGAAGTCGGAGTGGGTTCGCCTGATGGCGGGGAACACTGTTAACAGAGAAAGCTAATCCACACGCAAAATTCAGTCTATCATTACTAATAGTAGTGTGTATGGACTATGCTTGAGTTGAAAGCGAGCGAGCGCAAAGCAAACCAAACAAACATGACCAAAGAATACTATTTCTCTCCTTCCTATCGTTATCACTCATAAGTCGACAGGGTCGACCTCATTGCACCGGGTTTTATCCCATATGGTTCTGTCTCTTTCCACAGCGCGGGCTGCTGAAAGCGTCACATAAAGCACACACTCCGTAGCTCCAGCAACGACCCCAGGAGTCTTCGAAAATATGCACTCGTGAACCGAAGGACGTGGCTCTGAATCGAACCCACAACCTTCGGAGCCCGAGTAAGATGACTTGACTACTTCGCCACGGAGACTCCTTCTTATAGTTGTACAATGTTCTACTTCCATTAGCCTCTTCAAGGCAATCGTTAGTCACGCTGGCAATCTATATATTGTATTAATGTATTCCCAACAATCGTCTCCACATCTCCGTTGCTCAAAACCACATCTCCGTTGCTTCCGAGCTATATCTAATTTGTTCATTTACCTTCCTCCCCACGACGCTTGACGGCAGAAGTGGAAGATGATGATGATGATGATGACCTTCCATGGTTTACTGCATGACGAAGCCATGAGTGCAACTCAACTCACTGGATAATGCTGTAGGCCTATCTCTATGTGCAATGTTGATAGTGTTTAGTGGGTTCTAATATCCACTTCTATCCTTGGCTTCTGTGGATGTATTAATCATGCTATTTAACGGTTTCACCGATACCTACAACTGGTGTTCTATAGTTTGATGATGTTACCTCTATGTTACCTGAAGTGCTGCGAGCCGTGACACCACGCAGGCCCGGCGAGATGTGGCGGTGGTTGGCGAGATGAAGCCCGAGAAACATGTTGTCAAGTGAAGCCACTCTCTGTATGGCGGTCTGCAGACACTGAACTCTGCTCATGTTTCAGGCATGAGATACTCCCACGGGTCTGTTTGTTTGCATTTAGCGGCAACCGCAGCTTATAATTGATGGTTTTATGAGGGTAGAAACAGTCCCTTCTTGAAAGGAAGCAACATGTCAGCTGTAAAGATGCTTTCAGTAGACTTAGCCGAACTGAGTTTGGACCGTGTTGATAACGAAATATCAACGCGTCTGAAGGTAACGATTCTACAAACAGAAATTCTCTTAATGAATTGTATTGTTACTGTTTGATTGATAAACTTCTTTCATTGTTTCCATTAAATTTGGTGAACGTGTCGAGGTCCATGAATAAAGTATTTCACTACATATGTGACATGACATGTTTATTTTCATTTCATCATACACAACTGTGACATCAACTCATTAATTATTAAAACATCGTCATGATTTGCGATTTATAAAATTTATTCACAACTGACGGTAGTACTTTAGTAGTAGTAAGTACTGTCTAGGAAATGTAGTTAGGTACAATACACCACTTGATGACTGCATCTGTAGTATATAAGTATAATTCATCATAGTATACTATATCATACTATATGTGTGGAAGTGTAGTATATTGTATATTATGGGAGACTTTAATCATAGTCGGATTATGAATAAAGCTCAGTTTTATTCATAGTCAAATTGCCGGAATTAACAAACATGTCACCGCGTCTGCTGAATAGTCAATTTTAGTTTTAGCCAGTAAGAAGGTGGTTAATTTGGGCGATATTTCATTTGGCAAATAAAATTCACGTTAAACAAAGACATCTATTGAATCTATCGATTCCAACACTTCATCACACCGTTGCTGCCTGGAGGATGACCCCCCCCCCCCCCCCTCCCTGCAGTTTTCGCAGACTCATAGAGCACACTTTATTCACGAACTTCGAATTTCCCAGTTCTATATTTTAGTTCCTAATGTTTAATATTTTTTATTAAACAGTCGCTTTCACTCAATTAATTGCTAAACAATGAAAAAAAAATATCGCCTCCCTGGCAGGTAATCGAACCTCGAGCTCCCGCATAACAGGCAAAGGCACTTACCACTATGCTACTAAGGACACAATTATGAATCAACGAAAATTTAAAATATAGCCACACGCATGTCCCGATGACGTCACATACTTTAATTCACATGACTTGCTAAATCACGTAACCAGCCGGGACAGTTCAACTATGATTGATTGATTGATTGATTTAGGAACCGACATCACAGCATTCTGGACATTCCCATAAGCGCTCCGTCCCATCCTCAGCATTATACATAGTCGGATTATGAATAGTCACTTCGATATATTATTGCATGGGAATTTACAGTAATCATGTTGTTATACTTTAAACATCTTTATTCGTTAGCAGTTTACATGTTCACTTAATTTATTTGAATAATATTTAATATTGTGAATGGAATTTAGCTATAGTGATGGTAGTAGTTTGGTGGAGGGATTCTGTATTTAAAATCGAATAAGAATGACGTAGACTCCTTAAACTGTGAAAATGAAAAGAGAAAACAAAGTGAGGATTACACACCAGAGAATAGTTAGTTACTTACTTCGTCGACAGATCATCATCATTGCACATCGAACCATTCAGTCCATAAGTGCTCGGATCCCCTCAGCAAATCCCGCAGCGTACAGTGGCTAACGACACCAGTTCTGTGTTGGTTTATCAATCTTCTTTGGCTTCCTGCGTAGTGTTTGTTTGGCCACACCAGAGAATGTTAGTTAACAAGGTAGACAAAAACTGACTAGGATGTTTAAAGTTCGAACAGGAGGGCACCGAGGACTCAAGCGTGCACCTTCTTAACATTGGCTCAGATACACTGCCACTATCAACTGTAGAGGATCAAAGCAAACCCCAGAATACATGGTTCAAGACTGCCCATAATTTGCTACACTGAGAATGGAAATCTGGTCCACATATAGTTATAAAGAAAATATCTAAAGATGATCATCGTCAAGTGCCCCACCAGCTAGCAGTGTCATTCATGTCTCTCCATAGATAGCAGTCTTTGGTGTTCTAGATCAACTCTGCTGATGATATCCTCCAACCACTCAGTCCATCCAGGTTATAATCCAAAGGTTATAACCAGACAAAACAAAAGCGAATAATATTGAATAAAAGTTCCCTGGGCCCCCCAAGGGGGAATTAAAGAATAGTGACACTGTAGACCTTATGTGCATGTTGTAAATAACTAAAATCAGCCAACATCCAACCAACAATGAACAGACCTACAAAGGTCATGGCATGCATGGTCGTGAGCCTGTATTTCACTAGAAATCTCAAAGGCAAAAGAAGAAAAGTTCCCTACCATCAGGGAAACACACAAAAGTTTCAGCCTCAAATATTCCTGCTTCGTATCCTTTAAGAGTTAACACTAGAATTGCACAATACAAAGAGTGATAATGGATCAGGCCACAGGAGTTTGTCGCTGCTCTACACTGACATCTTAATTATTCAGGGACTACAGATTTAAGTAATAGCAGTAGACGAAGTTGAGTATAGCAGGCTGCTGGCAGCATCTTGTAATGGATCATATATAGATGTCCTTGGTAAAATGACAACTTAAGCACCTGTGCCTTTAAAAAATTAGAAGAAAGGAAAATCAAATCAGCAGATTTAAACAATAGCAAAACTAGGATTTCTAAAATGATCTATAAAAATATATAGAAGCTAATAAAGAATTTGGAAAACAAATAAGTGACTAAGTGCTTGACAACATTGTCATGACTGGAAAGATCAGTGGTAAAAAAGGCAGGAGCAGACTGAAAGAAAATGCTAGACGGACTGGGATGGTGGCATGGAGGGATATCATCAGTGGAATGGATCCTGAACACCAGGGACTGAGGCCTGTAGGGTTGTACGAGTGCCTACCCCAGTTGGCACTGCATGTGATGATGGTGCTGTTCACAACTGTACTAGATTACATTATGTGAAAGACCTTTATGATGATATCAGAGAAGAGTTGAGTTGCTAAGAACCAACATCACTACACACAGGACATTCCCATACACAGTGCGTCCCCTCGTTCAACAGCCAGCCAAGTCATGCTACTAATCGTTCCCACCGCTATCTGATTGAAAGTTCTCCTGGTCTTCCCTCTGTTTTGTTTTCCCCTGCTGATACCCGGCAATATAATTCTTTCCACACACAGGTTCTCAATCTGTTCCCCCACCTTCTCCACCTGGTCCCCCAGGCGCTCAACCACCTCTCTCTTGTCCATAGCTACAAGAGAAGAACAGTGTGATATTAATAATAATAATGGACCATTGATTTTGAAGATGGAAGTTAAGAATGCTCTTAACCATATGAAAACTGGCAAGACCCCAGGTTCAGACAGCATCACAATGGAAATGATTAATGCTTTAGAAGAAAATGGAATACCAAGACTGATGAACACAATATATGATACTGGAGATATACCTCCTGAATTATGTAATTCTATATATATTGTCATTCTGACCAATAAAAAGATGTCAATTGAAACGAGAAAAAGAGTGTTGAGGGGATACATAGAGCCTGTTCTTTTGTATGGATGTGAAACTTGGACAATGAGCAGTCAAGCTGAAAAGCATCTGATGGCTGCAGAAATGTGGTTTCTAAGGAAAATGCAAAGAATACCATGGACAGACAGAAAAACCAATGACCAAGTACTACAGGAGACAAATGAACATCGTAGACTGATTAGAGAAATTAGACGTAGACAGTCAAAATTTTTTGGACATGTTATGAGAAGAAATGGGTTGGAGAACTTAGTGACAACTGGCAAGATCGAGGGGAACAGACCAAGAGGAAGACCGAGAGGAAAATACCTGGATGGCTTGGCCACATGGCATGGACGAGACAGGAACACTGAGCTGATCCACGACACTGGTGATCGAGTGAAATGGGGAGTCATGACCGCCCACGCTTTCCGGCATGGCACATGATTGATTGATTGATATATATTGTAATCCTGAAGAAATTAGGAGCCTTGGCATGTATTCAACATCGAACAATTAATATAATGAGCCCCTGGGAAGGTTAACCTGGTCAACAAACACCTGCAGAAGTAAGATGTGTTGGCCTAAAGGCACAGTATCGCAGCTCCACTGTAAATAGGCATAATACAATCACATCCACACACAAAAAAAGACCCCGGATGAATGCAGAAGTATAATGAACCACACTGCTAGAATGTGTCTTGAGATAAACTTAAATGCAACTCATCAACAATAAATGGTCCAGGGTGACACAAAATCTAGCAACATACTGAAGCAGAAAATGAACAGCAATCAAAGACTCGAAGCCAGTCGATGCAATCATAAAGGCAATATTTATTTGCCGGAGTTGAACATGTTACAGATTCATCAATCAATACATTAGTTCCGATTTATGATTACCGTGCCTGTTATGGCCAGGCAGGACAATAAAGAAACATGGTTCGATTGAAATCGTAAACAATCGAAGACATTAAAATATCTATAATCATCATGTCCCGGAACTTCTGTCCTTGGCTATCCTATCTATGCACCAGCCTGTTTCACTTGCTGAGTCCCGTTCCAGTATTGTCGCATTTGTCCGTGGCTTTCTGATCGATATACATCTTGAATTAATAGCATCATTAGTCTTTCTAATATCTGTTGGTCATCGGTGTAAGTGTCCAGCCAGTATATAAGTTCTCTCCTTGCTGAGAATGGAATTGAGCTACCTCGTTGTTCAAGCTCCAAGATCTGACTGTTTGTTGTTGTTGACAATGTTCTTGATGTATTCTGTTTTTTTACGTCAGCCTTCTAGTTTCTACCACAATTTGGTTCACGATTTTCTCACTAAATTTCTATTGCGCCATATCAACTGCACTGCTACTTGGCACACACCACAAAGATTTTGCTAAGAATGATTATGCAAAGAGTTAGGAAGAAAATACAACCTGAAATAGGACAACAATGTGGGTTTATAGAAGGCAAGGGTATAGTAAATGCTATGTATATGCTGAGAACTTTAATTGAACGTTTTATACAAGTAAACAAAAACCGACATCTTTGCTTTATTGACTACACAAAGGCTTTCGATAAAGTTAGACTTGTTAACATGACGTAGATGCTTGCAGATCTACAAATTGATGGGAAAGACCTTAGACTTGTCAAAAACATATTGGAAACAACAAGCAGCCATAAAGATTGATAATGAAGTAGGTCAATATCAGCTTATTAAGAGAGGTGTGCGACATGGATGTTATAATGTCTCCAGATCTTTTTTCCTTTTACAGTGAAAATATCTTCAGAAATTTAGAACACATGAGAGGAATCACCAATGGGGGATGTAGCATCAATAACATTAGATATGCGAATGATACAGTAGTGATTGCAGGCAATGAGCATGATCTGCAACACTTAGTAGATGTGGTTGTTGCACACAGTGAACAACTAGGGTTAGAATTAAATTGTAAGAAGACAGATTATGGTAGTCACTAGGAAGGAGGAAACACCACAATGTAATATACAAGTAAATGGGAATATACAAGTGAATTGGTACAATTATCTCATAATATCTGATGGGAGATCCTCGAAGAGATCAGAACAAGAATTGCCATGGCGAAGATAACATTTTGCAAGAGGGAAAACGTATTGACCAATAAAAAGTCATTTGCAAAGAAAAAAACTGTTGAAGAACCTGTACTTTTGTATGGATGTGAAGTGTGGACAATGAGTAGATAAGCTGAAAAACATCTGATGGCTGTGGAAATGTGGTTTCTGAGTAAAATGCGAAGAACACTATGGACAGACAGAAAAACCAATGACCAAGTCCTACAAGAAACAAACAAAACCATAAACTGATTAGAGAAATTAGACGTAGACAGTCACAATTTTTTGGACATGTTATAAGAAGAAATAAATTGAAGAACTTGGTGACAACTGGCAAGATCGAAGGGAAAAGAACTAGAGGAAGGCAGAGATGTAAAAACCAGGATGGCTTGGCCAAGTGATATGGTCGAGACAGGAACACTGAGCTAATCCATGACTCTGGTGATCAGTGAAATGGCAAAACGTGACCGCCCATGCTTCTCAGCCTGGCACATGATGATGAGATTTTCATAGTTTATAAAAAGAACACACACATGCACATTTTTGTTGAAAATGTCATATATTGAATTGTCCATCATTTGTTTCTCTACAGAGTGACGAAGAGTTAGACAGACTGACAGTTGATCCACACCTGACGGGCATTGAAAGAGCTGTATATTTGCTCAGGTAATTAATTAATACATATTCTCTTTGCATTCATTTAAAGTTTGATACGCATATCAGTATGGCACATGATAATGATAAGGGAAACATCAGAGGCATGTATGAAGGGATAAAGAAGGCATGCAGTCCAATAATTAAAAGAAGTGCACTACTGAAAACCTTAAATGGCGAAATCATCACTGATAAGAAACTGCAGATAGATAGATGGGTAGAGTACTATTAGTCGCTTTACTGAAGCGAACCCAAACTGGTAGATGATGCCCTCAATGCCAACTCTTGACCACCTGGACACACTTCCCACCATAACAGAAGTTTTCTATTAATGAACTTGCATCTGGCAAGGCTGCAGGTAAGGAGGGGATTCCAATTGAGATTATCGGGAGTGGGCTAGAGACACTCTACAGATCCACCAGCTAATAAATCATGCTCGTGAGAAGGAAAAGTCCCACAGGATTTCAAAGATTCAAGCATCATATCACTGTACAAGAACAAGGGGGATCAGAATGACTGTAACAACTATAGGGGTATCTCACTTCTGTTTATCATTGGGAAAATATTTGCCAGAATTATTCTGTGCAGACTTCAAGAGAGATAAGAAATAGTCTACCCTTAATCACAGTGTAGTATTTGGCGGAACCGGTCTGCCATCGATATATTTTCATTGTGACAGCTGCAAGAAAAATTCCTTGAAAAGAATCAACCACTATTTATTGCTTTCACCGATCTCACAAAGGCATTTGATTTGGTCAGTCGTGAGGGTCTGTTCAAGGTACTAAAGAAGATCTTCTGTCCATCGTAGAATTGTTCCACACAGGCATGAAGGGCATAATCACGTTTGATGGTGCATCAAAGAGTTTGAAATTAAGCGTGCATTTAAGCAGGATTGTGTACTTGCTCACACCCTCTGTGGAATATACTTTCACTTCTACTGAAATATGTCTTTCATGATCAGGATGACGGTATATACATTCACTCATGCTCAGATGGCGGCCTCTACAATACTCAGAGATTGAAGGCCAATACCAAATTTAGGAGGGTATTGATCAGAGAGTTGCTTTTCACAGATGATGATGCAATTACAATGATGCTTAACTCCACTCTGAGGAAGAATTACAATGTCTACTATCTGCATTCTCCAATGCTTGTTATGAATCTGGTTTAACAATTCGCAAAAAGAAGACACAAATTATGACACAAATGGCGTACCATCAATCTTTACTGACGATGCAGAGCTGGAGTTAGTAGACCATTTCACATATCTAGGATCAGAGGTAAACAATAAATTATCCCTAGATCATGAAATCATCAGGATTGGTAAGGCAGCAACAATAATGACCAAGTTAACAAAAAGTCTGGAAGAACAGGAAGCTTACTGCCAAAACGAAAGTCCTGGTCTATTAAGCCTGTGTCCTTAGTACTCTTCTTTATGGCTGTGAAGCCTGGTCAGCTTACTCACACCAAGAGAAACAGCTTTCCTATGCAGTGTCTGTGAAGAATACTTGATATTAAGTAGCAAGACATCACACAAATAACAGACGTATTGGAAAGATCGGGCAGTGTGAAGATTTGTTCCATGCTTCAGTCTTCATAGAATTAGATACATTAAGACACATTAGGAGGATGGATGATGGTAGAATTCCAAAGCCCCAGGAATGCTAACCTGGTCAAAAATACATGCACAAGTCGGATGTGTTGGCTTAAGGGTCTAGGCCCAAGGGTGCATAACAATACACCACAACTACATCTGAAAAAACACTCCGGATGAATGCAGAAGAATAATAATTCCAAAGGCCATCTTGTTTGGTGAATTAAAGATGGGTAAAAGATCTAGGGGTCAACCTCTAGTACGATAAAGATGTGATCATGTTGGATGGAGGGTAAAAATCAGAAATGGAAATGGAATAAATACAAAGAAGAAAATGATTGCAGGTAGGTCACACACTGAGCGTGTGAGACATCAGATAGTGCGTGATGGTGGAAATGACAATGTGTTCACATGCATCCATTGTGGATGAACATTTACAGTGCGAATTGGTCTGATCAGTTACATCCACTACCGCCATGGGTTTGTCAAGATGGCAAGGTGCCACTAATAAACATATAATACCTTACCTAGTGGATATATACACATATACATATAATACTTCACACAGTAGATATATACACATATACGTATAATACCTCGCACAGTAGATATACAAATATATGTATAATACCCTCACACAGTAAATATATACACATATACATATAATACTTCACACAGTAGATATATACAAATATATGTATAATACCTCACACAGTAAATATATACAAATATAAAAATAATACCTTACCCAGTAGATATATACAAATATATGTATAATACCCTCACACAGTAAATATATACAAATATATGTATAATACCTCACACAGTAAATATATACAAATATATGTATAATACCCTCACACAGTAAATATATACAAATATATGTATAATACCTCACACAGTAGATATATACAAATATATGTATAATACCTCGCACAGTAAATATATACAAATATAAAAATAATACCTCACAGTAGATATATACAAATATATAAAAAATATCTCACAGTAGATATATACAAATATATGTATAATACCTCGCACAGTAGATATACAAATATATGTATAATACCCTCACACAGTAAATATATACATATATAAAAATAATACCTTACAGTAGATATATACAAATATATGTATAATACCTCACACAGTAAATATATACAAATATAAAAATAATACCTCACAGTAGATATATACAAATATATGTATAATACCCTCACACAGTAAATATATACATATATAAAAATAATACCTTACAGTAGATATATACAAATATATGTATAATACCTCACACAGTAAATATATACAAATATAAAAATAATACCTCACAGTAGATATATACACATATACGTATAATACCTGACACAGTAGATATATTCAAATATACATATCTTCTTTCTTCTTCTTTGCGTTGAAGTGTTTTTTCAGATGTGATTGCGGTGTGTCTAAGTTATGCGCCCTTGGGCCGAAACCCCTAGGCCAACACAGCCGGCTTTAGCGTGCTTTTTTGACCAGGTTGCATTCCTGGGAGACTCTCACTTTTGCGGTACCGTCCACAACCCAGCTGGCCAAGTTGGAACGGTCGAAGACTTAACGGTCATCCCTCAAAAGAAGGCAGGGACAGTCCATGTCATTTTCCGCCATCCAGTGTGGCTACCATATTTGAAGGGCCGACACATAGCGCCCTGGTGCTGGGCTCACCGAGGGAATCGTCACGTCCTACTCATGGCTGCTTTAATTCCTCACTTCAATATATTGGGCATTTCGTTCATCCCGTGCCGTTCCCGCACAAACCAGACTGGTCTGCAATCGGTATCCACTCAGCGAGTTTTCGGTTTGGACATGTGCTTGTCGTTGTGCCTGTCAGAACTGTTCCAGACACGTGGACATTCGGAAAACTACCTAGTCAGAGCTGTTCCGAACAAGAGCAGCATTCGGAAACTAGGTAGCTGTTCCTAGCACGAGGGAAGACTAGTTAGAGCTTTTCCGGTCACGAAAGACATTTCACTCAGACGTAATTGCGCAGTGCCAATTTTTATTTTGCTGCCCGTAGACTGGCACTTCCGTCTTCAGCGGGCATTTTTAATGAGGTTAGCCTTCCTCAGGTTTCGAGACAAGTTAGACTCTTTATTTCGACTTCCACACAGCAAGCTTTTGCTTTGGGCTGCCACGTAATGGATTCGCAAGCCAAGCGTTCCATTTCGTATCGAGACAATTTTCCACCTTTGACTACACTCACTCCATGAGTACGGTTACAGACTTTCATCGGAATGTGCGACCAAGGTGATTTTCCACCTTTAGTACTCGCTCACGAGGTAGGCTACATGTGTTGCTGGCTCAGCACCTTACCTCCATGCGTCTGTGGGCGAGAAATGACCAGGTCCTCTCATCCGGGGATCCCTCATATCCCCCAGCTACAAGCCATCGAACGAGTATCTGCACCAAGCATGTAGCATGCTCAGCACATCACCTCAATTTTGATGTAGTATGTGTCAGCCAGGCTCTCACATCCGAGGGTTTATGGCGTAGAGACTTTCAGCCATACCCCTCGGCTGAGAGCCTTAGAGGTTGTGTCCGAACTGAGATTATTGGCATCGTTCGCCTGCTTTAGACTGCTATCCTCAGTCTACCTGCAGAGCAGCAGGTTGTATCTCTCTTAGTCTGGTCCCTATCCCAAGAGCTGTCCAGTATGTAGTTAATATTCATCGGCATAGCACTTGGGGTCAGTGGGACACAAGCTCCCCCACCACGGCAAGGTGGAGACACATCGGGGGAGCAGGAACAACAGGCAGTGAACCGGTGCGAGCCGGACCGCCCGCCTGCACCTGAGATCCAACTACGAGCTTTTTAACTACAAACAACTTTAATATACACTATTGGATCTGGAATTACTGCGGCTGCTGGCACCAGACTTGCCCTCCAATAGATCCTCGTTAAAGGGTTTAAAGTGTACTCATTCCAATTACAGGGCCTCGATAGAGTCCCGTATTGTTATTTTTCGTCACTACCTCCCCGTGCCGGGAGTGGGTAAGTTGCGCGCCTGCTGCCTTCCTTGGATGTGGTAGCTGTTTCTCATGCTCCCTCTCCGGAATCGAACCCTGATTCCCCGTTACCCGTTACAAACATGGTGGGCATGTCACGTACCATCGACATTTGATAGGGCAGACATTTGAAAGATGCGTTGCCAGCACATAAGGCCATGTGATCAGCACAAAGTTATCCAGAGTCACCAGTGGGAACGCCGTGCCCCGCGAAGGGCAACAGCGATTGATTTTTGAACTAATAAAAGCGCTCTTTCCATGAGGGTCGGAGCTTGGTAAGCATGTGTTAGCTCTAGAATTGCCACAGTTATCCAAGTAGGATCGTGTTATCTAAGGAACCTCGACTGATTTAATGAGCCATTCGCGGTTTCACTGTGAGACAGTGTGAACTTAGACATGCATGTCTTAATCTTTGAGACAAGCATATGACTACTGGCAGGATCAACCAGATATCTTTCGGACAGACGGACTATTCACGCACATGCAGGCCAAGAGTAGCATCGCTAAAGTGCGCCCTACTGGTACAAAGTGATACATGTAAAACCACTGGACGCCTACCGACAAACTTTCAAGCTACGCCGGCAGGACTAATCGAAAAGCTATACCAGCTTACTGACTGCAAGCCCACTACTCATCGAGAGAGAGTGGGCGCTTATTGAGACTTTGTTGAACGGTCGTACAAATTTGCTCCTTTGCCCGCTCAAACCACGACCCTAGCTGCACGATGCGGTTACATTCTCGAAACGTCTGCCTCGCTAACTTGCGTTGGCTGGGAAGATCCCATTTTGGTGCACCTCATACAGCCATCCAAAACAACGAACGCTAGACGCGGGACTGATCTTGCGAACCAGACTAGCCCTCACCAAATATACATATAATACCTCACACAGTAGATATATTCAAATACATATACATATATAAAATACCTCGCACAGCAGGTATACAAATACAGTTGAGTCCACTTAAGTCGAACTCGGATAACTAGAATTTCGCTTAAGTCAACGTTATAGGCTTGGTCCCGGCCAAGATCCTTCATCTTTGTATAAAAATTCCTGATAAGTCGAATTCGGTTAACTCAAATTTTCGGATTAGTCGAACATAAAAATGAATTACCGACTATATAAATGTTCACTTTTAAGTCGAACTGTTAATTTCACACCCCCCAAAAAAAATTGTTTCGCGAAAGAATGTGTATTTTTAGTCAGCCCGGAGAACAATCTCGCTCATAATATGTTGCAACATGTCAACAATGGCTGCTAGTGGATGAAAGCTTAAAACTTTGACTTTAAAAAGAAAGATTGAGCTGTTGGAAGAGGTTGAACATGGTGGGAAGAAGACAGTGGACATAGCTAGAGAATTTGGGATTCCAACGACGACACTTTCCGGCATTTTAAAGCATAAAGACAGCTGGAAACAATTGTTTTTCGAATATCAAATCGACAGTGATAGGCAGAGAGCTAGAAGAACTGCTGTATGCGATTTTGTTGATGCTGCCCTTTTAAAATGGTTCACTGTGATTAGATCAGCAAATGTACCAGTAAATGGGCCTTATTGCGAAAGCAGAAGAATTTGCACGTCTTGGAGATCAGACAGACTGGAATTGTAGTGCTGGCTGGTTGGATTGTTTCAAAAAACGACACTGCATCACTTACAAGAATGTGTGTGGAAACAGTCAGTAGACGAAGCAATGACTCACTCATGGATAGAAGACGTGCTCAGACCTGCTTTAGCTAAATATAATTCTGCGGATGTATTTAATATCGATGAAACTGGATTATTTTGGAGATTGCTACCTGATAAAACATTTTCTTTCAAAAATGAAAAGTGTCATGGGGGGAAAAATCAAAAGAAAGAATAACAGTGGTTGTGTGTTCCAATATGGATGGTAGTGAAAAATGGCCTTTATTTGTGATTGGACAATTTAAAAATCCTCGTTTCAAAGGCCTGAAAAAATTGTATGTGAATTACAGAGCCAATTCAAAGGCATGGATGACATCATAATTGTTCAATGAGTGGCTACAAGAATTTGATTATTCAATGGTGTGTAAACAAAGAAGTTCTTTTAATTGTTGACAATTGTTCAGCCCACACAAAAATTAACAATCTGAAGGCAACAGAGCTTTTGTTTCTGCCACCTAATGCCACATCAACACTTCAGCCTTGTGATCAAGGTATCATTCAAAATCTGAAAGTTCTTTATAGATCCACAATGTTGTCAAAACTTGTGGGTCATATGGATGCTGACCTCATTTGTGATGATTTCAAGATAACCCTTCTTGATGCTATTCTTATGTTAAAATCTTCATGGGACAGAGTTTTACCAGCAACTATTGCAAACTGCTTTAGACAGGCTGGCTTCTTACCTGCAGTAGATGTCTCTGTAAATGAGAATTCCACACCATCAGCGAGCAGTGAGAGCAATGTTACTGACATTTCAGTGGGGCCATTACTTGCTAGATTGTATGCAGAGCTGAAGATTGATCCAGAGGAGTTTGTGAACATTGACAATGATGTTTCTACTAGTGCCACTCTTTCAAGCACTGATATTATAGGGCTATGTATGCCAGTCATTCAACCAACAGACCCTTCCAGCCCTGACTCTGATGATGAGGATGACTGTGGGCTGCAAGCACAACCTATATCGCAGTCAGATATTTTGGCATCGATTAGCAAAATTGACATTTACATGATGCAGAATGGATGTTCAGATGATGCAGTCTCACCATTTTGTGCCTTTAAACAGGCAATGGGAAGACATTTTTCACAAGTCAAGAAGCAAAGCAAAATCACAGACTTTTTCTTTAATTAATTTGGAAATTTTAAAAACTAAACAGTTCAACATTTCTGATATTGTATTGCTATTTATTTGTTCACTACACTACCTGTGTTTCCTAAGTGGTACAATCATTTTACTCAATGCTACTGCATGGTGCACATGTATTAGTGTAAATTAGTGTAAATATGTGTGCAGTCTGGATAAGTAGAATTTCTGATAAGTAGAACAAATTCCTTCGGCCCCTGCGACTTCTACTTATCCAGACTCTACTGTATACATATTATACCTCACACAGTAAATATATGCACATATAAAAGTAATATCTCACACAGTAGATATATACAAATATACATACAAGGGTGAGTCAATAAGTAAGTCACACAGTTCTGTAGGATAGCAGGTAAATGTAGTTGGTGTTTTCTACAGGTGTCATTAGGTGACAGCAACATCGAACTTTATATTCCCGTTCGTCAGGTGGCACTAGGTGTCTCATGTGCATGCGCAGCGCATAAACAAAATGGCGACTATACTTACGGAGTGTATAACCAAAGAGCAACGTGCTGTTGTGCGTTTTTTGTGGGTAAAAGGACTGTCTACAAAGGACATTCATAAGGAAATGCTTCCTGTCTATGCTGACAAATGTTTGTCCCGTAAATTGGTGCACAGCTGGGTAGAAAAATTTTCTCAGGGATGCTCTAACATTGTTGATGAAATCCAATCTGGTCGTCCTGTTGAGATTGCAACAGAAGCATCCGTGCAGCAGGTGGAAGAGATGATTAGAGGTGACAGGCGAGTAACGATAGACTCTGTAGCATCTGCAATAGGGTACTCAATGGTTCAGCATACATCTTCATGATGCAATTCGAAGAAAACATCTACGACTGCTAGAGGAGTGTTGCTTCTTCACGACAATGCCAGACCACATACGGTTTGATTAACTCAGAAGAAAATTAACCAACTAAGGTGGGAAGTTCTGGAACATCCACCTTACAGCCTCAACTTAACCCCTCACGATTTCCATCTTTTTGGTCCACTGAAAACCCACCTTGGCTGGAAACATTTCGCGAATGACGCCAAAGTTTAATGTGAAGTAAAAATGTGGTTTAGAAAACAGAGCATGCAGTTCTATGCAGCCGGTTTGGGAGGACTGATAAAATGATGAGATAAGTGCATCAATGTTGGTTAAATCTAACAAACTTGTTTTACAGTAATGCCCCACCAGTTTGGATGACAACCCAAGGCGTATCCAGATTCGTATGGGTGTGGGGATTCTGCTGAGTCGGAACATGTTTACCTGTTTTGCACGACGAATATAGCTGAGAATGTCTCTGTAGTGGGCTTCCTTCTTAACGGTCAAGATGTTGGTCCTTTTTTCATTGAAGTTTATACATTGATTCGTGTGTTCGTGCGTTGTCCCCTCATTTAACAACATATTTCTTCTCACGTTTCTTGGTATGCCACAATATGTCAGTTCCCACCACAATATTACTCTTATGTTGGTATTCAATGCGTTTAGAGCTTCATTTTTTCAATGCCAATTGTTTGTCACTATTGAGGGCTTACGGAATTGAAAATTCATCAGCTATGGAATTTTGAGTTGAGTTAAGAACCGACATCACTGCACTCAGGACATTCCCATACGTGCTCAGTCCCCTCGTTCAACAGCCAGCGAAGAGTCATACTACTAATCGTTCCCACCCCTATCTGATTAAAAGTTCTCCTGGTCTTCCCTCTCAGTTTTGAGATTCTTCCAGAACCCCTGCCGATACCCTGCAATCTCATTCTTTCCACATATGGGTCCAATCTGTTCCTCCGCCTTCTCCACCTGGTCCCACAAGCGCACGACCACCTCCCCCTTGTCCATAGGCAAGATACCACCAAGAGGTGCATTCCCTGCTAGCCTATCAGCCTGTTCATTCCCATACACCCGCATGGCCAGGGCAAAATATCCATAAAATTCTCACAATCTGTTACCTCTGAAGAGACGAGAGCCATTCCACATGAACCATTCCTTTCTCCACCTTGCTAAGCATATTCTTTGAATCCGTAATGAATGCAACGTGTGTTGCAGTAGTCTCCTCTTGCCACTGGAATGCCGCTGTTACTGCCTCCACCTCCATTCTCATGCTGGAGGTCGTAGTCTCATATGGCAGGCTCTCCTTTTCAAGACTCACCCTTAGCCTTTGCAGTAAAGCCCCAGCCACTACGTCTGTTTCTCACCACTGACCCATCGGTGTAGATGACTATGTCACCTTGATGTGTGTTGCTCTGGATTAGCTGTTGCACTTCAAACTCAGTGCGGCCCACTGCCCATTCTTTGCTCTCACGACCCAGTGTTATTATTACATTGTGCCAGTCCGTCATGTCTTCCGGAACTTCAACCCACTCTCTTTCACGATTGATGGTCTCTAGATCACACACCTGACTTATAGAAAGTTTTGCCTGTGCCATCCATGACCTGCCTCGTCTTAGTCTATGACCCTTTACCATATCCATTGCTGCATGCAGCGGGTGATCCCTGCCTGCGGTAACTCTCAGGTATCATTTGGCCTGAAGGACCCTATGTCTATCCGTCATTGTAGGTAGCGCCAGGATACGCCTCATGCAGATAATTGGTGTGTCCTTTGTGTACCCCAGTATTAACCGCATGGCAGCATTCTGTATGCGCTCCAACCTTTCAAGCTGGCTTTTTGATACTGTCAGCAGCCCCAAACCATAATCAATGACAGAAATTATTAACTGCTGAAAGAGCCTGTACAACATCCTCTGATCTACCCCTGTTGCTGCCATAGCCCTCAATGCATTAAGTCCCCTACCAGCCTTCACAATCAAATCCTCCACATGATCCTTAAAAGACAAACACCTGTTAAAGGTGATACCCAAGTACTTCAGTTTACTCTCTCAACTAAGAGGACATCCATTCAACATAATACCTGGGACGTCTGCCTTGACGATCCGGTTATCCAGGGAGTACCACACAACCGATGCCTTGTCTGGGTTTAAAATGGCCCCTGCATCCCTGCACCACTCCGTCACCTTGTTTACCGCCACCTGTACGTCTTTCGCCAAACTGGCCCTGTCTCTGCCCTGTCTGTACACCAGCACATTATCTGCAAATGTCCCTATGGAATACAAACTGTTGCCATTGACAAGTTGTATTGTTTGTGCCAATGCTGTCATGTTAAGGACCTGCAATTTTTCTTCTGAATAGTTGGAGCAAACATATCCCAGTAGGTGTGCGTGTGGACTAATGTCTGCGATCTTCCCAGACCTTAATCCAGTGTCGGACGATTCCAGTAGGTTGATGACTGCTTTCGGTTGCATAAAATTCAATCCATCCTTTCTCCAATAGTCATCTTCCTCTTTCAACACATGATCCTCACATTTTTTCTACTAACTTCTATCAATATTTAATAGCACGGACAGGGTTAGTATCTTGACTGTCATAGACAATTTGAATATAGTATTGTCAACTGCCACTGTCCTTTAATTTTAGCCCACACAAGTTCTATAGTGTTAAAATGAGAATGGTATGACAGAAGTCTCAAGCACCCATGGCATGGCTCTTCTATCAACTTGTCGATTTGATATTTCTTGCTTTTTGGCGTCTGTTTTACAAGGGACAACAATTCTAGCTTGAAATACGTTCCTGAAATCGTATGTTTTCCATTCAGAGCCACATCTTTATTGCTGCCATTGTGTACAATGCTGCAGGTATTTTGTCTTCTTGGGTAACACATTGTGATATGATGCATTGTCCATAATTAGGCCAGATGGTCTATCTAGGGATGGAAGCACTGTATTTTCGATCCAATCGCTAAATATATTACCATTCATCTTATTATGATAATCCTTATTGTCTGTATGCTTTGATATGAACATGAGTCCAGCATTCTGTAGTAAGCCATTATGGGTACTACCATCATGGGCTATGACCAAATGTTGTCCTATACTACAGGGCACATATCGCTGTATCTTTCCATCCACTGATTGCCATCACTTTTCACTTGTGTGGTACGCATTGATCCAGGCTTCATCCAAATACTCTGTCATACTTTTCTTTGCGTATTTCCCTTATTTCACAGTAGGTATTTGCTTCTCATGGCTCCTAAATGCGGTTAGCTCGCAAATGATATTTCTACCTAAATTGTACTTTCTAAACGTGAAGCCTAATGTCCTTATAATTTTCTACAAAGTTGTCTTGGATAGCTCTATGTCATTGTTCTTTCTCAACCAAACCTTACGTTTTCTTACAGTCACTGTTTCTTTGGTATCCAGCATTTTAATAATAGCTCACCTCATGACATCCTTGTCAAAGCTCTCTACAATTCTCTATCTACCTACCGTTTGCTTATTGTGTGATGGTTTCATTCCAGATTCCAGCACCAATCGACGAAATGACCATTTACTCAAACCCAATGCACGCACTGTTCTTTTCTCAGGATTTGTAATAGTATATGAAAGTTTCCTGCGATCAGCTTCTTGTTAAAAATGTGTGTACAACTTCATAGCGATGCTTTGAAGTGTACACAATTTCACCTTCAGTCCCATTCAACAATATTCAAACATTCAGTTGTTAGCGATAAATGGTAAGATTTAAAAAAAACAGATTCCATGAAAGCACTCACATTAGTGACGACACCTCTGAACACTCCCCGCTCTTGCCATAAGGTCAATCTCGTGTACCACTGAGAAAATTAACTATTCAACGCTAATGTTTCCGTGTGAAGTGTAATACATTTAATAATATGCACTTCATCTCTGACCTGTAAATTATATACCGCATATAAACAACTTACATGTAAACGACTTCTGGTAAAATGGCGACGACCTGACGCGTTCATTCTTCGAGAAACGCTGTATTTTAGCATTTTCCTGTGGATTATGTGGTGTTATTTCGTATTCAGTTTATTGGAAGTATTCAAAAGAAGCCATGGAAGGCAGGTGGTGGATGAAATTTTGAGGATAGTTGTTGGTTATGGTCTCAAGTTTTGCAACGGTAGGCAGATCTTTTACGAGACAATGGCTACAGTCCCCAGCCATTACAGTCACTGCCAGGAAGGAAAGCAACGGCAAACTACCTTCTTTAAAAGTGCCTAGTTCATTATAATTCGCCTAAAGACAGATCATCGCAAGACAAAGACAGAGACATTAAAATTAGCAACATGGAATGTTACGATGTTAAACGATGATGAAAAATTAACATCAGACAAGAAATGGAAAGAGAGAAAATATTTTGATGATGTGCGAAACGAGATGGACAGGAGCAGGCATTAAGATATTTAATGCAATCCCAAAGAAATCAGGAGCCTTGGAATGTGATCAACATAGAACAATTAGTATAATGAGTCACATCACGATTTTGCTACGAATTATCATGCAAAGAGTGAGGAAGAAAATACAACCTGAAATAGGGAAAGAACAATGTGGGTTTGTAGAAGGAAAGGGTACAGTAAATGCTGTGTATATGCTGCGATCAGTTATTGAACGTTCTATAGAAGTAAACAAAGATATACATCTTTGCTTTATTGACTACACAAAGGCTTTCGATAGAGTAAGATATGTCAACATGGTAGATATGCTTGAAGATCTACAAATTGATGGGAAAGACATTAAACTTATAAAAAACATATATTGGAAACAAGCTGCCATAAGGATTGATAATGAAGTGGGACAATATCAGCCTATTAAGAGAGGTGTTAGGCAGGGATGTGTAATGTCTCCAGATCTTTTTTCCCTATACAGTGAAAATATTTTCAGAAATGTAGAAGATATAAATGGAATCAGCATTGGAGGACGAAACATCAATAACATTAGATATGCAGATGATACAGTATTGATTGCAGACAATGAGCAGGATCTGCAACAATTAGTAGATGCGGTTGTTGCACACAGTGAACAACTGGGGTTAGAATTAAATTGTAAAAAGACACAGATTATGGTCGTCACTAGGAAGAAAGAAATACCACAATGTAATATACAAGTAAATGGGAATATTCTTCAACAAGTGAATCGGTACAATTATCTCGGAACAGTCATAACATCTGATGGGAGATGCCTTGAAGAGATTAGAACAAGAATCGCCATGGCGAAAGTAGCCTTTAGCAAGATGAAAAACATACTGACCAATAAAAAGATGTCAATTGAAACGAGAAAAAGAGTGTTGAGGTGCTACATAGAGCCTGTTCTTTTGTATGGATGTGAAACTTGGACAATGAGCAGTCAAGCTGAAAAACATCTGATGGCTGCAGAAATGTGGTTTCTGAGGAGAATGCAAAGAATACCATGGACAAACAGAAAAACCAATGACCAAGTACTACAGGAGACAAATGAAAATCGTAAATTTATTAGAGAAATTAGACGTAGACAGTCAAAATTTTTGGACATTATATGAGAAGAAATTAATTGGAGAACTTGGTGAAAACTGGCAAGATCGAAGGGAACAGACCAAGAGGAAGACCGAGAAGTAAATACCTGGAGGGCTTGGCCACATGGCTTGGTCGAGACAAGAACACTGAGCTGATCCACGACACTGATGATCGAGTGAAATGGCGAGTCATGACCTTCCACGCTTTCCGGCATAGCACATGATTGATTGATATAAACAAACTTTGAAATCTGCTGTACAATCTCCAGAACAAACAATTATTTGTTGTTGTGTGAACATAATGATAAGGTTATATGCTAAATCTCATCATTTTCCCTCAGTTGGTTACTGAGATATGGAATTTTGTATTGGGGCAGACTAAAGTAAAGAGACTAGAAGTAGTTGCACGTGTATATGGACTACGCTTTCACACTTTTTTGTTGCGTATCCCTTACAGGACGTTGCAGTCAACACCAGCATTATTCAGCTGCTGTTGATGTACTAGGCAAGGCTCACGTTCAGTAGTTTGCCATTGCTTTCTGAACGACCGGCTCCCATACCAGCACGTTATAACACAACGCGACACGGTCTGCTGCACAAATCGGTCGCAGCTGAGCTTCGAACGCCTGGTACCCGGCTCACGAACCAGCGTTCGCAAGCCTTTAGCCACGTAGCAAGGCACTAGATACCTGCAAATCCAAGGGAAATAACAAAACAAATCCCAGAGACTGACGTGCATCTCAGTGCACATTTCCAACTTCAGGCAACATTATGTATGCTTCTTGACAGGCGCTCTGTTAACCGTTAGTAGACATCAGGTGGTCTTGTGAATGTCATTAGTGCGGCTTTCAATTGCACGCGCCTATCTTTTCTTTAACATTTTAGCCCGTGCAATCTTGAATATGTTGGCTTGTACCTATAAGGCCGTTTTTAGACAGGCATAAACCACCAGATAGTGATAGGCTTTCACAAAAACACACATAAAAATCAGGGGACACTAATCATCATCATGTTCCCGGCCAACTGGCGTAGGCGTTCATGTCTCTCCACAGATCTCGGTCCTTGGTGTTCTGGATCAACTCTGTTGATGATATTCCTCCATACCACTGTCTGTCTATCCAGCATTATTTCTCTATTTGCCTCTGCCTCTGTGCCCACTGATCTTTCCAGTTGTAACGTTTTCCAATGCCACTCTTCTCTTTGAATGACCAAAGAAAGCTGTTTGTCTCTGTCCTATAGTTATATATATATATATATATATATATATATATATATATATATATATATATATATATATATATATATATATATATATATAATATATATATATATATATATATATGTACTATCTTCACGACCTCCCCTAAAATGATTTTGTTAGTTATTCTGGCAGTCCCAGGTATTGGCAACATTCGTCTCAAGAACATCTTCGTTGTTTCCAAGCTCTTCCTCATTTGCTCATTCATGTTCCATGATTCACTGCCATACAGCTGAACAGGAACAGAAAACCCTAACCGCACAGTTGGGGCGACGGCACTAGCCAGGCGGCCTGAATTCCTCATGCTCAAGACCCCGTCCCCATACACAGCAAGCTACTACTATCTAGACAGTCAATGACAGTTTGATAGTTGACACCAGAACTGGTTATTTTCTTTTTTTTTGTTGCTCTCGCTCGCTGTGAGCTCAAGCATAATCCATACACACTATGTACAGCAATATTGGACGTGGATTAGCTTTCCCTATTAACAGTGCCCCTCGCCATTAGGCGAACCCACTCCGACTTCAGAGGTACTTGTAATTAACGTCCCCAAGTCAAGGACGAAAACAGGTCTATATATATATTATCACTTTTCTGCGCCGCCTTTCTTACATTCAATGATAATGACTTATTGCACAAGGTTATGTTCGGTGAACATAAATGACCACAAGATTCGAACTAGCCACTTCTAGCCACTCTCCCTGGCCTAGGTGTTAACGTCTTTCTCCGTAATCCCGTATATTCTCGTGAATAACGTAATCCGCGCGAGAATCGGTAGCGGTTCTCGCCGCGTTAGTAACTTAGGGGTATGTGAGCAGGTCGCTCAGAAAGCAATGGCAGACTACTGAGCGTAATCTTCCTAGTACATCACAGCAGCTGAAAAATGCTGATGTTGACTGCAACGTCATGTAAGGGATATGCAAAAAAACTTCTAAATGTCGCCGGCGCTTTGCCAAAGAAACATGAACTTGTGTTCTGGCTGTAGCTGTTGGCTTGATGCAAGGTTATTGTTGTTTTGAGAATGTGCTCACATCGTTGTGTGCATGCCACCCGGTTCACTTCAAAATGTGGCCGAGTATGTCAGGTTATTGTTGTTTTGAGAATGTGCTCACATCGTTGTGTGCATGCCACCCTGTTCACTTCAAAATGTGGCCGAGTATGTCAGGTTATTGTTTTGAGAATGTGCTCACATCGTTGTGTGCATGCCACCCTGTTCACTTCAAAATGTGGCCGAGTATGTCAGGTTATTGTTGTTTTGAGAATGTGCTCACATCGTTGTGTGCACGCCACCCGGTTCACTTCAAAATGTGGCCGAGTATGTCAGGTTATTGTTGTTTTGAGAATGTGCTCACATCGTTGTGTGCATGCCACCCAGTTCACTTCAAAATATGGCCGAGTATGTCAGGTTATTGTTGTTTTGAGAATGTGCTCACATCGTTGTGTGCATGCCACCCGGTTCACTTCAAAATGTGGCCGAGTATGTCAGGTTATTGTTGTTTTGAGAATGTGCTCACAAGTAGTAGGTTAGGTGGTATTTGATTAGATTTTCAGGATTGACCTCTAAGGATTGACCCCAATCCTTTTCGGTCTCGGATCCTCGGGCGGGTAGGGTAGGGTTGAGTAGGGTAGGGTATTTAGGTCATATGTAAGGGTCGATAATTCTAATAGAAGACATGTTTTTTTCTACGAGCAGATAACTGAGTTTGTGTGTATAATATTTTAACTAATTTTAAAAAATAAAATAAAAACATAAATAAATAAACAACAACCAAGGGCGCGCGGCGGCGGGCGCAGGAGCAAGCGCGGCCGATCGGTCGCGTGGAGCGGTCGACCCCAGTAAAACAGTGTCTTGTAGTACCCAAGTGGCCAGTCATTGCTGAGTTTGGGG